>LNAC01000022.1:5534617-5566562 GCA_002007465.1 Ailurus styani
AGTCCCACCCCCTCTCCCCTGCCCTCTCGCCGCTGGCACCCTGCGGACTGCGTGAACACGCGCACGGTACCTCCAAGCCTCCGGGCATCCCCCCTCCACAGTCCTCTCCAAGGTGGGGGGCTGTGCCTTAATTATCTCTGGTACAGTCAAGGGTGGTGTCGTCACCCAGTTGAGTGGCCGATGTGAGCCCCAGCCTCGGGTGCACCTGAGGGGCGGCAGGCTGGGCGCTCGGATTCCGTAATCCCCGGCGTCCATCACCCCCTGGGGCAGGAGACGCTGGTGGGGTCAGGCCGTGAGAGTAGCCGCCGGGCCCTGTAGAAGGTTCATGGAACCACTGTAAAATTATCCTAACGAAAATACCAATTATATGAATAAACACCTCCACTGTAGGCTCAAGAACTCTCTAAATAACTCTAACTCCTGCTGGGTTCACGGAGGGCTTGGCAGAATCTGGCCCTACTCCGTCTCGTCGCTAGTCCTCCCGATAGTAACAGTAGTTACAGTCATAGCCTCCCATTCTACAGCTGAGGAGACTGAGGCTCACGGAGGTCGGACGTTCAGACAGGCACCGCGGCGGTGACTCTTCCTTGAACCCAGGTCCCCCTCGCCCCAGAGGACCCACTTCTGTAGTCGACTGCTCTCCCTGGGCTTCCTGCTGGGTGTCGTCTCATTCCCCCACCCTCTGCTGTGGCTGGGGACCCCTCGCCCTGATGGCCAAGCATCTCAACCTTCCTAGACACCAGACAACCTTTTGCCAGTGCCCCCCAGGGGTGCATTCTGTGGAGCCTGCCCTTCATCCTATAGACAGGGAAGCCAAGTCCTAGGCAGGGGAAGAAATTGCTCAAGATCCCACAGCAAGTACAATGAATAGCCCCCCACATGTAGTCTTCACAGTGAAGTGAGGCCGCAGCCCCACCACTGCCCCCAGCGTGCTGTGCCCGTCACCCACGGCTGGGCTGCCCGGGGGCCTGCGCTGGGAGAAGGGGACCCCGGGCCTGTCAGGGCCCTGCAGGAGCCGCGCTGTCACTGAAACACCCACAGCCGGGCCGCAGAGCTGGCTGCCAGGGAAACTTGTCCTTTCCCTGGCAGTAAAATATTGATCTTTCCATTTTGGGGCCACTCAATGACCAGGCTTCCCCTGCTATTTCTGTTGCCTTTCTGTCTGAGCTGATTCTTCCCCGCCTCCGCTCGTTCCCCCTGCATCCCATCTCTGTAAGCGCAGACCAGGCGGTGTTTAGAGCCTCCCGCCGCTGCTGTCTGGTGGATCACCAGCCAGATGCTCCTTGAGTCGGTGCCCAGCCACCCACGCCTCTCTCATTTCCAGATCTGCCAGCCACATGGGCTCAAGCAAAGCCATTTGCCTCCCAGAGGCCTCAGTGGCCTCATCTGGACAAGGGAAATGAGCCACCGTTGGCAGGTGGATGCCTAAGAGATGGGGGCAATTACTGTTCCCAATCAGGCAAATGCTTGGTGACTCTTCCTTTGTGTTGGGCCCGTTCAGAGCCTTCTATTCACACTGAATCCTCACGACCAGCTCAGAAGCAGATGCTGTTATTATTTCCATTGTCCAGGTGAGAAAACTGAGTCACTCAGGGTGATGGTCCCATAGCTAGTGAGAGGCAGAGTTGGGATGTGAACACAGGCAGCTTGGCTCCAAAGTTCATGGTCTTTACCAATAATTATCATTTCTGCTAATCGAATTGCTATTATTATTATTATCATCACAAGTTTGGGGGCTTGCTCTGACCAGAGAATGAATAAATTTGTCTTCTGCTCTCTTTTCACCTAGAAAAACTGGCAGGGATGCAGGAAACCTTCACTTAAGAATTTGAATATTTAAAGGGAAAAGCGTCCTTTTAAATGTTGTGTTGCGAAAGCTCGTTTCCAACTAGTATCCCAGATGCAGCTTGGAGACAGACTTGAATTTTTAAAATTCAATGCCAAGATTAGAAACCAAGGAAGGCTTCTGGTTTCTGTTAAGATGGAGTCGGTACCCTACACTCTATCTCTTCCACCGATGATAACTAAAGACAATGGACAGAATACATAAAGCAACTGTGTGTGGACTCTGAAGAGTAAATTCTAGCAGGCAAATTGGGAGGGAAATTAAAACTTGAAGTAAAAACGACAGCAAAAACCAACCAACCAAACAAACAGCTTGAAGATGAATATGGCAGTAAGTTTCCTGGTTTTTTTTTCCCCGGCATGTTTTCCAGCCTAGACTCGGGGAGGCCAAACCCCAGAATTGCACAGCAGGTGTGAACAGAAAAAGTTTCCGAAGAAACTCTCCCTTTTTGATGAGAGGCCAGGGAAGGGGGTCCTTTGGGGCCAGAGAGAGTAGAAGAAATGCTGTTTTGTTTTGTTTTTTTAAAATCCCCCTCCTAGCCCGACCCCGTGGCAAGTCCCCGTCTCAAAGGTGGGGGTCACAGCAGTACCAGCAGCGGGGCGGACACCTAAAACCCCAGGAGAAGAAACATCTTTCTCTGTGGAATGCGAATCAAGGAGAAGGGGTCAAAGTGTGTGTGTGGGAAATTCCTGTTAGTCACTTCTCTTTTTTTTCTTCTCACCATTTCATCCTGGAGGTAGAGCAGGCATGGAAGGGCTGAAACTGTGGAGGGAGCCCTAACCCTCAGATTTCTAACCGAAGGACCAAGAAAAGGGATCCTGAGAGTTGGAGAGGGTGCAGTCACGGAAAGGAAGGGGCTCAGGAATACGATCCCATAAAGTCATGTTTGAAGTCCTGGACTCACTCGGAGCTGCACATACATGGAAGTGACTAATAGCATTCCAAAGGCTTTGAGAACTGAACTCCAGTGTAGACAGTGAACAGACCGGCCCCAGAAGAGTACACGCTTGAGGTGGATCCAAATGGCATTTCAAATGCTTTGAAAACTGAACTGCCATTGGAACGGAATGCAGGTTGGGATCAGAGATTTCAACTAACTGGGGTGGTTTCCTGATTTAAACAAACAAAGCCTCCAAATTGATATGCTTTGGAGTATTTTAACAGGACTCAGAGTCTCATCACACACTATTTCAAAACATCCAGGACACGAGGCAAAATTATTTGACATGCAAAAAAACCCCAGGAAAAGCCCAATAATGCACACGGGGAAAGACAGTCAATAAATTTTAGCTCTGAGATGACCCAGATGCTCTCATTGGAGGACAAAGACTACTTTTTAAAAAATATTTATTTATTTATTTTAGAGAAACCACTCAAGGTGGGGGGGAGGGGCAGAAGGAGAGAGAGAATCTTAGCTCTCAAGCAGATTCCCCTCTGAGCACAGAGCCCTACCGAGGCCCGATTCCCCAACCCTGAGATCGTGACCTGAGCCAAAATCAAGAGTTGGAGGCTCAACCTACTGAGCCACCCAGGCACCCCAGAAGACAGAGACTTTAAAGCAGTTAACCATGTTCCATGAAGGCAAGGTGAGCGCTCTTGAACAAACGGAAATACAAAAATTCTCAGCAGACACGTAGAAGCTATAAAAAAGAACTCAATGGAAAAATATGATAGCTGAAGTATTACAAATTCGCGGGATGGGATCGATAGCAGAATGGAGATGACAGAAAAAATGGTTAGTGATCTTGAAGATGGAATGATAAAAATGATCTGATCTGAACAAGGAAAGTGCTCAAAGATTAAGAGAAACGCTACACAAAAGAGTCGACTCACTAAGAAGATACGACGATCTTAAACGTGCACACACCTAATAGCAGACTTAAAAACACATGAAGCAAAAGCTAATAAAACAGAAAGGAGAAATAGACAAATTGACAATTATTGGAGACCTTCACCCTTTTCTTCAGTGATCAATAAAACTAGTTAGATGGGAAAACAACAAGGATAGAAAAGACTTAGACAACACTATTAATCAACTTAACCTATAAACTGACATTTGTAGAATTCACACACAGTAACAGAAGAACGCACATCTTTCATGTGTGCACAGAACATTCACCAAGATGGAGTATATCCCAGGATGGATTATACCCATTCAAGGAAACTTAACAAATTTAAAAGAACTGGAATCATACAAAGTATGTGCTCTGACCATAATGGAATTAAACTAAAAATCAATAACAGAAAAACATCTGAAAACTTCCTGAATGCTTGGAAATTCAACAACATGTCTAAATAATCCATGAGTCAAAAAGGAAGTCAAAGGAAATTAAAAATATTTGAAACCAAATGAAATAGAAATACAACATAAAATTCAAACGCAAAGCAAGAAGAAGGAAAGAAATTATGAAGAGTGGAAATTTAAAAATTGAAAACAGAAAAACAGCAGAGAAAAATCAATGAAACCGAAATCTGGTTCTTTGGAAAGATTAAATTGATCTAGCTGTAGCCAAACTGACCAAAAGAAAAAAAAAAAGGGCGCCTGGGTGGCTCAGTGGGTTAAAGCCTCTGCCTTCAGCTCAGGTCATGATCTCAGGGTCCTGGGATTGAGCCCACATCAGGCTCCCTGCTTGGCGGGGAGCCTGCTTCCTCCTCTCTCTCTGCCTGCCTCTCTGCCTACTTGTGATCTCTCTCTATCTGTCAAATAAATAAATAAAATATGTTTTTTTTTAAAAAAAGAAAAAACAAGGAGAGAAGATACAAATCACAAATATAAGAAAGGAAAGCAGGTAGCTCTAGTCCTCCAGTGTTAAAAGTTAATATGTACAGAGGCTTTTTAGGGCAGTGAAAATACTGTGTATGGTATTATAATGAGGGACATTTGTCATTATATTATTTGCGCAAGCCCATAGAATGTCCAACACCAAGAGCGAAGCCTAACGTAAAACTATGGATATTGGGTGATTAGGATGCATCAATGTAGGTTTAGCCTTGGTTAAAAAAAACAAACAAACAAGCACCATTCTAGTGAGTGAACTTGACAACAGGGGAGGCCACACATGTGTGGGGGCAGGGAGTATATGAGAAATCCTGTACTTCC
Organism: Ailurus styani; assembly: GCA_002007465.1. NCBI lineage: Eukaryota > Metazoa > Chordata > Mammalia > Carnivora > Ailuridae > Ailurus > Ailurus styani. Next base: position 5,539,564 of record LNAC01000022.1, read on the forward strand.
CTCACAATTTTGGTGTAAACTTAAAGCTGCGTTAAAAGAAGGTCTTTTGGGGCGCCTGGGTGGCTCAGTCCATGAAGCGTCTGCCTTTGACTCAGGTCATGATCCCAGGGTCCCGGGATCAAGTCCTGCATCGGGCTTCCTGCTCGGTGGGGGAGCCTGCTTCTCCCTCTGCCTGCTGCTCTCCCTGCTTGTACTCTCCCTCTCTCTGATAATCAATCAATCAATCTTACAAAAAAAGGTCTTTTCAAAAAAGGTTAATAAGGGAACACTACAAACATTGCTATACACATCATTTCTACAACTCCGATGAAACAGCTCAATGCTTTGAAAGATACAAGCCATCAAAATTCACATAAGACAAATGAGGTGATCTGAGTAATGCCATCACTATTAAAGAAATTAATTTCATAAACAGTTCCAAGAAAGAAAATAACTCCACCAAACATTTAAGAACAATAGACATAAATTCTACACAATCTCTTCCAGAAAACAGAAGAGGAGGGAGGAGCACTTCTCATTAATGAGGCCAGTATCACCCTGATACTAAAGGCAGACAAAGGCAGGACAGGTTTCCCCCCACTTTCTGAAAGTAGAGCATTCCTGTGATAAGTTGAAATGCACTAAAGAAAGAGCAATTACTGTTAATTTATACCGAAAAATTTTTGAGCATTCACAGACCTAAAAAAAATTTCTCTTTGACTTTTCTGATACCTTGGGATGCATCTTGCTAAAAAATGCACAAATAAATCAAGATAAAGAATAGGTGCCCAAAGACAGAGTTCAAAGCCTGGCATTTGGGGCTAAGATGCTGAGTCCGGTTCCTAGGAATGGAGCTCAGAGCGGGGGCACTCTTGCAGCCTGGGGTGCATGCAGCCTCGAGATCTGTTTCCTGCAAAATAAACTGAACAGGATTTTCACTTTTTGCCTTTTCTCTCTCTCTTTTTAAGATTTATTTATTTGAGAGAGAGAGCCAGAGAGAGCATGCGTTTGCAGGGGGAGGGGCTAGGGAGAAGGAAAGAGGGAATCTCAGGCAGACTCCCTGCTGAGCCTGGAGGCTGCCAGGGGCTCCATCCCAGGACCATGAGATCATGACCTGAACTGAAACCAAGAGCTGGACACCCAACCGACTGAGCCATCCAGGTACCTCTAAAACTGTAGTAGTCAAAACAGTATGGTACTGGCACAAAAAGACCTACAGATCAATGGAACAGAAGAGAGAGCCCAGAAATAAACCCATGGTTATATGGTCAATTAATCTACGACAAAAGAGAGTCTCTTCAATACATGCTGGGGAACCTGGACAGCCATATGCAAAATAATGAATCTGGACCACCTTCTCACACCACACACAAAAATAAACTCCAAATGGATTAAATACCTAAATGTGAGACCTGACACCACAAAACACCTAGGAGAAAACACAAGCAGTCATCTCTCTGACAGCAGCCTTAGCAATGTTTTTGTAACATTTGTAATATTTCCTGAGGCAAAGGAAACAAAAGCAAAAATAAACTTGGGACAACATCAAAATACAAAGCTTCTGTACAGCAAAGGAAACCATCAACAAAATGAAAAGGCAACTTACAGGATGGGAGAAGGTATTCACAAATGATATATCTGATAAGGGGTTAATATCCAAAATAACTGAAGAACTTATACAAGGCAACACCCCAAAACCATATAATCCAATTAAAATGAGCAGAGAACCTGAACAGACATTTTCCCCAAAAACACAGTTGGCCAACAGATACGTGAAAAGATGCTCAACATCACTCATTATTGGGAAAAGGCAAATCAATACCACAGTGAGATGTCACCTCACACCCTGACAGGTGTGAGCCATTCTGGCTAAAATAAAAAAGACAGAAAATAACGTGGTGAAGACGTGGAGAAAAAGGAACCCTTGTGCACTGTAGGCATGTCACTTGCTGCGGCCGCTGTGGAAAACAGTATGGAGGTTCCTCAAAAAATAAAAAAAAATAGGATTATCATATGATCCAGTAATTCCACTACTGGGTATTTACCCAAAGAAAACCAAAACACTAATCTGAGAAGATATATGCACCTTGTGTTTGTTGAAGCATTATTTACAGTAGCCAAGATATGGAAGCAACCTAAGTATCCATCGATAGATAAATGGACAAAGAAGATGGGATATACATACACACAATGGAATGTTACTCAGCCATGAAAAAGAACGAGATCTTGCCATTTGTGACAACACAGACCAAGAGGGTCTTACACTCAGTGAAATCAGACAGGGAAAGACAGAGATCATATGATCTCGCTTATATGTTGAATCTCAAACACAATAGAAACAAAAAGCAGAAATAGACCCATAAATACAGAGAATAAACTAATAGTTTCCAGATGGCATGGGGATAGGGTGTGGGCAAAATGGATGAGGGGAGTGGGAGGTTCAGGTTTCTAGTTATGGGATGAATCAGTCACGGGGCCGGAAGGCACAGCATAGGGAACAGTCAATGGTAGTGTAATAGCGCTGTTTGGGGACAGGGGGAGCCACACTTGGGAGCATAACACAATGTGTAGAGCTGTGGAATCACTATGTTGTGCACCTGAAACGAATGTGACATGTTCATCAATGATGTTTCGCAAAAAAGAGAGAAAAAAAAGACCCCCTCCACATAATCATTTCAATAGATACAAAGCAACTGACAAAATTCAACATCCATTCATGCTAAAAAGGCCCAGCAAATCGAAATAGAACAGAGCTTCCTTAGCCTTCCTTATCCTAGAGAAATGAAAGCATATTCTCTCAAAGACTCTGTATACAAATGTCTGGGACAGCCTTGTACAGAATTGCTGAAACCTGGGAACATCCCAAGTGTCCGCCAGCAGGTAAATGGATAAGCAAACTCTTCTATACTAAAAAGAACTGTTGCTATCCCCACTTGGGTGGGTCTTGAATGCATGATGCTGTGTGAAAAGAAGCCCATGTTCCCAGGTTACAAGCTATGATTCCACGGATGTGGAAAAGGCAAAGCTGTAACACAGGGAACAGATGTGCCGTTATGGAGGGAAGGAGGGGGAGAGTGCGCGCACAGAGGCGGCCTCAGGGAATTCGGGGGCTGCGCTCTTCTGTCCCCCGATGTGGCGGTGCTTATAGGAGTCTGGGCAAATGCTTTAAAAGGTTCGTTTACTGTATGGAAAATTGTTTTAACATGCACTTGATCCTGAGGCTGGGATAGCAGGTGTGAGGGCAGTAAAGGGAGCAGTACCAGTAGCAAGTAGAGCTCACAGCTGAGCATTGACTGGGTGTCAGGTGCTCTGCCGAGCACGGCACAGTCTCGTTCCTCCCCATCCTCCCAGGGGCGCTGGGAAAGAGCTGGCCCATTCCATCCGCCAGCAGAAGATCCAGAGGCCGCGGCAGGTGAGGGCGGAATCCAACTCCCCCTGGCTCCCAGCCCCTCCTCTGCCACCCCAGGGGGCTCCTGCCCTCCCCTGGAGCCTCAGGGCAATGGGCTCTCGAGCTGCTTGTTTATCCACTTTCCCCGGGCAGCCGCTGCCTGACGTCAGGGCACACAATGCGGCCCTGTATTCTGGAGCCCCTACCCCCCAGCCCCGAGGGACAAAGGGCACAGAGGTGGAGGGGACGGCAGCCACTGGCCTTCTCCATTAATTGTTGAGAGGAGAGGGGAGGGAAGCCAGGCGGGAGCTTCTGCAGAACCAGCTGGAGACGAGTATGAGGGCGGGGTTCCAGAGTGGATCCTGCCAGTCCCTGCACCCTGGGCCACCTGTGACCTGTGAGGAGTGGTCCCATGGCATCCGTGAGCCTAGCCACAGGTGCACAAGAAGGGGCGTGTTCTAGAGTCAGGAGCCAGGACTCAGGGTCAGCCTCCTCATTTGGGGGGCCCAGTGCAAGATGGAAATGCGGGACCCCCTGTTCAAAAATTATTCCCAATTTCAAGACGGTGACCACAGAGCATCAGACTGTGTGACTGCACGACATGCCCACAGAGTCGGCCTGCCTGGGCTTTGGCAGCACTCACGGTGTGACCCTGGGCCTCTCTGGGCCTCAGTTTCCCCATTATAATGCACTCCGGGGGCCAGCTCACAGGCCTATTGTGACAATCCAATGAGACTGTGGCTGAGGAAAGAACACTCTAAATTGTAAGGTGCTCTGAAGGGTTCCGCGTAAAAGGTGCATGAAGAGAAAGGTGAGGACGAGCCACGCAGCTGGCAGGGAAGACAGCAGGGACAGGGCTGATACAGCGGGGTGGGCTCCCAGCCCCTTTGTGAGTCTCAGGGACTCCGTGCTGCCCTCAGTCCAGTCTCAGCTCCCTGAGGGGTCCCGGGGAGACCCTCCGGTCTCAGTTTCTACAACTAGAAAACGAAGGCATGAAATGACAATATGGACGGTCCCTTCCAGCTCTGGAGCCTGTATGATTTAAGATTTCCCCAGAGATGTCTGGGTGGGCCGGGGGTTAGGGGGGAGGGAGAGAAGAAAACCAGACAGAGCAATAGATGCGAGTAGAGGGCTGGGAGGCAAGTGTCACCATCCAACCCAGCTTCACCAAGGACCTGGTGAATAAATGGCTTGGGGACGCTGGAGGGTGGCCCTGGCCAATGACTCAACCTCTCTGAGCCTTTTACTCGCTCTCTTCATAAGGTCAAGGAAAAATGAGAAGGACCAAAGCAGATCCCGTAGGTCGCCGCTCTGCTGCCCCTCCCCTCTCCTCCTCCCGAGTGGGGCAACCCCGAGGTCGCTGCGACGCCCACCTCGGGCCTGAGCCGGTTCCCCGGACGCGCAACCGCAGAGCATGAGCCCTGATTGGACCAAGCCGGTCAGGTGACTCATGCTCCTCACCAGTGATTGGTTTAGGCGAAAGCACGTTACACATTTCTGGCCAATGAGACATGAGGAAACATCTGCAAGGGGCTTCTAGGAGAGGTTTCCAGGGTCATAGGGTGGGGAAGGGGGCACCGTCCTCAGCACGTGCTCCCAGCCCTTCTTGTCCTCCTGGAGAGCTGATGCCATCTTGGGTTGACGGGGGGCGCTGAACGGCAGGAGACCGGGTCCTGTAGGAGCCTCTGAGCCCAGAGGGAAACAGCCCAGGAGCTGTCCTGCCTCGGGCTGGCGCGTCAGGAGAAAGAGTACCTTAAGCCATTTTGCACTGGTGCCTGGTCTCAAAGCCTCCTCAAGGGGCTACAGGTGAAAAGGTGGTAGTGGGAGGGTAGCCTTGGGAGAGAAGGTGCTCGGTGCGCAAAAGAGAGAGGCTGGCCCTTTGGGGCATCTCTGGCCGCGGTGGCCAAGCATCAGGAAGGGCCGGTCACACGGTACCCGGGCCACCGCCTCCTGGGCTGGAAAGGCCTTCCTCCATGAGAGACCCCCAGCATGTCCCAGTGTCACCCAGCAGGCCCCTCATTCACAGCCTGCACTGCTGCTGACCAGAATCCCTTAGGCCACCCAAGAGGGCTTTTGTGTGATGTCTGAATAGGAATGAAAGGGACAGAAGCCTGGGTGGTCTGTGAGGTAGGCTGGCCTCTCCACCCATTTCTCCATCTGTCCATTCCTGCAGCAAACATCTCCTCAGCTCTGTGGCCAGACTCTGCCCTGTGGGGACACGGGCAGGTTCCCAGGAAGCCCGTAGGGAGCGGACAGATGTCTTGCTGTATTTTTGAGTGAAGTAAAAATAGCCTAGGGAAGAGTGTAAAGGGTGGAGATGACTGTCAACACGGCCACATGCCCAGGGGGCCGTCTGTCATCCCTCCCAGACGCTGGGAGTGGACGGAGCTGGGCTCGCATCCCACTACCTCCATTTACCGGCTGTGGGACCAAGGATAATAACGGTACTCAACTTCTGCGATCAATCGCCCCTGCCTCGTGGAGGGTGAGGATTTAAAGGGGAAGGCACGGGGATTTAGCCTGGAACCTGGCCCCGTGCCAACTCGAGAGAAGTGAACGTTTTTGTAGGTAGATGATGCCTGGAAGCCAGTGATCTCCGCGTGTCCTCCGGCCAGTCCTTTTACCTCTGCTTTTTACATTTTCTAACTGGGTAAATTTAAAAAGTGGGTTTGATCACTTTTAAATTATTGGGGGGAAAAAAACCAATAAAACTTGGTATTCTTAAAAAAAAAAAATTACTGCCAGGGGGCGCCTGGGTGGCTCAGTGGGTTGGGCCTCTGCCTTCAGCTCAGGTCATGATCTCAGGGTCCTGGAATCGAGCCCCGAATCGGGCTCCCTGCTCGGCAGGGAGCCTGCTTCCTCCTCTCTCTCTGCCTGCCTCTCTGCCTACTTGTGATCTTGCCCTCTGTGTGTCAAATAAATAAAATCTTTAAAAAAAAATTACTGCCAGGATTGTGGGGGTAGATAAGACAGAACCTACTATAATACAGCCCCCTAGAAGGTGCTACCCAAACCTGCAGAGGGAGGGAGCCCTGAGGAGCCGGGGTCCCCAGGGGGTGTGGGGACAGCCATGGGGCCCTTGAGAGGGGCCGTGGCTGTGCAGGACTCTACAGGCCCACAGGACTGAACACCACAATGGGGGCATGGAGCCGGGGTGGGGGGGCATAGCGTGAGCAAAGGCAGAGGGAGGGACGGGAGCAGCCAAGACGGGGCCCTGGGGGAGCCTGAAGGGCTTGGGAACTGCCAGCTGCTCCGTGCAGCTGGAGGGCAGGGGGATGCTAAATGTGGGGGAGCAACAGGTGGGGAGACCCAGTGGACTTTCCCCTCTGGCAGGTGGGGGTTTTAGGAGGGGCCCCATGAAGCAGGTCTGGGCATTGCCTGAGCCCACGGTGCATGGTGGAGGGAGATGGGAGACAGTTCAGAGGAGGAGGTTGTGGGGACCCGGGGCTTGGAGGGGGAGGAAAAGCAGAGCTGGGGAAGAGCTTAAGGGCCTGTGGCAGAGGCTTGATTTGGGGTAGAGATGAGGCGCAGGGAGGGACGTGAAGCTGAGTGGGTGGGCAATGGGGACCATCCCTGGGCAGATGCCCAGGAGGAGGGGGAGTGCAGGGTGAGGGAGTCGGGGGATAAGCTCAGGGCGAGGAGCCTGGGGGACATGGGGGGATGTGGGTTGGATGGGGATGAGACTCCCGGGTCTTCTCCTGACCTCCCCTCCAGGTCCCTGGGGCCCTCAGACACAGGTACCTCCCCGGCCAGGCCTGGTGGCTGCCAGAAAGGTTCCCTTTCATTTGTTCTAACTCATGACATCAACTTGTCTCCAAGGATGGCAGGGGCCGGTCTGCCTCCTCCCCGTGGTTCCAGGGAGTTCCTCTGGCCCAGGGGACGGGAGCGGCCACCTGGCTCAGCACAAGAAGCTAGTGGTCTGAGGGCTTCAGTGACCGGGACTTAGAGACTTCCAGAAGGCCGCAGGTCTGGACCACATCCCCCAGGGGAGCCCTCTCTCAGTCGCCCAGCCAGCCCAGGGCCCCAGTGCCCGCCCGCGTGACCAGGTCCAGGTACCAGCTGTGCTGCGAAGAAAAGGAGGAAAAACACGGGCCCCGTTTACTCCATGGGATGGACGCCCTCTGGGCCTGACCCGAGCGCCCCCCCACCTCAGCGAGCCTATGAAACACCCAGGCATCTTGCCGGAGGCAGATTCTGATGCGTTGGGCCTGGACGGGGCCTGCGTGGTCCCTGGCCCACTCTGGGGTAGTGATGTTCTAGGTGATCTTTAAGGACCCGTCCAGGATTGTGAAGAGGGAGTCCAGTCTGTGTACAGCGCCGGGTACCAGGGTAGGAAGGGAATGGAGCGTGGGCCCACGGATGGGTGGGCTGTCCTTAAGGCAGGCGGGTGCTGAGGCCGACACGGTCACCACCCCTGGCAGAGGTTTCCGGGCCCTGAAGACAAGGGGAGGGGCCTCTGTTGGGGGGGGGGCCTGCTTTGGGGTTAGTGGTCTGGTCGGTACAGAGTCCTTTATTTCCCATCAGATGGGGGTATTGGCTCACTGAAGGGGATTGTGCGCCTGCTGGAGTTGGGAACACTGCCCCCCCACCAGTGCTCCCTCCCAGGCCGGAATCCGGCTCTCCCATCCTTCCCACCCTGCTGCCCTTCCCAACGGACCCAGCTCCTGGTTCTAACAGCCCACCCGCCCCGCCCCCCAACCGCCAGGCCTCAGCTCCTGTCTGCCTTCCCCCAGACACTTCAACTAAACTCAAACAGAAATGCCTCCCCTCCGGCCTCCGTTACCCAGAAGGTGGAGTTAACCAGAGCCTCTCAAGGCCTTCCCCGGAGCTAAGGTTTAGCTACTTGAAACAAAGAAAAATAAAGTGGTGCCAGTTAGAAATTCCAGTGTTGTTGCTGTCAACACAACAGAAGGTGGCTCATGAGAGAGAGCACTAGCTCTGGAAACCTCATTAGGGAATTCCTAAATGAGGCAGAGAAGAAAGTCTCGCTGTAAACCTACCACGAGACCCTGGGCGAACCCCAAACTCTGAGCCTCAGTGTTTCCATCTGTGAAATGGGCCGGCAAACTACCCACCTCATATTGTTCCTATGGGGACCAAAGATGACGGATCTGAGCGTGCCAGGCCAAGCAGGCCTCTAGCAATGACACCCCACCACTCCACTCCCCTGTGCGACTCAGGCTCCCTTCCTGCTGCCAGGAGAGGTCAGGAAGACACCTGTGGTGGGTGCAGAGGAAGGGTGATGTCCTGCCTCCCAGGAGGTCCCCTGGCAGAAACCCCACAAGGATCTCAGAGGTGACGGTTAAGACAGCTTGGGTCAAGCTCAGGTCCACGGCCAGACTCCGTGACCTCAGAGCTGTGAGACTGTGAGCCCCTGACCCCCTGTCTCTCCCCAAGAACACCAACAGTGGTCTGGTCACTGTGCCAGTGAGGACAGCAGAGACTTACCTGGCTCAGCTCTTCCTGTCCCTTGTCCCTGTGAGGTGGGCAGGACGGGGGCTGGGGTCCCAGGCTCACGAAGGAAGCAAAAGGACCCTCGAGAGGCTGAGCCTTTGCCCAAGGTCACAAAAAGGCACTCCTTAGAGAGCACCAAGGTGACCCATGAGAAGAGGGTTCTGAGGTCAGGAAGTTGGGGACACGCTGGGCCCAGGTCTAAACTTTTAAAGAGCCTCTGCTGGACTAAGGTGGGGGCTATGTAGGCGCCTTTTCAAACTTCCTTGACCTCCTACCCTGGTCTTTGCAGGACCAGGATTCCTCAGACTCAGGATGGGACCCCTGCTCTGGGCACTGCCCCCGGCAGCTTCTTGTTTTTTGCACAGGATATTCAATGGGCCATTTCCCCAGCAAAATGGCATCTGGGAGAGAGGAGGGCGGGTGACACATGCGGTCACCGCCAGAGGAGGAGGAGACCTCCGTCCACTGGCTCTGTCCCCCGTGGCCAGGTGGTTCTTGGGGTGCAGCTCCCAGCACCGCCTGCACCCACCTGGGGAGGAGGGTTATCTGGTGGGATCTCCCTGGGTCTTGCGGAAACCAAGCAGCTTTTCCTGGGCAGAGGAGAAGTTCTGGGGCCCTGACCTTGGACGCTGCGGGCATCACGGGCACCAGGGGCTGCCCACGTCTGGGCTTTCTGGCCCCCACATCTACTGCAACCATCCCTTCTCCTCTGGGGAGGCCCTGCACTCCCAGGGGCTGGCCCCATGCAGAGCACCTGGAAAGTTCCCGGGGGCCAGCAGGTTGAAGCCGTTGCTTTGACGGAGCTCTTCGCAGAGGTGCATTTCTTTTCTGGGCAGCAGAGCAGGAGAAAGCAGAGACAGGAGGGCTCACCCATGATTTGCACCCTTGTTCCCAACATATACCTCTCGGGGCACCTGGGCCGCTCAGTCGGTTAAGCGTCCGACTCTTGGTTTCGGCTCAGGTCATGATCTCATGGGTTGTGGGATTGATCGAGCCCTGCGTGGGGCTCTGGCTCAGCGGGGAGTCGCTTGGAAGATTCTCTCCCTCTGCCCCTCCCCCTACTTGCACGTGCTCTCTTTCTCTCTCAAATAAATAAACAACATCTAAAAAAGAAATAATAATATATACCTCTCCCCCAAACTAAGTGGATTAGAGCCCTAGGCTGGAAGGAGGAGGGCCGATTTCAGAGGGGTCCTGGCACCATTCTGGGAGCCCCTGAGGCACCTCACTTCCCCCCACATGGGCCCTTGAAGGGAGAGTTCCTGGCTCTTTCAGTAGACCAGGAGACAGGCTCCGGAGCACGAGGACAAGGAGCGGAGCCCAGCTTTCTGATCTGGAGCCTGCACGAGCGGAAGCACGGGGGACACTCCCAACACAGGTCAGCTGAGTCTGGTGGCCAGCATGTCGCACCTGCATTTTCAAAGGCCTCCCTGGAGTGTCTGATGACAACACCTGGGAGGGGAATCCTGATTGAGTGGCCGGCGACGTCACACAGCCAGGGACAGCAGGCCTTCGGGCTTTAGCCTTTGAGCTTGGCACACGCCCTCTGAGGCTGGCAAGAGGGGGCGGAGGGGCGTAGGGGGAATATTCTAGCAGCAGTGGAAGTAGGGGTGATAGCAAAGCCTGGGCAGACTCCGATCACAGTGGTCACAAGCTCTCCAGGGCTGTGATGGGTCCTAGCTGGCTCCCTGGCCAGGCTGCGAACTCGCTGAATAGCAGCCAATAGCAATGATGACAACGAGACAATATGACAACGGGGCAGTGACACTTACGAGCAGTTAGTGTGAGCCTGGCGTATGTGCAGCAAGCCATCTATGTGTCACATGCTGTTGAAGGAGTCTCTATTACTGGCCCCATTTTATAGATGGGGCCACTGAGGCACAGAGAGTGAGGACTTGCTGGGAAGGGAAGGAGCCAGAATTCAAACTCCAAGAGCCTATGTTCCTTCCTGCTGGGCGTTACCACCTTTTCAGTTCCCTCTTATATCACTGGTGGCTGGCACAGTGCCCATCATGGAGCTGTGCTCGCGTGTTTCTCCTCGTCATGGTCATTGACAACCCGGGGCCACATACACACACACACACACACACACACACACACACACACACACACACAGCAGGGGAGCAGCAGGTACACGGGCGTCAGGCTATAACCAGTGCCCTACATCCTCTTGCAAATGTCCCTTCGGCCACAGAGGGTTCACAGAAATAACTCCCCCACATAAAGGGCTTAGGGTGCACCAGGCACTGTGCTGTGGGCTTCACCTCATTCTCTCAATCCACTGTCAAGGAGAACAGCATTGTCGCGTCCCCATTTCACAGGTGAGGCTCGAAGATGTGCAGAGACTCAGCCCAGGTCACAGAGCCAGCAAGTCCCTGGGACTTGACCTCTGACCCATCCAGCCCCAGAGCCTGAGTCCTCGACCACAAAGCCCTCGGCCCCCAAACCTTCATCAGGCAGCCCCCAGAGGCAGAGATTTGCCTACCAATGGACAACTTCAGGGCGGAGCTCAGTAGGAGCCAGTGCCTGGGGTCTGGGCTGGTCCCTTTGCACTTCATTTATTCACTTACTCAGATGTTGAAGTGAAACTTGCTACGCCCTTGCTATGTGCCAGGCTGGGTGCTGGGGGCAGAGCAGTGCGTGAACCCAGATGCTGTCCTTACTGTCTGTCTCCGCGGAGAAACACAGAAGCAAACGCCCGTCCTGCTCCTCCTGGGCAGGCTGGGGATGGAGAGCACAGGGTGTGCCAAGAGGCTCGGTGGCCCTGCGGTCTGTCATCTCTCGCTGCCCAGGGTCACTTGCCCCTCACCTGGTAGGCGTGCCTTGACTTTCCTTTGGGGAACTACACCCTCCCACTCCAGGCCGCTTGGGGCCAGCCTCTGGGGATGGGCTCCTGATCAGGCCTGGCCCATCAGGTTCGCCCTTCCAGGCATCTGCTTTGCATCAACTGGGAGAAGAGCAAACACCATGAAGGCATTTAACAGAGAAAGGAAAATGGGACAGGGACAGGGTGGTCTTTATGAACATGCTAAGGATTATAAACCTAAAAGCCAGGTGCTAACATCCTTCTCAACAGCAGTGATGGACAGTCAGTCCATTTAAAAGAGCAGTAAGAAAAGGATGGGGGGGTCTTGCCTCTGCCAGCCCCACCAACCCTTACACTCACTGGCTCCACCAACTGGTCCCAGACCAGAGCAAGGACGCAGGGAACAATCTCGCCCCTGCTCCCGGCTGCCCCCAGGCCAGCTTGGCCCTGCCCTGCTCTGCAGACAGCCGGTTAGTTTCAGCCTGTCCAGCCTCTGGCTGTGCTGCTTCTGCCTGTGCTTGCCTGCCTCTGAAGGCTGGAGTCCCCCACCGACCCACGGCCAGGACGCCTGACGACCTCTTGCCAGCCCCTTTCCTCTAAGTTAGACCACCTCCCACAGCAACAGTGGCCTGTTTTCCTTAACTTGCGGCTGGAGCACGTGGTCACCAGCCCATCATGCCTCACTCCCAAGCCCCCCTGAGTTAGAGCAACGTCCCGTGCCCACTCCCTGTTCCAACCAGTTCTAGAAAAGCTGGTGACTCCCATATGAGAAGCACACGTAATTGGAGTAATAAATATAGGAAAGGAAGACATCATAAAATTATTGCTTTCTGAAGAGGACACGATTGCTTACCTAGAAAATCTGAAGAAATCAACCAGAAAATTACTAGAAGTAATAAATGAGTACATACCAGTGGTGAGTTATGAGATAAATTTACAAAAATCAGTTGCAGTCTATGTGCTAGTGACGTGCAGCTGAAAAAAAAATCAATGGGAAAAAAGTACTTCATCCTCAGTAGTAACGAGACACATTAAATATTAAACATTAATTTAGCCTAATTGTAAGACATTTATTTTTAATGTTAATATTTTCCTCCTATTGGGAAAATTAAACATAGAGTAAATATGGCTAATTTAGTAAATTTAAAGCAATACCAAATAAAGACCTTGAAAATGTGTCATATGCTTTAAAAAATCCATAAATGGTGAAGAATATCAGAGAGCATTTTTTAAAGGTAATGATGATGGATATCTCGATTCTAAAATACTTTACACCAAAAAAATATTTTATGCCAACTACTGATCAAAATTTTATGTTGCATTAAAAACAAAACACAGATATCTCTGAGTGTCAAAAATAAGAAAGATGGTAATGGATTATAATACACTGGAAAGCAAAGAATCCATGAGTCGATAGTGATACTCAGAAAAGGAGGTGAAGGAAAGATCTTTAGTGAACAACACTCCATCTCTAGTAGAAATGACAGAATTGGAAAAATCACCGTTTTGCAACTACCAATGTAATTTATGCAGGCAAGGAGCTTTACTGGATGCTAAAGCCATTGTGTGCAAAGCTGTTGGGGAACTAAATAGTTTCACTGTCTCCAAGTACTGTCCCCCAGATTGCTCATTAATTATAAAGGGGGAAAGGTACATTATATTGAAGAGATTGGGTAGGCAAGGCCTTAACCAAGTGATTAAACTCAATAAAGGGACAAACTGTTTTCATGTGTCTTCTGTGATGCTTTGAGAAGTCCACACTGTCACCACCCATTGACAATGCAGAGAAATAATCAGACATATCTGGGTTATAGGACAGCCTATAGGACAACTGGCTTGGACTTGAAAGAAAATGTCGATGTTATGAAAGCCAAAAATGATGATAATAATAAAAAATCAGAGATAGTTCTAATTTCAAGGAGATGAAAGAGGTGTATGACAAACCAGATGATGTGATACGTGATCCCTGGTTGGATCCTGGATCAAAAGAGAGAGCAGCTACGTTTTGAGAACAAACGGGGAGATTTGAATACGGACTGAATCTTAGATGATGCTATTGAATTGATAATAAGTCTTAGGTAGGATGATGACACTTGCTTAGGGAGGAGATGGTCCTTGTTCTTACACTGCAAGTGTTGTATGGGGAACTGTCAAGATGTCGTAGCTTACTTAAAATGCTTCTGTGAAACAAAGTAACACCGAAGAAGATAAGTTACAGATAAATAGAGAATCATCAAGAGAGTCAAAGAAAAAGCATATGTGGCAAAATGTGAACAGTTGGTGAATCTAGGAAGGGTATATCTGGGTGTTCATCATATTCTTTAACTTTTCCTTTTGAACATAAAGGGTGAGGAAAAAAACAGGAAAGGATAAACTAATGGAATTCAGTTCTAGCTTAGAAATAAATTAAAAATATGAATAGAACCGAATGTTGGATGAACTTCATAAAAATTCCAAGCTGGGGGGGGACTCAGGTGCTCAGTTGGTTAAGCATCTGGCTTTGGCTCAGGTCATGATCCCAGGGTCCGGGGATCGAGCCCCACATCAGGCTCCCTGCTCAGCAGGGAGTCTGCTTCTCCCTCTGGTCCTCCCCCCTGCTCATACTCTCTCTCTCTCAATTAAATAAATCTTTAAAAAAAAATCCAAGTGGGTTAAGTATTTTTACAAATTGGAAGGTTTGGAAAGAAGGCAGCTTATTTATTCTTGCTAGAGATAGGAAATAAGTTCCTAACACTGTCGGGGAGGAAGAATTTCCTCTGCCCGTCAAGATCCTTCTGGCTGGACTAAAAATCAAATTGACATGAGACAGATTAACAGGAGAAATCAGATTTCATATCTATGGGGAACCCACACAGACATGGAAATTCCAAAAACAGTCAGGCAAAATGAGGTGTATAGTCATCCTAAATGGAGGAGAGGAGGGTAGGGGTCTGGGGCTTCAGAGAGAAGGAATGAATTTCATAAGATGAAAAAGAGTAAATGTTTGGGCCACCCAGAAATAATGAGACTGGGAAGACTTTGATCAAAAAGGCCTTGTCAGGTTCCTCCCTGTCTACCATACCCAGTTTGTATCATAATGTAGCTAACTGTGGTGACAGATAGAGTAGATCCTCTATCCAAATTCTTTCTAGGCAGTCAGGGGGAGATAAAGAGCTTTTCCTGAATCTGCTGGGTTTTGATCGTTTTTTAACTCAAAATAATCTTCATGCCAAAGTGGCCCATCCTGTGGCAGCCTGCCCTTGACCCCTACACTATTAAGAAAATGATAAATATAATTAGAAATAAAGCGGATATAATTGAAAAAAGAAATATTCAAATGTAGGAAATTTTCAAGTAATAAAATGTGATCAACAATTACAAAAGGTGGGCGCCTGGGTGGCTCAGTGGGTTGAAGCCTCTGCTTTCGGCTCAGGTCATGATCTCAGCGTCCTGGGATCGAGGCCCGCATCGGGCTCTCTGCTCCGCGGGGAGCCTGCTTCCTCCTCTCCCTGTCTCTCTGCCTGCCTCTCTGCCTACTTGTAATCTCTCTCTCTGTGTCAAATAAATAAATAAAATCTTTAAAAAAAAAAACAATTACAAAAGGAAACCAACAGTAAGAAAAAAATGACAAACAGTTCTGAAAAAATTTAAAAGACCAATTTAAAAATATAAAGATCGAAACAAAAGTTCCTCTTGATTAGCGCTCAGAAGCGATGGACACAACAGCTCATGCAGAAGGAAACACCAAGAACACAGAGCAATATGGAAAACAGCGAACTCTCCCTAGTGATCAGAAACGGACACGTATACAAGTTTGTGATACTGTTATCCGTTAAACTGGTGGAAACGAATTTAAAACAATACTCAGTGCTGTTATTGATACCGAGAAACAGGCACCCTCATGCAAATCATATCAGAGGCAGGGGAGGGCAGGGGTGGGGACGGATAGGGAGAAACTGATGACGAGACCATCGGATGGCCCCGGAAAGGGTGACCATGAGCCCAAATGCCTCTGCCCGACAAGTAAGCAAACAGGCTCTTGACTCCACCCACTCGCTCAGTGTCTAGGACACGGCAGCAGATGTCTCCTGGCCCTACCCACTCAGAGTCGTGTTTCTAGAAGCCCACAGCAGGGGCCAGTCCTCTGGCTGGCAGCCCGGCCCCAGGGCTAGGAACGGAGTCCAGACAGGCTGGAACCCTGGGGACAGGTGTTACTGAGGGAGGGCAGCCCAGTGTGGGGTACAGCTGGAAGGCTTGGGGGGAGGGCCCAGGACTCTTCCCTCCGGCAGCCCCCTCCACTCTCTTGGGGTATCATCTGGGAGCGAAGCTCCCTTTGGGCTCCACCCTCCCCCTACCAGCTTGGGGCCAGGGGTTGGCCAGCCAGCCCAGGTACCTCTCTCTAGGGGGGCCAGGCTCAGTGAGCTGTGCAGAGCCGATGGAAGTCTGTGGAAACGTTGAGAGAGGCTGGTGGGAGGACCAGCCCTGGGGCCAAGCTTAAGCAGACAGGTGACATGGTTCCCTCGGGGACTCAGGCCCAGGAAATAGCGTTAGGAGGAAAGGAGTCAAACAGCACCTATGCACTGGTCACAGCCACACGTGGGTCACTGCCAAGGACACAACGTGGACAGTAAGGTAAAAAAAAAAAAAAGTTTGGTGCTGGTGAGCTTTCTTGTCCTATAAAGTTGCTATACACTGACAACAATATTTGGAGCTTTTTTGTTTTTGACATAAACCACAGCTGTCTGGGGAGGGACTCCTGAGGGGGAGGGCGGGCCTCATGCGCCCCGTGAGCTGTGCAGGTGTGTGAACACCCTCGAGCTCACACCCCACCCCCCAGCCACCTAAGTGGGGGGCACGGGACACGCGTGCGAGGACGCTCTCTCCTGTTCATCGAGCGCAGCGCTGCGAAGTCCCGGGGATGGCCCGGAAGCCACCTCGGACCCTCCCTTCTCTCCGTCTCCTTGTCCACTTCCTTCCTGGAGGCAGCGGCCTCCCGTTGGCCTCCTTTCACTCGGCCTCAGGCTACCGCAGACGGGTTTGTGTGAAACACAGCAGAGCCCCTTATCGCTCTGCGCCCCCCTTCAACATTTCATCCTGCCACCTCCCTCCCCATCAGGCACCCCCTGCCTGGCAGCTTGGTCCCTCTCCCGCCGGCCGTCCCTCCTGCCCGGCAGGGGTCTCTCCCGGCGCAGCCGTCCTTCCCCTCTGGACTCACCCCCCATCACCCGTGGGACGCTTTCCCATCTCCGGGCGGAGTGACGCTCCTGTCTTCACAGGCGAACGCAGCTGGACGAGTCTCTAGCGCTGCCCGGGGTGCCGAGGCGAGCCCTGACTTCCCTCTGAGAATGCCCCCCCGACACCCACACCCAGGGGAGAGCCCCTCAGGGAAGGAACCCTCTCCTAATCACCGCTATGCCCTCTAGCCCCAAACCTGACCTAGAGCAGGTGCCCAAAATGATCCCTAAAAGAATGGAAACGGACACCCCACCCAGAAAACTGAGACTTAGTGGTAACAGTGATATGAACAAATATTTATGACATCTATTCTGTGTCGCACATGCGGTTAAGAGCTCACTAATCTCATCCCTGTCCTACAGGTGAGGCTGAGCCAGCGGGAGGTTGGGTAACTTTGATTCACACGGTTGGAAGGTAGACCAGCGCCCGAAGCCCACGCCCTGACCGAATGCGACCGTGGCCTGGCCTGAGCGGAGACGCTGGGGGAGGTGGATGCACGGAGAGCAAAAGGAAGTCAAGGCTGGCTGGGGCCACAGGGCCTTGGTGGCCGGGAAGATGAAGGAGCCTGGAGAATGGGGACAGAGCATGGGCGGGGTGTCCCGTTTGCGAGCCCGGCCCCCTGCCCCTGCCCTACACGCTGGGGGTGCCGCGGAAGATGGCAGAGGGGCGCCTGGCAGGAAACCCACGTGAAGCAGTGGAGATGCGAGATTTGCCAGCCTCTCTCGGCCCTACAACCTCAGCTCCGGCTGCCTCCTGGCCTCCTATCGTAGCCAGGGCAGCCCGGCCTGCAGGGCCCACACGGGGCTCCCGGCAGCGCCCCCCCACCCCCCGCCCTGCCCCACTGCCCTGCTGATTACAGACCTGCTTCTAATTATGGCTCTGGCCAGGCGTCGCTCCAGCCCCTGAACCCGGGCCACCCCCAATATAGAAAGCCAGACAAAGCCTCCGATTTGAGGTTTCTCCAATGTCAAATTTCTGAAACTCTGATCGGATCGTCCTCCCCTGACACTGACCCTGGAAGAACGCGGAGGCGCTAAGGAGGCCGCGTGAGAGCCAGACGGACCTGGGTTCCTGTCCCAGCTCCTCCACTTACTGTGGGCCCCTGGACGACTCCCTTCGCCTCTCCAGTTCTCAGGGCTGTTTTCCAGGATGAAAGAGAACAAGAACTAGGAAGGCAGACTGCACCGATCATTTCTCCATCCCCTCCGTCCACGGAAAAGTCACTAGTGGCTGCGGAAGGAAGTCTGGCCATTGCACCAGGGAGGCCCGTGCCTGGAAAAGTACCAGGCAGAGGAAAGGGGTCAGAGGTGCATGCCCAGGATGGACAGCAGCGGGGATGCCAACAAGGGTCATGGAATAGGTGGCCTGAAGGAAGGGTGCCAAGAGGCACCACACTGGTCTTTCCGGATTATCCCCAGTCCTCAGAACATAACTCCCCTTTTATAGATAAGGAGATAGGTCCATCCATCAAATCAGCACCTTCACAAAAACCTCGGCTTTCGCTTCTTACAGGAAGTCCTCAGCCCTCTCCACCCCAATGGCCAATGCGGGAAGTGAGAAATCAAAACCAGCTAGCTCCAAGGCCGGGGTGGGTGGGGTGTTGCTGCCCATCCATGACTCTGTAAGGTCACCGGCTGGCCCCGGCCCCCACCCCTCACCCTCCCTGCCCTGGCTGTGCTTTCTCCCCATACGCCCACATGTCACTCCCTGGAAATGCCAGTCCCCAGCCCCAGGTCTGGGCTCAGGCCCCAGGCCCGGCAGACATGTGGACGTGCTGCTTGCACGGTGCATGGACAGGCAGGGGAGGCCGGTGGAAAGGTGAGTGGACAGATGGACGGACCAATGGAAGCCTGTGGAACGAACGGGTGAGTAGATGGGTCGATGGTGAGGCAGATGTTCGGACGGATGGATGGACAGGGCCCCAGCCCGCATGTTTACGTGGGCACCCTGTCGGATGTGCAGGTGGATGGTTGCGTGGACGGGGAGAGGGAAGCATGAGCAAAGGACTGGAGCGCCAGCAGACAGGCCTCAGCTCAGTGCTCGAGACAGGACTCAGCCAGAGCCTTGTCAGGACAGAATGGGATGCCGAGGGAGCTGGTGAGGCCCCCGCTCTTGGGCGGGCTGTTCTAGCCACACAAGCACTGAATGTGCCCTTAACTCCCCCCTTTTGGCCTTTGTTTGGGTGTAAATCAGGCCTCTGATTTACCCGTCTACCCCGTCCAGATGTGTATTGGGCTTAGATCAGGATCTTCCCGGGAACAGTGGCCACCAGAGGCCGATGGACAATCAATACCTGCTTCTGGAGAAGGCTGGCCATCTTTGAGTTTTGTGCCACAGCAAGTGAGACGCGGGCGAGACTCAAGGTCTCAGGTGTGCAGGGAGCGCAGAGGTTCTCAGAGCTACCCTTTGGGCTGTGGCTACCAGGAGGCTTACCCTCTGCTCTGTGGCCCTGGTATTCGAGAGTCTGGATTCTGAGCTGCTGCCCCCCCATGCAACTGTGAACAGTGGACCCCTCAGCAGTGACCCCAGGGGTGGTGGGGTGGCGGCCCTAAGGTATGTCTCTGGGGGTGGGGGCCTCCAAGGATCAGGAGGTGCCAGGGGTGGGGGGACAGCATAGAGCCCCAAGTCTAACCAGGGGACGGCTCCAGGCAGGGTCCACTGGAGAGGGCCAGCGGTCAAGTCAACGGCACGTTCAAGCAATGAGCTATGGCGCTGGCCGCTCCTACTCTGTGCAGGGAGAAGGCGGGGAGGAGCCCTCAGACGGACGGGCTGGCAGAGAAGCAGGCAGCCTCCCAGACAGAAAACGGCGAGGCGAGAAGAGGAGATGTCCCAGGCCCGCCCAGCTGAGTCCCTGGGGGCCCAGTGTCTGGCTTCTAAAAGGGGCTGGGTCACACCTGAAGCCGGTGCTCTGTTTTTCCCTCAGAAGACTTCCCTGCTGTGAGCAGCGGGACAGAAGGGCCGGGGGAGAAGAGGGGGAGGCAGGCCGGGTCGGCCAGCAGAAGCAGGGCTGAGGCGCATTCCTTGGACTCCTCTGCCCGGGGCTGGCGCGCATCTCCAGGCGCATCTCCCGACTCCTCGCCCAGCCCGCCGCCAGCCTCCCTCGTCCGCCGCCAGCACATTCTCCACATTCCCTCCTCTCACACCCTGCTTGCCGCGGGCTCTTGTCTCCAGTCCGGCCGCTTCTCCGCTGCTGCTGCTGCTGCCCCGCTCCGCGCCTCTAGCATCTCTCACCCTGCGCGGCTCCCTTCACTCCTCTTGCCCCCCCAGGCCGCCCGCCTCGTCTCTAACCCCCGGGCCGGTTCCCGCCTCTGCCGGGTCAGCCACCTGCAGACATCTGCGGGGGGGTCCCGCACCTCATCCCACACTCCACCTCCCGGCGTGACAGAAGACGCCTCTCGCAGTCATTCTAGGGGCAAAAATCTTCCTTTGTGGAGGGGGGGCACCTGGGTGGCTCAGTTGGTTAAGCTCCTGCCTTTGGCTCAGGTCATGATCCCGGGATCGAGCCCCACCTCAGGCTCCCTGCTCAGTGCCCGTTTGTCCCTCTCCCTCTGCTTCTCCTCACCCCATGCTCTCTTTTGCTCGCTCACTTGCTCTCTCTCTCAAATAAATCTTTAAAAAAAAAAATCCTCCTTTGGTTTCATCTCCGTACCCTGTTCCTTCTCGTACCTCACACCACCTGATGGCCATTTGTACGTCTCTGCCTGTCTCTCTAGCTCCAGGCCACCCTGGATACCCAGTGTCTGGGAGAGTTTTGGCATATAGTAGGCACGCAAGATGTTAACGGAGAGGAAAAAAATTTGTTCAATCCTGGAAACATATATTAAGACAACCCCCACATCCAATAGGTATTTCCGTTAAGACGACACTATAAAAATTTCAAGGCCTTCACTCAAACTGTGTGCGCCCGTGCAGGAGGAGACAGCAGCTAACGCACTGGTGACGCTCATTCTGTTTCCAGGTCAGCAGGCATTTCCCCCCACCCCTCCCCACCCCCGCCGGCCCAGCTCTAAGCGTCGTTCCGGGCTGGCTCTCGGCCTCCCCTTCTGCGCCAGTGGGACTGCTCGGGGCCTGGGGTGGAACTCGCTGCGGGCTGGGTGCGTCCACACGGCCCACGCCAGCAGGAGGCAGAGAAGTCCCTTCCTTTGCACACTGACTCCAGGGTCTGGCAGGAACCTCGCCAGCCAAGTCTGTGAAATGGACCCGGCAACGCACCAAGTTGCACGGGGTTGGTGACCAGCCCTGAATCTGCACTGTCCTCCAAGTCCGGGCTGCTGACCCGTGTAGGCAGTGGTGGGCACTCCCTACCCCTGGGCCAGGGGAGGAGGAGGAGGGCTTTCTCAGCCATGCACGGCCACCCACACACCAGGTTCCCAGGCTCCCCCTCTCAGCTCTCCATCCTGGGGAGGCATGCGGGGACCCTCAGCCACAGGTGAAGTGCTGCTCCCCGGGGCCCTGTTACCACCACGCCACCTCCTTTCTCCTTTGCCTCTTTGGTTCTCTCCCTGGAGCCGGGGAAGATTCCTGGGCCTCGGAGCTGGGGCCGGGTCTGACTGCCAACTGGCCTGCCCGGGCTGGTAATTCGGAGCCCCACAGCAACCAACTGGGAAAGGGGGTAAGTCCTGTTTCACAGGGTGAAGGCCCAGCGTCCACGGGGAGCTTGGATTCTCCAGCCCTGGAACTGGAACGCTGACGGCACGTCTTGCTGTTTGGAAGGCTGGATTCTAGTCCTGGTTGGGCCCCACATCTGCCCGCAACCAAGTCCTCCACTACCTGGAGCGTTCTTCTTCTCTAGCGCGCAGTATTTGGGGAAGGAAGCTCAACCCAGAGAGGTGCGCCCCGTGGACGCAAGCCACTTCAAAAACGTCTGGCAAGATGGACCAGTGCCCGTGGGCTGCCTTCACACACCCCTCCTCCCAGCACAACCGAACTTTGGTGCGGGTAGGTCCGAGCCCCGAGCACGCTGCACCCCAGCTGGGCCTTGTCCCCCTTCCCCCGTTCCCAGAGCTCGGTCCCTTACGCTCACCCCTCATGCCCGCGGGACCACAGTCTCTAGGGAGCACCCAGAAGGAGCAGAAGTGCGGGAAATCAAAGGTCTCTCTGGCCCACCCCTACTCTGCTCCCCTCTCATGGGCCACAGGCTCCCCCACCTTTGCTTCAAAGCTCAGAGGACCTAGGCCTTCCTTCTGGTCTCTCCGCTCTGTCATCTGAAGCATGTCCCCATTAGGGTGAGTCTCACAGAGGGGGCCTGTTCACCAGTAAAGCCTTGAACTGCACCACCCGGTGACTTGGTGGGGCTCGGCAGGCTCTCTGGGCCCCTGCCAGCTCTGCCCGCCACCCCCGCCCAAGTCCAGACCCTCTTCCTCTCTGACCGTATGTCACAGTCTGCTGCTAGGAGCTGGCCTCTGTTCTCAGGCGCACGTCTGATCATGCTGCCCAGCCCTCCCGCCGTCCACAGAGAATGGCCGAGCCTTTCCCGATCTGGTTCCTCTCCTCCTGTCCCTTTCCTACCTCCCAAGCTCCGGCCGCAGATATGGTGGACACGGCTGCTTCTTCCCCAGCAGCCAATCCCCTCTCCTGGGGAGAACTCGGTGTTAGTTCAGGGATCCCCTGCCCCCCACAGCCCGTGAATCTGGGGTGGATCCCCCCTCCCCGCCTAGGGCTGGCTCCTGAGGAGTCTTGTCCTGCCCCAGCCCTCCAACCCCTCTGCCAGCTCAGAGACCCAGGCGGTACCAGCCTCTCTCTCGTGGGAGTCGTGAGCACGGGGGGGTGGGGGCGGAGCCCCGTCAGGACCCTTATTTCATCTCCTGCCCAATACGAACAAGGAGGTCCTCTGCCCCTGTGGCTTCTGGCCATAGCCGGGGCGGCCGCAAGGAAGGGGGAGATTATAGACTAGTCCTAGTTGGCTAAAGCTGACTTCCCGGAAATAATGAACAACACCTTTTTGGACATTGGGAGTGGCCCGCCGTTCCCAGGGGGAAGGACAAGCCCACGGCTCAGAGGGGCCAGTGCTGCGTTAACAGAGGGCAGAGGCGTCACTCAACTACTTTTGCGTCCAATCTTTCTAGCAGGAAGGAGGGTCTTCAAACTGGAAAAAGGACAAGAATGTATGGCAGAGAGTGTGGCCCATCTCTGGCTGCTTTCAAGGTCTTCAGTCCTCAGACTGCCGGAAGGTTTGTAAGAGGGGCTGGCCGATCTGAGCCGGACAAGGGCGGGGCTGGGGTGGGGGCTGAGAACACCACAGACCAGTCCCTGACCTCAACGGCAGAGAACCCCGGGCCCAGAACAGCCTCGCAAAGGCACTTGCAGGTGCTTCAAAGACGATCATAACAAGAGCAGCGGCAGTGCTGACAGTGCCTACCTGCAGACCCTGGACGAGGCACATCCCGTGGGCACTGGTTCAAGCCCCACCGTAATCCAATGGAATGGGGACTATTAACATCCCCACTTTATGGATGAATAAACAGAGGCCGAGAAAGGTCAGGAGGCGAAAAAAAGAAAGACATAGGAAGCCAATATGGTTTCAGACCATAGTTCTACGTACTTGTCATAGTCTGTCTGCTCCCACGTATTAGGGACTTTCAGGATTTGGACAGTGCTGTTTCCCCTCATCTTTGCAGTCTTTAAAAGGTCAAGCTTTGTTTCTCAATTTCAGGTACTCATGTTTTTATCCAATTTTCTTGTCTTCTCTTTTCTACCATGATTCCTAAGCCAATAAATCAGGGGGATGTCAGAGGCCAACCTTCTATGTACATAACAGCATTACTAATTCAAGTGCATACTTTATTCAGACTTCCTTAGTTTTTACCTAATGTCCTATCCTTGTTCCAGGATCCATTTAGTTATGTCTCCTTAGGCTCCGTGTGGCTGTGACAGTTTCTCAGACTTTCCTTGGTTTTGGTGACCTTGACAAATTTGAGGAATACTGATCAGGTGTTTTGCAGAATATCCCTCAGTTGGGTTTTGTCTGATATTTTTCTCATGACTAGATGGGGGTTATGGTTTCAGGAGGAAGACCACCGAGGTAAAGTGCCACTTATGATATCACATCAAGGGTAACACTGTCTACATGACTTATCACTGTTGATGTTGACCTTGATCGTGTGGCTGAGGTAGTGCTTCTCAGGCTTCTCTGCTGGAAAGTTACTCCTCCCCCCTTTCCATACTGTGCTCTTTAGAAGGCAGTCACTTGTGCATCTGACACTTCACTTACAGGGTGGGGACTTACGCTCTACCTCCTTGGTGGGGAATTATCTACATAAATGATTTCTTCTGTATGGGAAATTCACCTAGTATTTATTTATTCATTCATTCAACCATTTACTTATATCAGCATGGTCTCATGGTTATTTATTTTATACTTTGCAACCTAGTATATTTTGATGTGTGCAAAGGATTCTGGCATCCCTGGTGTTCTGGGGGTAGTTGGCAAAATGTGGGTAACCAGCTCTGAGAGGTTCATTGAACCCCCAAATCTAACAAACAATAGTTACCCACACTCAAGCACCAGCAGGTTGGTGAATCAGGGTCTCCACCTAATTTTTGAACAAATGACATAGACACTGTCCAAGCACATACAATTTTGAAGGGATCCTCACCTGTGAAGAAATGACTTTCCTCCATGGTAGTGAGTAGGGGAGCAAAATGTCTGTCTGTGAAGTCAAATGCTCTACCCCTGAGCTATACCCCCAAAATGTTTGTCTGTGGATTTCAATCAACAATACAGTGTGAGGGCGCCTGGGTGGCTTAGTGGGTTAAAGCCTCTGCCTTTGGCTCAGGTCATGATCTCAGGGTCCTGGGATCGAGGCCCGCATCGGGCTCCCTGATCAGCAAGCAGCCTGCTTCCTCCTCTTTCTCTGCCTGCCTCTCTGCCTACTTGTGATCTCTGTCAAATAAATAAATAAATAAATCTTAAAAAAAAAAACAAAAAACCAAAAACCACCACAATACAGTGTGAGTAGAACAGCCCCTACTAGGCCCTGTCCGTGGTCCTGCCCTGTGTTTACAATCAGCCTGTGGATTCAGACATAAAGCACCTGCTTCCCCAACCAGCAGGCAGCATAGCATTTGAGAGTGTCAGAGGTAGGATGTTAATTTCTATTGTCTATTACAATGGGATGAAATGAACAAGATGAAATTTAATAGGAATAAGGGTCAAGTAACAGGTTTTGATTCAAGAAATCACTGACACAGACAAGAGGTCTGATCTCTTCAACAAGTCCGGATTATTAAAAAGGTTTTTTTTTAGAAAAGGAATTGCATTAGAGTAGAGAGCCTAAGGGTCCCAACAGCTGATGCATCGCACAGCTCGAGAGAGGAAACAGGTTTAAAAAAAACAGTAAAAATTGACATTTTGGGGCCAAACAGGGAAATGTGAATAAGGTCTGCATATTAAATGAGATGAAAATTTACTGAAGCAGAAAGTGCTGATCATTTACTGGAAAAAAAATCAGGTTACAAAAACAGTATGCACAGCATGATCTCATTTTATGAGGGAAATCTACATATAAGCATAGATGTGAAATCTACATATAAGCACAGGGCTGGAAGGATGTGACCAAGGTGTCACAGCAGAGCTGCCTGAGAGATGGGAACATAATACTTTTAGGTTTGCTTGCTCATATTTCTAATTTCCTACCATGCATATAAACCGCTTCTGTAATAATATAAGATTATGCTGTAAAAAGAAGGAAATCGTTGACCCTTCTCCAGGATTGAGGGGAATTCTGGTTTGGCAGAGGTTTCTAAGGAAGATCCCTGGGAGTTATGGGGGCCCGAGTGTCAATATGTGGGGTCCACCACACAAAAGGCAGCCTCACCTTTAACCACCTGCATTTGTGTCGGGTGCCGGGGTTGGAGCAGTCCTGGGGGTCTCCTGACCCAGGCCCTCCGTGTTATTACTAGGAAAACTGAGTCACCCAATTAGTTGATGGCACCTCCAGGGCCATAAGCCATAGGCCCGGCCCCTGCCGGGTCACATAGAAATGGCAGGTGCTTCAGGAACAGGGGGTATTCGACTCGGAGGAGTAAAAACGGGAAGGAGTAGATGGGAAGGAGTGAAGGGGGCAGGAGAGCTCTTTTCAGATATTTAAAGGCTGCCCCGTAGAAGAGAGACCCACGTGAGTCCCTGTGCAGATCGGCAATGATTCTGTGACAAGTGGCTTTGGCTCTAAGAACGCAGGAGGGAGAAGGTTCCAACAACAGCAGCAGTCTGGCTCGGGGATAAGGTGGTGGTGCCTGCCGGGGGGGCCAGGTGACCTCAGAGGGAGCCGCTGTGAGGGTGAGGAGCCTAGCTGGCCTTTGGGGAAGGGGAAGGATCACGATGGCTGCAGAAAATGTGGACTCCAACAGGAACCACAGCACTGAGCTTCCTGGGACGGGGTACCTGGTTCTTGAACTTGATACCTGCCTCATCCTCTTCCACCTACTGCTCTGAAACCCCGGCCATGCCCGGGGGCTATGCAGGCCTGATAATCTCTCATCTCCCCTCCGCCGCTGGGTGACAGAGAGGCACGGGTCTGACCTAACCACGTCCTGGCTTCTCCCATGGACTAGGCCTGAGGTGCTCCAGGAACAGAACACCAGCCAGTGCGCCTTCTGAGGCCCCCGCCTCCATGCTCCCCATGCAGAGCCTGAGGCCGTAAGTGGCCTCGGAAACTCACTAGGCAGGGCTTCTGTTCCCAGGAGAAAACTAGGAGCATGTCAGAGTGGGCAGTGACAGCAGGGTGGGTGCCCTGCCCTGCCTCCCAGACAGAGTCACCAGGCCCTGTGCCCACCGCGGGAGAGGACACGAGCCCCGGGGGACATCTATTGACATTCCTCTGTCCCCCACCCCAGCAACACCCACCCTCTGATGCTTGCCCTGCCAACAGCCAACAGAACTGCTTTCCGCAGACAGACGCGGGCCTACCACAGGGGCACTCGGCTCGGCCGCCCTCTGCAAGCTTGGCTCCGGCGGGCCTGCCGCGGCGAACGCCGCCAGCTGCCAGCCAGGCCTGCCCATCGGAGCCCGAATGAGGGGTCACCAGGGGTCGTCCTCCTTCCCGGTGCCGGGTGGGTGCCGTCAGGCAGCAGAGCGCCCTAGTTGGCCCCTCCACCTCCCCCACCCCGGCTGAGGCCCAGCGGGGCGCACGAGCCCCCCCCCCCCCCCCCCCCGCCCCC
>LNAC01000022.1:5567327-5639726 GCA_002007465.1 Ailurus styani
CGGGCGGGCAGAGGCGGGCGGGGAGGGCGGCGGCGCGGACGCTGCAGACAAAAGGAGCCGCGCTCCCCGGGGTCGGGCCGCCCCCGCCCCGCCGACTCGGTTTCCCTCGGTCCCCCCAAAGCCGGAGGGGGGCGCGCGGCCCGGCGCCCGGAAACTCCCCGCCGCCCGAAGGCCCCGCCCTCCTGGAAGAATGCAGAGGTGAGGCCCGGGTCCCGCGGCCTCTCCCCTCCGCCCTCCGCGCCCCGGGCGGGTGCCGGCGGGCCCGAGCGCTTTGGAGGTGCTCGGTGTTTCCTGCGTGAGCGGCCGATTGTCAGTTACATTCATCCGGGAGGAAGCGGAGACCCAGAGAGGTTGGACTACTTACCCCAGGCCACACAGCTTGTGAGAGGCAGGGCTAGTGTTGACACCCAGCCCAGATCTGGGTGCACCTGACTACTCCCTACTCCTAACTTCTGTGCTGCCTCTCCAGGCTTTGGACCGCACAGTCGTCCCCAGCAGCGCTTCTGGGGCCAGGTCGCTGCTGGGGAAGGACACAGAGAGGATCAGGAAACAGCTCTGGCCCGAACAGACCCCGACGGGCAGGGGAGGTAAAGAGAAGACCAGAGGCAGGCAGGAGGACGGAAAAACAAGGCGACTAGGTTTGCTGATTGCGGGGCCCAGGGACACCGAAGACTTTAGGTTCCCTCCCTTCCCCTGGGTTCCCACTCTCACCCCCATCTGGCAGCACTGGACAGAGTCTCATCCCTGCGGGCGGGCAGCAGCCTGCAGGCCTGGACCTGAGCCTCCTCGGGGCTCCTTACACTGACCCCAGCCCCACCTGGGGACCCTGCAGGATCTGGCCTGCCCGCTTCCCCCCTTGTTGTTCCGTAGGCCAGGCCCCCATGGCACCAGGTACCCCAATCCAAATGCAGGCTTTGGCCAAGTCCACTCCCACTCACGCTGTCGGGCTGAGTTCAGAGCGCCCCTCATCCAGGAAACTGATGGCACTTGGTCTTGCCTCTTAGTCTGAGTTCTGTGCCTTCCTCCAGATGCTTACTTAGTTTCTCATTCTCTGGGGGGTGCCCGTCTCCCCCACCATGCTGGGGAACCCTCTAGGACAGGATGTGTCTTCATCACCTTCTTGTCCCCGATCTCCAGCCAAGGGTAGATCCCGAAGAAGTCCCAGCCCCATTACCTGCAGGAGTCAAAAGCAGTGTGGGGACCCAGGCAGGGGGTGTGTTGTGGGCTAGGGCCCACTGTAGTACGTGGGCTGCATGGCCTCTCCTCCCTGGCCTCTGGTCTTCCTGCTCAGCTCTGAATGGGGCCTCCACGTGGCTTCTCTGATCGTGGCCCATACTCTTCCCTCTGTCCAGCCCCAGCTCCAGGGGTGAATGTGGCTGGATACTCAAATTCCTCCGGAAGTCCCTCCTGAGAAGAGAGGCTTGTGAGTTTGAGGATTGGACATCCCAGATGTGGGAAAGCAGGAGAGGGGAGGTCATGGGGTAGGGTTGGAGGCTGGGGGTCAGGTGGGTTCTGGGAAGAATGTGCACTTCTCTGCTAGCTGGATGCTCCTCAGCAAGATACACTGAGTCTCAGTTTCCACATCTGTACAATGGGGATAATGACAGTAACTCCCATAGACGATGGCCAAAGATTGGAGCTACTGTGTGCATGTTACTTCCCCCGCCACTTGCCCTGTGA
This sequence comes from Ailurus styani, assembly GCA_002007465.1. Classification (NCBI taxonomy): domain Eukaryota; kingdom Metazoa; phylum Chordata; class Mammalia; order Carnivora; family Ailuridae; genus Ailurus; species Ailurus styani. The sequence continues at coordinate 5,569,008 of LNAC01000022.1, forward strand.
AGTGGAAGTAAAGGAGGAGAATCAGGGAGGCCGGGGGGCATTGGGGGGTGGGTGGAGGCTTGGCTGCTGGAGGTCCAGGGGGCCTGCTGGCAGGGAGGTAGACCACGGAAGCTGGGGCTGCTGCCTTCCCCCAAAACCCTCTTAAGAATTCTTCTGAGTCAGCTCCTGCCCATTCTCTCTCACACAAGAGGCTCACACAGAAAGGAGATGAGCAGGGGCTGAGCTACAGCAACAGGCCGGCTGTCCGAGCTTCCCAGCCTCATATCCACAAACTGGGGGTCCAGGGAGCTGGGACACCTCACTCAGTTAGCTGGCCGAGGCCAAGGCAGGGGGGCCTCAGATCTGATCATGAACACATCCCACGGGAACCAAGCCCAAAGCCCACAATCAGATTTGTGGTTCTCCCCAAAAGACAGAGTCACACCAGCTTCCAAAGTTCCTTGACCCCTCCCTGACCCCTCACTCTCCTCAACCAGGTCCCTGGCTGCCATTTTGGCTCGCTGGGTGATGGTTTGATGGATGCCTGCTCCCCCACCCCCACCCCAAGATGTGACCTGGGGACTGGGGCTGTCGCTCAGCACTGTGTCACCGAGGGCAGCAAGACATTGCAGGTGCACTCTCTGTGTTGTCACATTCTTTCTGTTGAGTTCCTCTGTTGTACGGGCATGCTGGGGGGGGGGGCGCAGAGGAAAAGGAGCAGCCACAGTCCCTGTCCTTGCTGAACTGACAACTGGGCAGTCGTGACACGGGACCTACACTGAGGGCCCAGGTTGTTATTGGCGAACTGGGATTGGAACCCCAGAGGTTCCCATGTCTTTGGTCAAAGAGCTCAGAGTGCAGCCCCGGCAGCTGCGGCAAGAGAGCAGCCATTCCAGAGCCTGAACCTTGGGGTGGAGGGCCCTGCCCCAGGGCAGCAAGAGGCCCCTTTGGGGGAGCAGTGAGCAAGAAGACCCAGGGCCTCTCTCCTCTCCTCCTTTTCCTCCAGGTGACCCGATTCCCCAGATGATTTCCAAAAGCTGCCTCAGCAGGCCCATCTGGGAAATATGCAGGGAAGGAGCGTGGGGATTCCAGCCCATTCTCTAGGGAGAAGCCTCAACAGGTTTAAGCTTCTCCTGTCTCTCTTCACCCATCCCAGACCCCTCCTGCCTCCCTCTGCCTGGGGCCATCTCCTCACTCCTACCTCCTCCCCCAGCCACTTCCTCTGGCCAACTCCTGTCCTTCCAGATTCCCTGGAAGTGGAATGGCACCTCCTACAGGAAGCCCTCCCTGACTACACCTTCCCGCACCTTGACTGCTTCTCCCCTTTGCTCCTGGAGCATTCTGTACAGATAGAGACTGTGGAACCACCCTCCAGATGGGGATAAGGCCGTGGGGAGGGTCAGGGAGGTTAATCTACGTAAATGTCCGTGCCCATGTAGTAGGTGCTAGCTATTGTGACTGTCCTTGTGTCTCTTTCTCCCATTACTTATCACGAGAGCGCTTGGGAATGGCTATGGAAGGTCCCTGAGGGCAAGGACTGTGTCATTTCTTGATTTTCTAGCTCCCAGCTCCTAGCACCGTACCCAAACAATCAAGGTGTGTGAAGGAATAAATTAAGGAAGGAATGGGCAGGTGTGGTGTGGTAGGCTGGAAAATGTCCCCTGCGGATAGTCACGTCCTCATCCCCGGGACCTGTAAATGGTCCCCTACTGGAACGAGAGTCTTTGCAGACATGATTAAGTTAAAGATCTGGAGATAGGGAGATTATCCTGGGTTATGGGTCACACCTATGCTATAAGAAAGAGGCAGGGGCACCTGGGTGGCTCGGTTGCTTGGGCATGTGACTCCTGCTTTTGGCTCGGGGTGTGTGCGCGCTCGTTTTCTCTCAAGTGGATAAATTTTAAAAATCTTAAAAAAAAAAAAAAAAGAGGAGGCAGAGGGAGATGTGACACAAACAGGAGAGACGGCAACGTGACGACACCGGGCAGAGATCAGTGATGCAGTCATAAGCCAAAGACTCTGGCAGCCACCAGCCTCTGAAGAGGGAAGGCAAAGAATCTTCCCTAGAGCCTCCAGAGCGAATGCGGCCCTTGATTTTTCGACTTCTGGCCTCAAGAACGGTCACAGGATACATTTCTGTTGTTTTAAGCCCCCCAGCGTGTGGCGGTGTGTCACCGTAGTGTGAGGCAATCCCACGCAGCTGGGCTGGACGCCGAGTTCTTTTCTGTTCACCCCATGACTGCACGACTTCACTTTGCTGGGCCTCAGTGTTCCTGTCTGTAGAGTGGGGACAGGAGTTCCTACCTCGCAGAGGTCTTGCAGGTTTGTAATGAGAAAAAGCGTGCGGCGGCCGTGCAGTGTCCAGCGTGGAGAGGTCTGGCACCAGTCTGAAAGGGGGAGGCATTTCTGATTTTCAGGTAAGGGCCCTGACCTCTTTATCCGTGTTGTGTGGAAATAGGGCAGGATCCGGTTTCTTGCTCTCAACCTGCTGTTTTTTTAACCATGAATAATTAGCGCTCTGGAGAGGTGGAAGGTGGTGTGAACTCACTTGTTTTCTTCACCTGTCCTAAAATATGCTTGGTCAGCAGACACCTGCCGAGGCAGCCGGCACTGGCTGGGGGTGCCAAGGACGGGGGCGGGGGGGGGCGCCCAGACCTGTCCTTCCTTGTCGGGAGGGGTGCCCGGGAAGCCGGTGCTTTCCCTCACTGTGGGGTGCCCACGCAGAACCTTCCCTGACCCTCGCAAGGGGGCAGGCCCAACCCATTGCTAACCTTCCTTCCCAAATCCTAAGAAGAGTGCCCAAACCTTCCTTATTCTTCCCAAGGGAGTTCCAAATCCTGTCGCCAGCGGTTAGAGACGGCTGCTAGCAGTGGCTTCCGGCGGGGGCGCCAGCTCCGGAATCCTCTGGGGTCCAGAGGCGGCCTCCAGCAGCGGGTCTCACCTACCGGAAGTCGGCTCCCCGCGGATCCGCACATTCCCCTGCTTCCCGCGCTCTCTGCTGCCCCCTCCTGCGGGAAGGGAGAACTCCCAAGTCCTCCGCCGGAGCGGATAACCCGCCCTGACCATCGGACCCCCTCCCCCGCCGGGCCCTATGTTCTGGGAGGCAGTAAGGCCCTCTACCACATTGTCCATTTCTTTTCTTTTCTTCTCTTTTTTTTGTCAGAGAGAGGGCGAGAGAGCACAAGCTGGCAGAGAGGCAGGCAGAGGCAGAGAGAGAAGCGGGCTCCCTGCTGAGCAAGGAGCCCGATGCGGGACTCGATCCCAGGAATCTGGGATCATGACCTGAGCCGAAGGCAGCTGCCCAACCGACCGAGCCACCCAGGTGTCCCCACACTGTCCATTTCTTGAGCTTGAGCCTTGACTCCAAGACACTGACTCAACACAGAGTCGATCGATGAAATGCCTGCTTGTCTTACGCATACTGTCCCCTCTGTCTGGAATGTCCTTCCTCTTCTCTCCGCAGCCGTCCCTCAGATGCCACCTCCTCCAAGAAGTCTTCCCTGGGTGAGTTGCCCTCACCGCTCTGCTGTTACAGAACTCCATGCATTCTCCCCTGGAATGTTTTCGTGATGCTCCATAATGCTCTGCGCACGTGCTGACCTTGACCTGGCCAGGACACCAGGCCCTCCGCGTCTCTGCTCTTCGCGACATTAAAGCCAAAGGTATCGTTCCAAGACCAAGAAGGGAGAGCTGACGTCAACGTCAGGGCCACGCTCTCATCCGCGGGCTCTGGTGTGATTGTGTGCACGTGCACTCGCGTGTCTGATGTGCGTGTGTGTGCACACACGTACACACATACAGAAGTGTTGGGACAGGAGCTGGGGCAGGTGAGCCTGGAAGGGCTGATGCAGAATCTCAGGCATTGTGCTAAAGCCCCAGCTACTGATCCACCACCCCTACCCCAGAAGCTTGAAAGCCGAAGAAAACAGGAACCTAAGGTGTCCCCGCTCTGCGGAATATACCTCTGGGAGGGGTGTGGGGGGCTGGAAGCTGGGCTGGACGAGCCAGGACCACTGAGATTTAGGAACATGGAGGCCGAGGGAGGGTCAGGTTTCCTGCTGGGAACCCCCACCAACAGTGGCCCTGCACGGGAGGCACAGGAAGGTCATCTTGGGGTGGAGGCTTCCAGAGGCCTCTTGGGAACAGACTGAGGTGCAGTGGGTTTTATTAAGTGAGCTCTTTGCCCGACATGGGGCTCAAAGTCACGACCGTGAGGTCAAGAGTCACCTGCTCTACCGACTGAGTCAGCCAGGCCATGTTTAAAGGGAGCTCCAGGAGGGAGCCTGCCCTCCAGCAGGAGTAACCCACCGAGCAAAACAGCAAAGCAGCAGAGAAGACTCCGCGGACTCCATCAGTCCGCCTCCCTGGAGAGAGACCCGATTCTCCTGCGCCCCCTGCTGTTCAGGGAAGGTAAGAGCACTCCTTAGAAGCAGCATCACTTTTCTAGACCTCTGTATAAACTATATGTATCAATACGTATGTATACATATATAAACGTAATTTGGCATCAGCCCTCATACATGGTTTTTAAACTCTTGTCTATTGAAAGTTTTCCTTCACATTTAAATCTTTCTTTTTTACTTTTTATGTTTGTCAGAGTGTGAGAGAGCGCAAACAGGAGGAGTGGCAGGCTGAGGGAGAAGCAGGCTCCCCACTGAGCAGGGAGCCTGATGTGGGGCTCAATCCCAGGACCCTGGGATCATGACCTGAGCTGAAGGCAGATTTCTAACTGACTGAGCTACCCAGGCATCCCCAAATTTAAATATTCTTTAAACTCATTTCTAAAAATAGATTTATTTGAGAGAGAGAGAGCAGAAGCAGGGGGGAGGAGCAGAGCAGAGTCCCCACTGAGCATGGAGGGGGCTTGATCCTAGGACCCCAAGATCATGACTGGAGCCAACATCAAGAGATGGAGGCTCAGGGGCGCCTGGGTGGCTCAGTCGTCTGCTTTCGGCTCAGGTCATGAGCCCGGAGTCCTGGGATAGGCCCCTCGTTGGGTTCCCTGCTCTACAGGAAAGCCTGATTCTCCCTCTCCCACTCCCCCTGCTGGCGTTCCCTCTCTCACTGTGTCTCTCTCTGTCAAATAAATAAATAAAATCTTAAAAAAAGAGAGAGAGAGAGAGAGAGAGAGAGAGAGCTGACTGAGCCACCCAAGGTCTCCCTTTAAACCCACGTTAAAAGGCCACATAAGGAGGCCCTGTCAGCTTCCAGAAAGTGCTGGATGAATGTAGATAATTGAGCCAACATTTTGGTTGTGTCCAGGTGTTTTGATCTTATAAATAATACTTTGATGGAAGTCTTAGCGCTCTGGTCACTTATTTCTCCAGGCTAGATTCCCAGATACAGGGTTATGGAGCAAACAGTATGGATGTTTTTAAGGCTAGTGGTACAGAAAGGTGAGGTCAAGTACACAGGCGAGTCCATCACACTTCTCTCGTGACCAGTACTAAGTATTTGTTAGACGTCTTTGCTAATTTGACAGATGAAAATGATATTTCACTGTTTCTATTGGCATTTTTTTTGCTATGAACTTTTTCATTGTATAGTAATTAGCAATCGGTATAGTGTTTTCCTTCTGTGGATTAGTCATTCATGTCCTTTGCCCATTTTTTTCCCCCTACGTGGGCCTTTTCTTAAAGTTGATTTTAATGAATTCTTTCCAATGAGAGCAATTTCTAGGTTTGTTGGCCTTTAACTTTTGGGTGTGAGTTCTTTGGACATGAGGACAGTTTAAGCATAATCTTTAGGATTTCTTCCTCTGCTTTTTAGGCTTACAAAGTCTTGCCCTATTGTGAGAGTTTTGATGTTCATGGCTAACCTTTCTAGCTGTCCTTCTGGACAGTGGAGAATAGCTTTTTATGACCCTTGTGATTTATTTTGTGGAGCAGTGTGCCAAGTTCTGGCAGTGACTATGAGAAGTGATGGCACATCTGCCCTTGGGCTTGTAATTGCTAATGCGAGACCCTTCAGATGCTGGGCTGTCAAGCCGGGAGCCACATGAAACTATCTACATTTAATAAAGTGAGCCCCTCAGTCTCAGTAGCCACATTTCATGGGTCTGACAGCTGCGTGTGGCTGTGGCACCATGTCGGATAGTGTGTATATGGAACATTTCCGTCATCCCAGGGAGAGGCTGGGCCAGGCTGCCTGAGCTCTCCCTCTGCTGTCTGACCAGCCCTTGGCTGGGGCGGCTGGGCACTCTGGAGCCTAGAAATTGGGCGAGCAGCACCCTCTACCGACCAGTGGTGGACATGTAACAGGGTGGGAAGCTTTCGTGGCTTTAAGGTCAATGAGATTTGTGGATTACTGGGGCTTTTTTTTTTAACTATAGTATTAGGAATTTTTTTGCTTGTTCCATTCTATTTAGTTTAATTGTATTATCAAAATGTCTAAAATTCTATAAAATTCTATGAAATTTCTATATTACCTAGTAGGGGAGGTTTCCAACTACACTTCCCCCCCCCCCTTAGCCATGCTTTCTTGTTTACTCTCCAAGATGTACCCTAGCATCATTTGTTAGGATCTTGATTGGAAGGGCATTAAACCAGTAATTTGGGAAGACTTGGCACTCTATAATGTTCAGTCTTCCCGCCCAGGACTGTGGTTTGTCTTTCCATCTCCTCAGTCCTTTGGATGGGCCCCTCACGTGTCTGCCTGCTGGGCAGCGCTGTGGCGGACTGAATCTGCAGCAGCAGGAGGAAAATAAGGACAACACAGTCACTTTCGTATAAAGCAAAATCAATTCCTCTGAAAGAATTCCCCCTCCCTACCCTTTGGGATTGAAATCGCTTTTCCATTATAAAAAAGACTTAAAAATTTCTTTCTTTCTTTCTTTTTTTTTGCTTTTCTCTAAATGTATGAGTTGACAAAAAACATTTTGGAAATTTCACTCATATGTGAAATCTGAAAACCTGGGTTAGTTTTCAGTAGGCCTTTATGACATAAACATAGGTCATCTCCCTTTTGGTAGGGATTTTTGCATTGGGATTGCTATTGTGAATGGGGTCTTTTTTCCTAGTACATCTATGTCTACAGGTCCCTGATAACGGAGAGCCTTAAGTGTTACTCAGCAACCCTCTGCTGGGTACCTTGAATAAGCACGACCCCTGCGACTGGAGGCTCAGAGTCTAGCCAGGGGAGTGGCAACGGTTGATCACAACACTGTTCATGAGAAGCTGTTACAGAACCAAGAGAAGGAAGTGCCTGAACAGAGCTATCTCTGGGAAGTGCTGGTGCTGGAGTTCATGTGTAAAAACAAGGGGTCAAATAAATGCTTCCTCCATGAATGAATGAATGCTGAAACTCAAAAATTGACCATTGGACTTTTTTTTTTTTGGTCTCCCGTAGAATCCTAGAAATAAGTATGGGGGCGGTAGTGGAGTTTTTGCTTGAAGCACAGATCACCTAGTCCCATTTCCTTTCTGCCCTCCATCCACAGATTACTAAATTGGTAACAGAGCATCCCTTGCCATCAATTTATTATTGCACTTTGACTTTTGACCAGACTCAAAGATACAGAGTACCCCTATTCTTGCTGTTCTGGGGCTAAGGCATGTTTTTATGGAGCTAAAACGTAGAAAATCAGGTGCATTGCCCGAAGTGGGACAAAAGAATGGAGGAAAAAAAGAACAGAACGAGTGGATCTCTTTTCTGATGTGCTGCCTTCTGCCTAGATGTTGCTCTGCTCCCTGTGGTCCCCGGGCGGGTCATCCCCAGCCTCAGCGACCTTCTCTATCACTAGACATACCTTCACCTGGACGCACTTTGGGGTCATTTCTCAAGTGCCTGAGGGTGTCCCAGAAAGCAAAAGTCTGTGCAGGCAAAAAATGGGCATGGGGCCCCAGAGGAGATAAAGAATATGGTCCACATCCTCAAGGCGCTTGTTGTCAAGGGATGGAGAGGTGTGGTCCAAGCGCTTATCACCCCAAAGCCATCCCCCATTTTGGCTACCATGCTTGAAGCCCCAGGGAGAAGACCGCTGTCTGCATTAGGCCTGGGCACCCAGGGCAGTCACCTCAGAGGCCTTGAACTCTGCCTGTCCCTCCCAGGGCCCCATCCCTGGAGTTTGCCTTTGTCTCAGAGGTTTGGGGTGGGCCCAAGAAGTATCAGGAAGCACTTCAGGTGAGGGACACCTGTGTTCTCAGTCTTCCCATAAACAGACCAGTACTTGCCTCAGACCTGTAGGAACCAGTTTCCTGGTGTTTTAGTCTTTTATTTAATGCCAAACACGGTTATCCGCCTAAGGCCCAGCTCTGTCCTGGCTACAGGGTTTCGGCTGGATTCTTTCTCCATCTGGGAGTAACCCACATAATGAGGTAAAGAAAATAGTAAAGCTCATAGCAGCTGAGCCAGAGAAATTTACATTTACACATGTAATGTCATGACAGAGTCCGTCAAGGGAGAGTTGAAAAGTTGAGAGAGGTGTGGGTCCTAACACAGCCCTCTGACTGCTCCATCTCGGGGTGTCCTGGCATTTCTAAGCGCTCAAGTTACGAGAAGTCAAGACAGCTTCTCCCAGAGTCACCCCTCAGGTTGGCAGGTCCTGAAAAAGCAATCGATGGCGTTCAGGACACGCAACTCCAGAATGTGGCACCTTGGCCTGCTGAAGATTTTAAGCTGGAGGAATCTGAGAAAATGGTGGCGGCACACACTCTGACCTTGCCCCTGCCCTGAAAACAGAGCAGAAAACCCTCCTAAGAGAGGTGTCCTCCCTGTGCCCAGAAAAGCAGAGCATCCTTATCTCCAAAGAGAAGACAACAGCAACATGCGGGCCTTGCCAAGGTCCCCCGGTTGACTACACTTACCTCATCCCCTTGGACCTATCACGTTCCTCCACGACTGCCCGCTCTTCATCAGACCTAGCATAGAAACACTCAGGGCTCACGGTTTCTCCGCGTCTTCATTTTCTTAGGGAGGCTCTTGGGTCATGTAAACTCGCATGAAAACTGAACGCACCTGTGCTGTGGGCTTCTCTTCTGTTGGGCTGTTCTTGTCAGTTTGATTTTCAGACCAGCCAGGGACCCAAAGAGGAAATCTCTTTCCTCCCTTACACATCTCACCAAATTATTTTACTTTTTGTTTTGAGAGGTTCTGGAAATAGAAAGGTGTTTCCCATGGAGGGGCTGGGGGAGGGAGGCGAACCCAAGCCACCCTTAAAAGAAAGGAAATGGCCTTGATGTTTCAAAAGATCAGGGAGAAGGGGGGTGGGGAAGTGAGAAAATAGAGCTGAGGCATGTGAAGAAATTAAACAACTCCCCACATCTTAGAGCAGATTGAATTTACATTTTACTTAAAAAGGGGGGGGTGGAGTACATACACAGGGAGGAAGATGGGGTGGGGAACGGTGATCTGAGAGGGAGTCTACAATTTCCCCCTACAATGATTGGTTCTGACTGTTGGGCAGTGTCTCTCCTGCTGGCGTACAGTATTAACAAGGTTGTAGACGAGGGAACTGCCAGAGTCTAGGCCCAGATGGAAAGGAGAGGAAGTTACCATATACAATGTAAGTTTACAATACACAGCATTTTCTTTAAATGATGTGACGCAGTCGCAGGAAGAAGTTAACAATACTAACACGAGAATAATCGAATTTTTGTTATCCATGTACAGCAACTAACTGCTTTACAAAAAAGCAAAATAATACAATATATCATCACATGTATTTACAGTGTAGTAAATATACTTTTCTGTCAAATTTTACACAAACTATTTACAGGTGAATATACTGCTTTAAAAAAAACTGTGTGGCTGACACGAAGAGTGAATTTCTGTATAAGTCCATTGCATAACATTGAATAAGACATGCCTCATTATGCCTGGAGGGTTGGGAAGGGTGTAAAACAAAACGAGAAAACAAACAGAAAGGCCCAAACTAAAAACCCTAAAACCAACTAAACAGGGAGGGAGGGCTGCCAGCTGACTGCGCATCGTGACGCCCTCAGCGCCGGGCTCAGGACTGGCCCAGGGCTGGCATTCAGTAATGAACATGTTGGTCGAGTGGATGAAGGACAGAGCCTTGCCGCTTTCCCCCAAAGCCAGTGAACTGTGTTTTCAACCAACGCTGGCAAACAAGGACCCACCCCTGGGACTGGAGCAGTGATAGAACGGGTGGGTTACGCACAATGAAAACGTGATGAGCTGATAATGTTTGCCTCTTTAAAGAAAACTCAGGGGGAAATATCCACAACCCCCAAACAAATGACTTCTAATGTTCTGTACAGAACTTACATTGGATTACGCAAAATGGGAAGCCTGCTCTGAACTTGAGATTTCTCATGCAGATTACGGTATGAGGCCTAAGAGTGTTTCGTTTCTCAGGGGAAGCATATTAGTGAGACTTAGCTCATGTTCACTTCCGCTACTTGGAAAGCTAGATTTTCCTCACAAGTCAGAAGTTCTCTAAACAAGGTAAATTCTAAACCTTAGTAGGTTTTCAGATTTCCAGGATGTACTGGTCAAAAGTATTTTCAGTTCAAAGAAGGTTCAATTTTGATTTGTGCAACGCTGATCATTTCACGGGGTACTTCAAGTGAATTCATTCCATTCATTACACTAGAGGGAGATAACGAATAAATTTAAGAAGTAGCATACCTTGGAAAAGTTGTTATGGAAACACTATTTTTTTTTAACAGAAAACCTTTGGCAGTTTCTCTATTTTGAAGGGAGAAGCAAAATAGCTTAACAACACCCACCAACATGCACCAAACCAACCAACAAAGAGGAAAAACATGGAACCACAATGATTAAAGGCTCATATCTGCCTTTTATTCCAGGATCCAAGAGGTTGCAATACCTTCCCAGAAGCACTGGGTTGTGGGAGAACCAAGACCTAACAGCTGCTTGGCATCAGGATGTTAAGGATCTATTTCTAGACTCAGTTCTCGCCTCAGCGGTTTTTATAGTCCTAGCTGCTCTGTTACTATGAACATTGTACTCTAATGCAGCCTCTACAATAGTTAAAAACAAAAGTTTAGTTAATTGCACCTGTCTTCAATATTGTCCAACAATTCTACGTCAAAATAACTATTAATACTAAAGTTTTTTCCTTGTATTTTGGCAAATGGTTCTTACTTTTCCCAGACTGTAAACAAATTAAAAAAATTAAATTCTTGTTATTTCTGAATATCAAAAGCAATTTTATTTACATTAACATATTACATTGTTACTGTGTGGATAAATGTGAAATGTGTCATATTATTAAAATCAGAACACTTCAATGTACCATTATTTATTGATTTAGCTGTGGAATTTAATTTACTGAAATCCACTCATGAAACAGCACTACAGGAAGCTCCCCCTCCCCTAGGTGTCTTTTCCCCTCCCAAAGCCATTACATCGTAACATATAAAGGGAACCTGGGAGTAGGGAGGATATCTTTTTGTAATAAATATGATTTAGATCTAAATTGGAACACCCAGATACTACTACTATGTTCATTGAAGTCAAATCATTTTGCATAGCGCAGGTACCACAAAAACATTGGATCTGCGTTACTGTGGAAATTTCAACACCAGGATAATCCATACCGTTCAGTATAGCAGCAACTCTTAAGGTCCCCTACTGTCATCCTAATGCAGGCTGACCAGTCCTTTCACAGTGATTAAATGCAATTCTATCATATAGAACCCAAATGTTTTGCTAAAGAGATTCCTGATTTTTTGGAGGGGAGGGGGAAGATTATAAGACACTTAAAATACATGTTATTGAAGAAATTTTTGATAATATACACCATACTCTGTGTTTCTGGGAAAATTATTAAACAAAATAAAAGCATCAGCTACTCTAAAAGTCACGTACCATTCCATTTTGCTATGGAGCTAATGAAAACATCTATGAAAATTACCTTCAAGGAACAGTTTTCAATACTTTGTTCACTGATTACCCTGCTCAGAATTATTTAGGAAAGAAGAGAAGAAGAGGGGAAAACATATAGTTACTATACTTAGTATAGTTTTGGCTTACGAAAACAAAAAATGACAACTTTTAGTATATTTAAAGATTAAAAGATAATCAACTGGAGGAAAAAAACAAAGTAGTTTGGATGACTGGGTTTGGATAAGGCCTCAGAACCCATCACTTTAATTCGGTAATGTTAAGATATACGTGGTTATGCTTATTTTCCTGTAATTATTGCTAATACTCAAGTGTTAGTACTTCTTAAGAACTCATTACAAAATACTAAATCCCTCCACCCCCCGAAGTACCTTGCCTGTGGCTTTATGGTGTGAAGTCACGGAGGCTTGACCTCTATGGTTCCTTCAGTTGTGTAAGGTAAAAAAAAGTCCACAGCTAAAAGTCAGATTAAACATACTGGGGTTATAGTATTATTTCTCCCATAAACTTCTATCTTGAAAAGTGTGTAAATAAGACTAACACTTTACTTTGTATGATGAAGAAGGGGAAAACAGAGAAGGCAGAGAGCTCTGTGCAAATGGCTTTCATAGCTGGCCAGTGGTAGCAAGTATTCAAGAATCCATCCTCTCTCACAATTGGGATGTTCTCAGTTCAAGTGTCCTGACCTCCCACTTTCTTTGCAGTTGTTCTGAACACCTGCTTAAACCAGACACACCAAAAGTAGAAGGAAAACAAAGTCAAAGAAAAAGCAGCATTAAATTTAGGCAATGCTTCCAAGAGTTGATCATCCGGCAACATGGCAGATGCGGGTGGGCTCATTAAAGACATGAAGTGCAGCATCACAGCACGGTGGTGAAGGGGTCACTAGTGACGAGCCCGTGTGAGTTAAGTCTGTTTGAAAAAGGAAAGAAAGAAAGCTTCACACGATCTTCTTAATGCTATTACGTTTGAAACTGCCAGCGCTTCTTTGCTTCTGCACTTGGCTTGCGGATCCGTGGCGAGTCCGTCCACTGTTACAGTGCCCAGTGGTGGGGGAGAGTTCAACGTTCTCCTTGTCGATTCCTGGAGAGAAGCAGAGCGGCTAGTTACTCTCCCTCCTCTGCAGTCAAGCTCCAGGCCTGAATATCATGATGTGGATACGATATAACCTGGCGAATTGTTTTTGCATATTTCAACAGTCAACCGCTAGGATGTTTACAAAGACCTTGCCACACAGAAAAACACCGCATTTTGTTAAGCAAAACTTGCTATCACAGCAGAAAAACAGCGTAAAAGGAAAAAAGAAAACAAACTGAGAAGTTGCAAGGGAAAGCTAGAGGCAGGCAGGCTTGAGCTGAATGAAGGCTAGCAGCCACCAGGGGAGATTAGGGCTCCTTCCTCCACTTAATACCAGAAGCTCCCAGCAGAGGTCAGCTTCTAGCCACATATCCTTCCTGGTGTTTCCACACAGAATATACTCTCCAGTTTTTTTTTTTTTTAAACATAGTTCCCAGAGGAACTCCAATGTTTACTGAGAAAATAATATATGACAAAGGTTATACTGTAGACCCTTTCTAAACGTTTTCAACTATGGCAAATCCCTTCGTGTTCTGCACCTAAAATGGATGCCATTCATTTCTTTCATGGAGGAGGCTTAACCTCCAAAAATTGGGCTCGACTGTAAACTTCAGAAACAGTCTAAGCAGTAACTTCATAAAATTAAACAGAAGCAAAAAAAACCAAGATACTTTCTGCCCATCCGATGAGTGAGGATTGCAAATTAGATAAGTAGCAGAAGAGTGGTTACCCTGGGGACGCAGTGACTGGAAGGGGGGAGACGGGGGGTTCCTTGGGGGAGCTGGTAATGTTCTCTTTCTTGATCTGTGTACTTTTCTGTTATACTTCAATAAAATCTACCAAAATAATCAGTGATTATATCCACCTGTGGCATAACTTGGTGGGAAAGCTGGACATTTTAACATTTATATCAAAATGTCAAGTACTGCTTGATATTTATTGATATAAGAAGATGGCCATAATTTTGAAGTAAGGAAAAAAATCTCACATACAGGAAAAAAAAAAAGGCTGGGAAGACATCTGCCAAATTTGTTACTTTTGGAAGGTGTTAATTCAGGTAATTTTTACTTTATTGTTATCATACCATTTGAATTTTAAAATATAAATGAAATCTGAGAGAGGAAGATGACTCGTTTTTGGACAAAGCACCATTTCAAGTCAGAAAGGATTCCTGTTATAGAAAAGGGATGTAGAGCTACACATCTGCCTAGTGGCTCCTGAGCAGGAAGTGGACTTGTGGTATCTTCTAGGAGCCACGCGTCATCTAGATCCAGCCTGGCATTCAGGTCAGAGTAAGGCATCCAGAGGCACGTGGCCGGATTCCCAGAAGGCTCGATAACTGTCTGCTGTCTGGAACTTATCAGAGGCACACGCGGCATTTATTGGTGCTTTTTTTATGAAAAAGTGCACTGGGCTAGGGGTCTGGATGCAGCACAACGACAGCCGCCACGCCACTCGAGGAGCCACGCACAGTGGACCGGCATCTCCCATCTGCTCTAGTCCGACTGTACGTGCGGAAAGATGAATGCAAGAGAGGGTACCGCAATGTCCACAGAACTTTTCTCTGGCTAACAGAGCTCTGGATGACTTTTATTCTCTTCTGCCTATGTATCTGCATCTTCTTCAGAGTGATTTCTTTTAAGAACAAAATTGACAGGAGGCTGCTTGTCACCTCCGGCGTGCCCTGAATGCTGAGGTGCATGTCTACGCAGGCTCTCTCCGTTGCCTAGCCTGTCTCCACAAGATAAATTCCACCCACGTTTTCCTCATCTCCATTTCCTTCATGATGCACTCTGCTGCGTCCTGCCAGAGCTACCATCTCCCTCTCTCTCTCTCCCTGCTTCTAGATGGCATTTACATTTCTTACATTCTGCCCCCGCTACCACGGCTCGTGTATACATCTTACTTCCTCTATGAGAGTAAAAGCACCTAGAAAAGCAAAGATCATTTATTATTCATTTTCATTTTCTGATAAGATCTAGTTGGTATCTTTTTCAGTAAATATTGGTTGAGCTGAATGCTTCCATTTTTAAATGTGATCACTGTTGTGATCAGAGCCCAAAAGCATGCAAGCCCTGATCTGCAGGGTGTGGTACCACATTTTGAGTGGACAAGGAAAGAAAAATACTGTTTTTTAGCTTCCTTCAACTGAAATTATCATGAACTTAGTGCATCTGACTTTCCATTTCCTTAAATATTCATGTGGCCTACAAGTTCAAGTCGACAGTTCCTTATGTGGGTTCTTACCCTTCATAGAAAATAAGATTCAGGTAAAGCTAGGATTTAAAAAGACAAGGAGGGGCGCCTGGATGGCTCAGTCAGTTAAGCGTCCGCCTTCGGCTCAGGTCATGATCCCAGGGTCCTGGGATCGAGCCCCGAATCAGGCTCCCTGCTCTGTGGGAAGCCTGCTTCTCCCTCTCTCACTCCCCCTGCTTGTGTTCCCTCTCTTGCTGTTTCTGTCAAGTGAATAACTAAAATCTTAAAAAAAATAAAATAAAAAGGGTTTGGAACAACCAGGAGAGAGCCATCAGGAGGAACCCAGTGTGGCCCACCATGAGGGATTATGGCTCTCTGCCAGCAATCTGCCACCTTGGGGCTTGTTCTTGTGTGCCCACCTGTGACACGGCACGGCCTTACCACCACAAGACTGAGCGCGCTCCATGGAGAAAGCAGTCATTATACTACAGGGTAGCAATGCTTTCGTCTGAGGATAAGGTTCTGCTGCCCACTGATATTCTTAAGAATTAAAGTTACAGAAGTTGGGGTCACATAGATTAAGTCAGTAGGGTGAAGATGTCTTCAAAGAAATACTAAGGATATTCTATTTTCTGTTAAGCAAGTAACCTTCAGACCTCTAAACAAAATTTTATTTTTTTTAAAATTTTAAAAGCCTTATTTATTTCCTGTTAAATTTTAAGGATAGAAAGCAAGGTATGAAGTCTTATACATATGAGAACCTCTACTAAGAAAAGCCAACAGAAAAAGATGTACTAAAATGTTAATAAACAGTGATTACCTTAGAGCAGTGGGATCATGAGTAATTTTTTCTTCTATTCTTCTGAATTCTCTAATTTTTTCCCTAATGAGTATGTGTTCCTTTTGGTAAAAAATGTTAAAGCATCACTGACTTAGTCCCATCACTCATAGCCAAAAGCTTCCGTGCTATGTGAGAGGCTGACGTCCTACTTCCACTCTCAAATTAATTTTCATCTCAACTCTTACTCTTGTATGTGTGTTTTCTTCTTACTCAGTGACCCAACTCTACAAACCACACACAGGTAAATGTGGTAAAACTGATTCCCAACTTCATAGCAAAGCGGTTTTACCTTCAAGATCAAAGGAGAAGCTGACATATATACCATGGAGGATCATTTTTAAGAAAAAAATAAAAAATGCATATATTTATACAAAGGTACAGCATTTTGGAAAAGCCAAGTTAGTAAGAAGCAGCGACCATAGTGTCATGTTCTGACATTTCTGTTTCCAAGCATAATTAGCATGTTTGAGAATTTTGGCAGCAGTCTTTCTTTCTGCCTTCTACAGTGAAATCTGGTCTCAGCATTCCATAGGAAGAACTGTCAGATGGTCACCCAGACTGCTGAAATACAGAGAGAATCCACCCCACACTGGTACGAGCTATAATTTAAATTAGGGAGCAGACGCTGCTGTTGCCTCTCCTGAGGCTTTGCACTCTGGTCTCTCTTAGGCCCCTAACCACTGGCTCACCCTTCTGACCCTCGGTGGGCACAAAAGCAAAAAACTCCATGAGGTGATGGAAACCTCGAGGCTACCACCTGAATGAAACAAAGGTAAAAACTTCTGTGGTCCTGATTTCCTAGTTTAAGTTCTCCCACAGAGAGGCTGTGGTAAACGTGCAGCCAAGTTACAAACACGCAGGACGGAAGAAGCTAAAATTCTCTACAGCAGTGCATTAATAAGCACTATGCTTCAGTGAATTGTGGTGGTTCCTGATAGAGATGAAGTCCTAAAGAAAAGGTGCTATTGGCCAGAATTTAGTAAATCAAGTGGGAAAAAGGATTAGAGTGCATGATAGTTAATTGAAGTCGTATGTCTATCTCCTCTGCTCGAACATGAGTTCCTTGAAGGCAGGCATCAGGGTTTATTTATTTTGACAACTAGGGGTAGATCCACCCTGACAAATCATAAAACACTTCACTTTAAAAATTCACCTAATTTTTAAGCACCAAAATGGATTTCCCAAACTGGAACCTAACACTTTCATGAAATAATGATGGAATCCCTTTCGGTTCTTAAGAAGCTGAAGAAAAAGTGGTTAGGTGATTTGTGAGAAGTCACACAACAAAAATAAAAGACGAATAACTCGAATCTCACACCACCTGCATGGGGGCGCCGGTAGGTTACCTGACTCTGCCTTGCTTAGTTGATTACATCTATGCTATGGCAAATCTATCAGAAAAGTCTTACGACACATATGAGAGGGCAAACATATCAGAGAGCTCATTTGTTACATACAATGATGCAAACATGTCAGAAGACCCAGGTTTGAGTCTTGGTGGGATCAGACCCTAATTTGGTTTTAGTTCTTAATCTGTCAGTTAAGGATAAGAGTAGATGTGCCTATTTCAAAGGGTTGTCAGAACACTCGGATAAGATAATCCACAGGAGGACTTCCTGCACACAGACAAAATAATTATACACAAATCAAGATGCTCCTACTACTTGAAATAAGAAAAGACCAAGTGACGTACTGAAAGGAGTGTTAGAACAAGTACACAGTACTTGAACTTCACACTAGAATGTGTACCTAAGTTAATGTGAACAAACACAAAATACAATAAATCTTAGAAGAAAAGGTAACTATAGCTTATTCTTATGGGATAGTAAATAGCTTCATGGAGACATGTTAAATAAGTGTTTGGAAATATTTATATTTTAAGCTAGATATACAAAATTGTAACTGTAAGAATTAACAAAACTTTTCATATACTTTCATCAGTTGTCAATACTTCTTTTTGTATTTAGTCTAATCTTTTTGTGTAATAGTTATAGAAGAGTAAAAGAAGACAAGGCAGCTTTTATAAATTAGATAGAAGTGTATCACATGTTTTTCTTCTTAGTCCTTACAGCTAACTAAAGACCATATTCCTTTTTTTAAAATATAGGTGGTAAGAGTATACAGCCAGCTTTAATTTCTAAGGAAATACTGAGATTGGATTTATATTGGGGGAAAACAAGTATTTCCTAAGCTAAAAACTCTTCCTCAAACCACATATCCTGCTTTCTCTATTAACTCTCCCTGGGGTTTCCTGTTCACCAGCCTGTTTCCCGGGGCTGTGACTGCATGTTCGGTGTTCCCAGGGGAATGGAAGCAGCTCGTTCACGGACACAGGATGCATGGCCCTGCAGGGCCAGTGAGCACCAGACCTTAAAGCGGTGGTCTTACAAGTGCCTCAGGTGCCAAGCCAAACTGTGCCGACAGGGCTCGGTGAATGAAGTCTCATGCCACGGGCCCGGGATGAGCGCGGGGTAAGCGGCATTTCGTGCAGAGATGGCAGAAGGAAAGAGTACCTTGATGAGGAAACAGCTGCATGAAAACTGCTGACTTAGAGCAAGGCAGAGAAGCTTCACAGACACAGAATGGAAGGAAAAACAAAAGTGAGTGATGTCCACAAGACTTTTTTGAAAGGGTGAAATACGAGCAGATACTGGACAACTGTTATGTTCTGTGGTTTTCAAAAGAAATCTGTTTTGAATTCTTGAACTCTGACCATTAATTTCCTAAACATTACACTATGTAAATAAATGTTAGAACTTAGAATATTACAGATAGATGTGTTTTTACCACCTTTTTTGGAATTAAGGATTTTAAGTCAAGAATTAAACTAAAAAATGAAATGAAAAATTAGCAGAAATAATACCAAACAATTGCTCAGTTAAAAAAATTATTTTTCTCCCTTAAATACAGGGTAATAACAACACAGAAAAAGAAAGGGGAAAAAAAATCAAGAAAATACCAAATAAAGGTCTGGGATAAACATTTGGTAAATGTTCACCAAATAAATATTAAAATTGTTTCAGAGATTCTAAGTAGTCTCCAAAGAGAGGCCTTAAGTGTTTTCTAGGAGGGAGACATTTGAAACCTGGTGAACGTATGAGGAGCGTTACTGACTCAGAGCTCAGCCGACATGCACAGAAACCGTGTTGATACACTGTCACTGTGCACACAGCCGTCAGCACTCCTTCCTGACCCACCCAGTTTCCCAGGGGAAGGTCTACATTTAAGAAGCTAAGTGAGTGAGTAACTGACAGGCTTGGACAGTTGCAAAATAAAGTGGAAGAGGTGAAGTAAAACAACAAAACAACAACCCTCAACTGAACAGGTTTTTGCTCTAAAAAATTCATCCTTCAATACTAACAGTAAAATAAGCCGATCAAAGGGAGGGAAAAGATTTTTCTTTTTCTTAGTAAAAACATTTAAAGTAGATCACATGGTTGTTTTGTTCAAAAAATTGTAACACACACCTCACATTTTTTTGAGGTAAAAAAATAAAAGTTGTGTCATTACTATTACCTGCGTCTTCCAAATGTCCCTTTGATCCATCAGAATACTCTATAGTCCAAGTACAACATAACAAACCCCACAAAAGAGGTCAAAATAGTCGTCTGTGTACACTTCACCCCCTTACCCTGAAATCCATCGGAGGGCAGGTATTATGTGCTACTAGCTCCCCTGCTTCCCTAGGTCTGAAAGAGTTCCTTGCACACAGTAAGCAATGAATCTCTGTAGGATAAATATCTGGAATTCTGATTATTTTCTTTAGAGCACTGTAGTATTAATCTTGCACTTAAAATCAAAGAACGTGCGTACACATAGAACTTGTTAGAAGGAAGTAACAACTTTAGCTCAAAACCCAATACTGAGATCCACAGGCCAGAACTGTCAAGTCTTTGGTGACCAGGGTTGTTCTCAGATTATTTAGCATACACCTACAAAATGGGTGTTCAAATGTTTATTGAATTATAGTGTGAAAAACATTAGGAGACTCTGACAGGGTATAAATGAAAATTCAATACATTGGAAGTGGATCTATTTAATTTCCTAATGAGTACTAAGTCAGTATAATTCCATTTGGATTTCTATTTCTAGTATACTTGCTCTTCAACACGTAAAGAGGATGGAGGGAGACTTCACTTGAGAAGGTTATAAGTATTTAAAACTACGGCTTTAAAAAAAGGCTTCTCTGCTCATTACCTAAGAGGAGCACTCATGGCTTGGCCTTAAGCAAGAGAGAGCCCCATACGCACAGCATTTTTAAGTGGGTAGGTTGGGTTTTCTAGCTCAGCTCAGCTACACTGGACCTAACAGGGGACTACAAAATCAATTTGGAATATCTTATATGTCAGAGTAAATTTTATGAATTCTCTTCAGGGTTCTCTAGTGACATCTGGGAAAATCTGAAGAGACAGAGTTTTATGTTCACTTGGCTTTTTTAGTTAATACAATTTTTTTAGTTAATACAGTTTTACATGCACTGAATTCCACTGACAGCTCTGATGTCAAGTTCAGTTTCAACTAGGGAGGGAGTCAGAAGATAGTCATTTACACATTTTAAAATATAGATTTAGAAAATAATCCTCCTTGTGCTAAGGGGAGAGACAAGTGAGCTACGATAATTTGTCAAGAAGAATGCACTTTCAGAGACAATTGCTGAAAGTGACCAACACTTTCTCAGAAGCTGGTGGCTGCAGAACTACCTCCCAAGATATAAGGTAATACATTATTTAAGTAAGGTTTAATGCTTGAGAGTGGGAGGGAGTTCATGAATTTCTATCTAGCTGATTTGACAGCAGAGAATGCTATTTGGTGACCAAAAAGAAAATACAGCTTAGTGGCTGATCCTGCTAAGTACCAAAGATCTGGAAAGCAGAGTCTTGCATTGACAAGGAAAGTCTGCAGCAGAGTTGAGCTCTATGCAGATCCTTGACTTTTGCTTTTTGATATAGAGCAACAGAGCTTTCACCTTCTTAAAGCTCAGGAGACTAGGCACAGGTTAATGTTGGGTAATTTGATGCCTAGCCACATCTGTGGTCCACTTCAAGGAGTGACATGAAATATCTTTTTTTTTTTTTTTAAAGATTTATTTATTGAGAGAGAGAGTGTGTGTGAGCGAGTGCACAAGCAGGCGTGGGGTGTGTGGCGGGGGAGGCAGAGGGAGAAGCGGACTCCCTGTTGAGGAGGGAGCCCGACGTGGGGCTTGATCCCAAGACCCCAGGATCAAGACCTGAGCCGAAGGCAGCCGCTTAACAGACTGAGCCGCCCAGATGCCCCTGAAATTTCTTTAAATACTTCTGCTTAGGAGGCGCCTGAGTGGCTCAGTTTGTTGGGCGTCTCACTCCTGGTTTTGGCTTGGATCATTGTCTCAAGGTCACAGGACAGAGGCCCTGTGTTGGGCTCCACACTCAGCTTGGGGATCTGCTTTCTCCCTCCCTCTCCTTCTGCCCCTCCCACACTTGCATGCTTTCTAAATAAATAAAATCTTTAAAAGTAAATAAGCAAGCAAGTAAGTAAATAAATACTTATGCTTGGGACTTGGGCGATGGGAGTGGAGACAGGGACCTATTTTGATTTTTATACAGCCAAAGAGCAAAGCTGAAATGCTAGGCTGAGTTGAGAACCTGAATAAGAGTCAGCATCACTTCCTTCAGCCCTTTGATATCTGCAAACTCAGCTCCATAAAGAAATGAGGAGATAGGAATATAAGATTACACGTAGCTAAAGATACAAGGCAGTATACCTAACTACAAATGAAGTATTAACTCTTAAAGAGGTATTCTGTAATAGCAAATGGCAAAAGCACAGTAACGAGATATACAGATAAATCAGGATCCTTTCATGGAGATGAGCCCACAATTTAGAGATACAAATGAGTCTGTTTTATAGGAAAGTGCAATCACTATTGAAAAGATAAACCCTTTTCCCAAAAACATGTAGTAAAATAATCTGGCAAACCGAGGACACACAATGTGCAATTCAGAGCCAGGAAATGCTGAACACCACTTAATTAATTCTATTGCTTTTAAAGCTTCAGTTTTCTCTGAGAATAGTCAAAGGCTTCCAGGCTGTGGTCGTCTATTCAAACAGCCAACTGAAGAACTACTAGAAGTGACACTATTGGTTTAAAACTGTAACCAAAACCACATATACTATTTTCTGAATTTTAGAAACAATTCTAAAATAAGAGGTTGCAGGATAGGACTCATTTTTTAAACAACCAACACAGGATATAAGCAATTAATCAACTAGCAGGGGGACCTGCACTGCTACTTTTGTTTTCAACCTGGTTATTTTATGGTCTCCATTAGTAGGCAAAGGTGGGCAGAAATCTCCCCAACAATTAGTCTAGGTGTTAAAAAAAAAAGTTAATATAAAAACAAATAATCATTTTGACAGGTTTAACACCAATTTAGTAGCCCAAGAGGCAAAAGTTTGATCAAAATAAACCAAACTTTAAAAACAGTAGGGCAAATGTAGACAGAGTCTATGAATTTTCTAATTGTCATTAACATCATAAAGAACAAGTAATGGAGAAAACAGAGAGCTCCATGGGAAAAAGAAGTGGTGGACTAGGGTAAGGCAGATGGAGGTAATGAGACAGCAGTACATAAACAAATAAATGAAACAAACAGGGACACAAAGGGAGGGAAGAAAGCTGATTGATCATAGATATGGAAGGCGATCAATGTGGTAGAAAGAGCACTGGCCCTGGTTCTGGATAACGACTGTGTGATAAAGCAATGACCTTAGCTCTTCTAAATCCCAGTTTCCCCACCACACTCAACATCTCTACAGTCCTCCTTAGCTCCAAAACACCAAGATTTGAGGTGGGGGTGGGGTGGGGTGCAGCGGTGGGGGAAAAAGAGTTCAGTGGCTGCAACATCTAGAAGTAAGTACATTTTAAGGTTTTCCCTGGCATTAAAGGTTGAAATGCTGATAATGGGGCAAGACCACAGGCAGTGCTCACATTCTAGTGTGTGTAAGAATCACCTGGAGTGTTTATTAAAACAGACTGCTAGTTGGGCCCCACTCTTGGGAGTTCCTCATGCAGGAGGTCTGGGGTGGGGCTCTAGTATCTGCATTCTAGTGAGTTCCCAAATGATGCTGATGCTGGTCTGGCATCACAGTTGGAGAAACACCGTCCTAGGGAATAAGTGACAGAGGGCAAATGAACATGGTTATATGTGGAGGAAATGTTGGCCAGATTTCTCTTATTTCTTGGAGGAAAAAAAAATCTGACTAGGTGTGGTAAGGGGACTGATAAATAAATGCTGGACCAGACAATTTGTTTCTTCTGCTGACCAAAGCTTTGTAGCTGACCAAAGCTTAATAGATGAATATAGTTATTTTAATACCACGGTTTGCAATAGGAGATGGATATTGTATTTGCCAAGTTCTTCAGACCTTCAAAACTATTCATGCAAATTGGGATTATAAACTGGGGATTCTATTTATGTGTCTTGAACATCACAAAATAGCTGTATGATATCACTAGGCTTTTAAAAAGAAAACGCATGCTAACACCCAAAAAAAGAATGATGTACAGTAACTATACATCGGTGCTTCAAAAGTACAATTTTCAGATAATGGAACTTTAAACACAAAACCTTTTTAAAATTTTCACCATTTTAGAAGGGTATCATTCTGCCTCCCTTCCAAGTACTAACCAGGCCCGACCCTGCTTAGCTTCCGAGATCAGACGAGACTGGGCGCGTTCAGGGTGGTATGGCCGTAGACTAGAAGGGTATCATTCTGAATGGAAAACATGACCACATGGAAGCTTTCCCTCAATACCCACTGTCATCGTCACACACAATGGCGTCAGTTCTGCAATGAAACACCTCTAAGGTCGACCAGAGTTGTAGGAAACCATTCGCCCTGACACTGAATGGGCCTGGAAGTCTACAGGTTTGCCATTTCTGCCATCTTGTGTATCTCAGCCCTGCTCAGGCTGTTAGCTGGTATTTCTCAGTGTGTCCACCTTTTAGCTGCACGTTGCATTGGCACACTTCTCTCATGTGGAGCTAAGAGTGACTCCGTGGCAAGGAATACGTGTATGTGCTTTAAGATGTCATTTTCTTGAGATGACGTTTCTCTGGTTGTTGATTTTCCTAGATTTTCAGGTTGGTCTCTGGATGGTTGTGTTGTTGCTGCCAAAAGGGACATGGGGTACTACCATACTTTGTGAATTTTTTGGATATAGTATGCAATATCAGAGACGTAAAAGCCCTTAGGGCAAGGCCAGTATATCTAGTAAGGGAATTCTAATTCTCTTCACTTACTGGGTAAGGTACCTTCAAGGTTGCTCTTTCTGCTCAAACTCTAAAAACTTATCAACCTTAGAACACTATGTGAACACTCTAAACATTTCACTACCTTATGAATAACTGTTTGAAAGTAGAAAGCTTTATAGAATAACAAAATTCAAGTCAGCTATAAGGTAAAGAAGAAATGTAAGATGAACCTCATGATAAAAAGGAGCAAAATCTACTATAACCTGGTAACAAGGGAATTCCTGATGTTGGTATATTAATATTATTGCTCAAATTTATATAAAGATTACATTTACTAACCTGGGGAATGCTGGGAAGTTGCAAGTGAGGTCATGGAATTAGAAAGGTTAAGGTTAGCAGTAATACTAAGCTGGCTCTGCACTGCAGGAGGATAAGGAGAAGTGGGTGTCAGGAGGGACTCCTCACTGGTTTCTTCATCAATTCCAGGCAAATACGTGTCAATCAAGGCATCAAGAAACTTAACAATAAGCTCAGCATAGTCTGGGATTTGTGTTTGCTGTAATGGAAAATAGGAAATTATTTTAGCTCCATTCTTTTTTTCTGTAAATCCCCTTTGAAGCCAAAAAAGATTAACTCAATTTTCGTTTTGGGCTTAATGTACTATTGTTCTTATTTTGTACTAGAAAGCACTAAAAAAAAGGGATGGCATAGTATTGCTAGACTACCATGGGACTTACAGCTGGGAATTCTTCAGCTTACACCTACAGCTTCCAGATGACCCTGCAATTACTGAAAGCCATGCAGAGGCAAAGACTGAATTAATCCTGAGACAATAAAACCATCAGCAATGATGTCTAGTCAATTTTCCAAAATAAGAAAATGAGCAGAGGATCATCATGCCAGCTGCCATTTAGATACTCAACTAACTGAACACTGCGGAGGGCAGAGGGTTACTGGCAATGGAAGTACAAACCTTCCTGCAAGATATACTTAATTTCTAGGAATTCAGGCCCATGTTTTAAATGGCAGCCTTTGCATATCAAGAATTATTCAGTAATAACTGAACAAAATAAAAACTAAATACCTAATTCTTAAAGCTAGAATAAGATTTAGATAATTCACCTTGATTTAGCACCCCTGTATCTAGAACACTGCACTAGGAACTGTGGGGGGAAGAAACAGAAGTCCTGCCTTCAAGGAATCTCAATCCATCTGGAGGGACCACACACAGAGAGAATAATTAAAAACACATTTATGTAGCACTGTATCATAATGCCAATCAAAGAAAAAAATGAACAAGAACAAATAAGGATATATTCCAGGTAAAAATGAATGTAATCCAGTAGGCTAGAAGAAAAAATGTTTTCATCATGATTTTTTTTCATTATATATATTTACAAAAACTGAGATTTAATTGACATATAACATTGTATTAGTTTTGGGTCATGAGGTTGATTTTAACCACAGGTCATGCTCCTTCCTAATTACAAGATACTTAAGTGTATGCATTACAATCATCGAACACACACATGGCGGAGAGCAGAAAACTTTACAGAGGTTTATCACACCCTTCTGAAAAGTCAAGCATAAACTGAACTGAGTTACTTTTTTGTAAAAACTGATATATAAACGTATTAAAAGTGTTGCCTCTTAGAATTTTGTGGTGGAAAACATTTTATAAAAATAACGTGTTTATCGTGAATCACCATTCTGGTTTTCAGCATACTGTGTGTTCTTAAAGCAGGCACGCTAACAGAATAAAAACTTTCATTTTGTCAATAGAGAAAAACAGATTTTCTTACCTTTGAAAAGGGTCCTGCAAACCGCCACAAGCCATTAAAACCAAAACCTGCAACAAACCAAATGTTATTCTTATGATAAGCACGACAGTCTTTTAATCTCAATAGAAACTAAAGTTATATGGTTGATGACATTTAAAACCTACACACACATTGAAAACATTTTTTCAGAATGAATGTCAGAGAGACTAAAATTCACTTAAAGCACACTTAGTATAAAACTGTATTTTAATCTTAAGAAGTTGTAAACCGGTTACTTATTGAACATGTAATGAAAAGAGTAAAAAATGACTTATGGAGAGAGAAGTATGAACAAGCCTATCCCTTATAAAGAATTCTTTAGTTAGTGCGTTCTGTTAACAGTGCACACACTAGCAAGTTCATCAACCATCCTCCTCCCAAGACATTGATTTACTTTGTAGGTAAGATGTTTGGTATTGTGGTGGGGATTCTTCATGGTACACCACACTCTGCACAATTCCATGAATTGGATTTAACAAATTTGGATCTTGGCACAATGACAACAGGGTGTTGATCTTAGAGTCCAACAAATTGTGCCTAAACAAAAACAAATAAAAAGTAAACACAAGAACATTTTACAGGGAAATTAAATGGAAAACATATTTGAATAATCTGTGCCTAACATGATCTCAGCTCTTGAGAGAGAATAAAATTCATTTCCTATATAGAAGGTTTTTTGTTTTTACTCAGTTATGGATAAATTCAAAAGCTTTAACGAAAAAGAAACCAAAACAGGTATATAGAGCGTCTAATGGTTTGCTCCTAAGTAAGGAACAATGAACAATGCTCATCACTATGAAGCACTTAAGAGGGGCACCTGGGTGGCTCAGCTGGTTAAGTGTCTGCCTTCAGCTTAGGTCATGATCCTAGGGTCCTGGGATTAGGTCCTGCAAGGAGGTTCCTGCTCAGCAGGGAGCCAGCTTCTTCCTCTGCCCCTCCCCCCTGCTCATGCTCCCTCTCCCTCTCTCAAATAAACAAATCTTAAAAAAAAAAAAAAAAAAGAAAATCGACAAGATAGAAAAAAAATGTTTTCCCTAGTAGGCCCCATTAAACCCACTAAGCTAAAATCTCTATCATACCGTCTCACATTCCCCTATCCACAGCCAGTGAACATTACTGGATGATACTTCTCCTAAGCTTTGATAAAACATATGACTTCGAGACAGATACAGAAATTAAACACAAACAGAAGATACTTACACGACAGGAAAAACCTTAGGGAAAACAACACTGGCTTCTGCTAGGTATTCATAAAGAATGCGTTGATCAAACTCATCTGTGGTGTATTTTACCAGCGTAGCCTGCCAAAGGACAAAAAAGTCAACAAAACACATTTTATTTTGTGGCTGAGTTGTTCTATGTTCTGGTGAGAAGCAGAAAACAATCGTCCTTCCAGGTTTCTAATATTTAAGGGCCTCCTAAGAGTAAACTGAAACAAACACTTGAGGGCAAGCCCCCTCCCCTGCGCCACCACCAAAAGGCAAACACTTTACCAGAACAGTAAGAAGAAGTGCTTGGATCTTCGGATCAGTAAGTACTTCTTCATCCAAGAGAACATTTGATTCAGACACTGAAACTTTGCGTAAATGCGGATGTTGCTGTGAGGAAATCCTCTGAGTTTCTGCAGTAAGATATGAAGACAATCAGCTGTATTAACCGAACATACAAACTAGATACCACTTCACCTAACGCATTTTAATGTTACTTCTAAAATTCAACAGCTTTTTAGTAGGCACTTAAAACAGCAACATAAACATCATACAGAATTAATAGTCACCTATACAAAAGTTCTAGCTGGCTATTTACAATGCTGTATAGATCATATATATATGATTACATTTTATGATTACAGGTTTCAGGATAACTTTCATTTTAAGGACTGTATAGCTTATCTTCTGAAAAAGCGCAAATGCGTCTACATTTCATCCTAAAGATTCTAAGAAATGGCTGGAAAGCAAATATGGCTCTCCCACCTTATTTTCAATGATCTAGATCAATTATTAACTCTGTTTCTCACCCATTTCATAATCAGTTTCTGCTACTCTCCTCATTTTGGGGGGTGTTGTGATCCCTGATTCCATTTCTTGCCTTTTAGGAGCCTTTGTGTCTGATATCAAGTGATCAAAACTTTTCCTTGTTCCTATAAACAAAAGTTACAGAATATGGCAGTTCATTAACCACAGTGTCTGTGAATAGGATTATACTAAAAAGAAAATGTTTGGACATCAAGTGTTTAAGTTTTCACTTAAGGACCCAAAGAAAGCTCAAATATATCCCTGGGGCAGAGTTTCTCTTTGTTCTCCATCTTGTCAAGGAATTTTGGCCCCATGGCTTTGCATCTCAGGACAGGATGTACGTTATTGGTCCAAATCAGACTGAGATCACATTCACTACACTGGAGGTAAACCAAGCTCCGCCATCAAGTACGATCACTGATGATGAATACGGGGGTATGCACTGTTCAGTAGCAAAGATCAACTATGTCTGAACAGCTTTTTTTCAATTTAAGAAATTCTGCTCATGGCAAGAATTAGTCATTAACATATGAAAACTTTCCAAACGTAGGCAAGATCAAAGTTTGATTTTAATTCTTCAATCTCTGAAAACAATATTTGCATGCCTAAAAGTACTAAATAATAGATCTACCGGGAGATGCTTCAAAAATGGCAAATGGTACAGTAGCACCTCCACTTGGCTTTGAGTCTCTCTAGCATGTGTCACTCTATGTGAAATCCCTTTCTCTATTTAAAGGACTGAAAATGGATTACTGGGACTTGCACTACATCTCCTCCACTCTACTTCACACATCACCCCAAACGTGATTCCTCTTCTCCATTCTCCCATTGCTCCTGCCTTAGTGATGCTCTATCTATCTCTTACACAGTCCCCTTGTCAAAAATCTTTTCTTATTTCTCCATGCTGGAGCCAGAAAAACTTGCCTAAAAACAAAATTTGGTAATGTCCCTTCCCTACTTAAAGATCCCTGCTGGATTCACGGCTAAGTTTCTGAACGTGGCATACAAAGTCTCCCGTGGTCTACTTCCAATCCTGTGCTAGCCCGGTTTCCTACAAGTGCTTTTCCTGACTTTTCTCTATTTATGCTCGCCTTCCTTATCCTGCATCTGTTAGGCGAGCATGTATTAAATCTTCAAGACCCAGTTCAAATGTTACCGCCTCTCTGCAGCTTTTCCTAATTTCCGCAAATCTTCAGTTTCCCCTCAGCAAGACAGGCTACTTTAATGGCATCTATGGATGCTGTTGTAATCAGCTGATTATATAATTCTTAGTCACCAAACTATGAGCTCTTCAGGGCAGAGACCATAATTTACTCATCTAGCACATGGGGTGAACAAATTCAATAGAACATTTTCTCTGAAGTTAGTTTTTCATTTACAACTTCCTTAGCATGAAAATCCAGAACTACAAAACACAAAGTAACCAGGAAACTCCTGGAAGACTATTTTGTGACAAAGCATAAACAGAAAGAAACTCAAACTAAGGTAACAACCCTATGTGGCTAGTAACAGTGATTAACATTCATGGCTTACTGGCAGGTTACTTATTTCACACTTCATTGCTCACTGCTTTACTTTTGAACAGAAACATTTTCCCAGTACTGAAGATACGTAAAAACATGCTTGTATGGATAACTGAAACCCACTGAGCCATTCACAGTGTTGGTCCCTGACATACGGATCTCGAAGCACTTCTGTAACAAGAGGAACTTTTAGCCCAAGCTGCGTAAGAGCACCTCTGCCTTTCCTCTGTGGTGAGGTGGGATCAGTGAGCGCTCTCATTATTTACTTCCAGTTTTCGTAAAGGGAAAAGAGTCTCACAGAATTTTACATGTACTTATTGACAAATGCTGATGTAACTGAGCAATCTTAACTTTCAAGAATCATATCTTCTTAAATACACTGATCAAAAAATCTTTATTGTCTTTTAAAAGAAAAGATGGCAAAAAGTATTACTGCAGCTTCACAGGCTATTGATGTATCTGCTCTCAGACAGTACTTTTGAGAAACTCTATCGTTAAAGGCCTGTGTCTGAGTGCAGCAAGACGCCTCCTTTCCCATGAGTAGCTAACATCTCCCCTCTTCTCATGTCCCTGCTGCTTGGCCAAGGACAGCCACGGTATTTAGTCTAAGAATCAGAAAAAAACTGTTTCAAGATCCCATTCTCATTCCTCTGTCTTAACTGATACAGCTTAATCGACCTATCAAACTCTCTTATAATTGGCATTAAAAGCTTTGCTATATCAAAATGGGAAATTCCGATAATTTAAACAGCTTCAAATAATTATCCAAGAGTGAAAGTATCTGACCATTAAAAAAAATTAAGTATAAAAAAATTCTGTATCATTTAGGTAAACTAACCCAGCAACTTCTTCGTATTGGCCTGAGAAGGCTGCCCCATGTCCAAACTCATGGATTTCCTGGCTCGGGGGCTGGTCTGGCCCACGGTTGGATAGGTGGCCGCAAGGTACCCTTCAGAACCTTTGGGAGATGACCACGGCTGGTTCTCCTTTAGTGTCCTGAGAGATTTAAACAATTGAGAAGAATTAAGTGACACGGTGACAAAGACAATGACTGTTTGCCCCTCTTAGTTGGCTGTCCTATTTCCCAATGAGAGCAATCACTTAATTTTAAAACTGCACTTTAAAGGGCTTTAGGGTACAAACTCTTAGTGTGTGTTTAAGAAATATCTTCCTTCCTTCCTTCTTTCTTTTATTCAGGAAATTTTCTTAAAAATTAACACTATTTTCTTTCAGCACTTTTCTCCTTAGCGCCTCCTTTCTTGCCATGATGTCTTGTAGGCAGTAGCCGTTCACCGATGCACGGCAGAATCGTACTGCATTGATTTTTTTTTTTTAATTGGGGAAATCAAGTCTAAACAGGCAACTACATTCTTGGTTTAAAAACCAAGAAAATCAACTATACTTTGGCAAGGGAACACAAGCAAATTCATTTTTTCCTTTTCATACCAAGAAGGGCATATCTTAAAGAAATATAATCAAAGGGATGATGGAAGAATAAGACTATCCAAAACCAAGTATACCTGGAAAAGGTATTTTGCATACTTTGTTAAAATCTCAGTGGGAAGTTGTGGAGGGCTTTTTAATCAAAAAGTGGGATGTTGATAATTGAATGATATAAGCTTTACAGATCCAAGATTATTTCCCTATGTTTAACACTATACCTAAAACTTACTTTTGTTCATTTGAAAATATAGAAAGTCTCCAAAATAATGCCATTTTCATGTAATTTCTCCATGTTGTTATGAAAAATATGCTATCCAAGACCACATACAGCAGTGGACATAATGTGACTATCTTATCATCTAAAGCTATACTCTAGAAAACTCTTAAATAACTTTAGTGTGATAAGAGTACATCCACACAGACCTGTACCCCCGGGGGCAAATAATTAAAAAAAAAAAGAGTACATCCAGCAAATATGGTGGCATGTGTATCTTTGCACAAATCTGTACAGCTTAGCTTTCCACCATTAAGCATGTGATGTTGCCCATATTCCATGGTAGTTTTCCCCAGGCCCTTTCTTAGAACCCAATGATTTCAAGATCATCTCTTTTCATTACTCAACTGATTTGTGCTTAAAAGAGGCAAACTAATGTTAACAGGACAATTAGCTTAGAGGAACTGTCCTACTACTAATCCACATAGAACACTGTACATTTATAAAAAGGGTTTTGATTTATATACTCTTCCTAGGTTATCTTTTCCCCTATATATTACCTTCTGGATTACTCTTGCTGCTTGCTGCTTGCTAGCAAGGAAAACAGAAACCTGATTATAATCATGTAATCATGGGAGAAGAAGGCCACTAACCTATAGCTAGGGTCGCCATGATGGATGGGATACGTATCCATAGGAACATTTTCCATTGAAATATCACTAAGAAGAAGAGACTTTCTATGTTTTAGGCTACAGCGACTTCGAACCTCCTCAGACACTGTGAGTAAGGCTAAAAGGAAAAAGAAGGAAGGTTAGAAAATTTAACAAATTCCAAGTGTGACCTAAAACAGGATACATTTCTAACAACCTCTTGAAGAGAATAATAGTTATTAGACATGCAGAAAAAGAGCTCTAGAGAGTACGAAGGGTATAAACCACTTAGGACAGACTTTCTTACCTTAAAGGGCTCATGGTCTGTTTTGAAAGACTATGTAAACATGAAATATATGGAGATTTTAAAAGAACCTTGTATTTCTCAAGTGCTTTAATGTACATTTGATCTCAACAAACATAGAACATAGTCAGGATAGGTACTGTAAGGTCCATTTTTTAGATAAGGAAAAATACTCTGAGATGTTAGATGATTTGCCCAAGGTCAAATGATTCAAACAAAAAAGTTGCCACAAACTGTAGTCTGCTAAGCTGGGAATCAGCACTTTCCACTGAACAACTACATTCAAGACCTGTATTATACATAGGTGCTAAGTGTTACTGAGTAGAGAAACACAAACTGGGTAAGAGAAAATCAGAAGGTTTAATGGGATGGTGGGGAGAGGCAGACATTCTAGGTAAAGCAAATGGTATCAGGAATGCATATGAAAGAGGCAGAAAGGGAAGTAGATGGGCTTAAACTAGCTCTCCCATCTGGAGAAGTAATAAAAAGTGGGGCTTATGAAATTTAGGGAAAGACGGTAGAATTAGGAGAGCTGCTGAAGGGCCCAGGATGCTAGGCTGAGGCTTTCAGATTTTATGACAACAGGGAACCATGCATACCAAAGGGACCAAAGATGACAAAGGGAACATATTCAGACCTAATGCAAATTCTTTTATGAGAAACAATGTTTTGGCAAAACTTTCAAAAGCATAACCACCACCACCACCAAAGGACTGGTTTGAGCTCTTTACCCTGCCAAGCAGCCAGCTGAAGGACTGACAGGTGTCTGTGTCATTTTGGCAGTCCTTAGACAGAGATGCAGTAAGATTAATTTTGTCTATTTTGTGTCTTTACCTGCTAAGTAAGCCACGCTCTGTGTGTTCACCTCAAATTTGTCACAGTTTCTATGTTTGTTAACCAGAGTTAGTAGTGTATGCAAAATTCTGACTGTTCTCGCAACGATGGCAGGTGAAGGATGTCTGTACCCTATAAAAAATAAAAACAAATAAGAAGTTAATCCATTCTTTCCACAACTATTTCTTGAGTTCTTACGGACTAGCAACTCTGCAAGGAAAGGAAACATAAGGGATAACTCCTGCCTTCTGAGAATAGCTGTTTGGGAAGGTAAAATATATGTACATGAATAGTTAATTACATAAAAGATTAAGTACCAAACACGTGTAGAAGAGAATATTATTCTTTGGAACTTTAAGGGAGGAAAATAAGGAAAGATGGATGCGGTTTCAGATATTCCATTCCCTAAAGCAGTGCAGGGATTTTTTTAAAAAATATCTAGATATTTGAGGTCACCTTAAGATATCTTTTGAAAATAGGGTACCACTGCTTAAAAATTCTTTCTTTTTTTAAGATTTTATTTATTTATTTGACACACAGAGAGATCAGATCACAAGTAGGCAGAGAGGCAGGCAGAGAGAGAGAGGAGGAAGCAGGCTCCCCGCCGAGCAGGGAGCCCAATGCGGGCCTCGATCCCAGGACCCTGAGATCATGACCTGAGCCGAAAGCAGAGGCTTTAACCCACTGAGCCACCCAGGCACCCTCTTTCTTTTTTTAATTAAAGGAAAATACCTAATGCTGTAGGATATATATGCTCTCAGAACCCAAAGAATAAGTTTGATAGGAGAGTAAGCTTGATCTTTGGACGGGCTTTAATCATTAGTGCTACTCCATTTTAAAGATTTTTTTTTTTAATTTATTCATTTGAGAGTGAGAGAGCCAGCTAGAGCAGGGAGCCCGTTGAGCAGGGAGCCCAATGCAGGGCTCAGACCCAGGACCCCTGGAATCATGACCTGAGCTAAAGGCAGACACCGAACCAACCGAGGCACCCTGGTGCCCCAGTGCTACTCCATTTTAAAGTAGGGAATTTGTACACTGAAAATATCTGGTACTCTTTGAAATAAGAATCAGCAAGCACTTTATCAGCCTCATGCATCTTTCTTTCTGGTATCCTAAGTGTAATATCTTTTGAGCAATCCCTATTCACTTTAGAGATTAAAGCTATTAATATTTTTGCAGAAATTTCATAAGGTAAAGAAATCAAATGTTTACATGCACAGCAGTGGGTGTATATACATCTGTCAGGTAAAAGCTGGGAGAACCTTCATGATCCCTCAAGCCATTTAAGAATCATTTCCAATGATTTACAAAACTGCAGACTCAAGCTAGAGCTTGAGTCTCTAATTGTGGCCAAAGTCAGTGCTGCTTAAGACCACTGGTTCATGCCAGCTGCTCATCCCAAGCCTTACTTTACACTGCCTTTGCCTCTGACTTACCACTATGTGCTGTTCCTATTAGCCGTAGTCTCTGGCCATGGCTGTTCCATGTTAGTAAACCAAAGCTAACATATAGTGAAGTCAGCAGGGGGGAATAAAGCCAGGAGAGGCAGTGAACGAGCTGGCACTGAGGACTAGGAGATCACTGCTATTAGCAAACAAAAACTTGGAGGGATGAGGGTGGGGTAACAGAAAGGTGAGATACTATGGTATGTAACAATGTGACTGAGCAACAATACCTCAGAAACAAGTTGAAAAAAATCTGTGATCAAATCTCTAAGGTATCATATTCTAACATAAGTTACTCAAGTAACATCATTTATTGATTTGCAGTTTGTCTTATTTTTTTTTTTAAGATTTTATTTATTATTTATTTGACAGAGAGAGATCACAAGTAGGCAGAGAGGCAGGCAGAGAAAGAGGAAGAAGCAGGCTCCCCGCTGAGCAGAGAGCCTGATGTGGGGCTCAATCCCAGGACCCTGAGATCATGACCTGAGCTGAAGGCAGAGGCTTTAACCCACCGAGCCACCCAGGTGCCCAACCAGTTTGTCTTATTTTAAATAATCAAAAAGATACTTAGTGTTAACTAATAATACAGCTATTAGAAAGTCCAGTATTTAGGATTATTTCAAAAATCCACTTTTTTGCATTTTAAAGGCAATCTGGTATTTGATGCAGAAATTAAGCTCTATTAAAATACATACTGAGTAAAACATAGCTCAATAAGACAGCTATACCTGCATTTTAAGTAAGATATAGGAGTGGCACCTGTGCAGCTGAGTTGGTTGAACGTCTGACTTCTGGTTTCAGCTCACACCATGATCTCAGGGTTGTGGGATTGAGTCCTGCACTGGGCTCCATGCTCAGTGGGGACTCTCTCTGCTTGAGAGTCTCACTTTCTCTCTGCCGCTCCTTGCCCACCCTCTGCCCCCCTCAAGCTCTCTAATAATCTTAAAAAAAAAAAAAAAGGTAAGACATATAAGCCAAATGATTTCAACTTATTTCAAATAACAAATTATTTTAGTTACTTCTGGCTTCCTGATTTCATAAAAATATTCTGACACAAGGCCTCTACCTTTTAAGAGATGTCCAACCAGTGCGAAGTTAAAGTTAGAGTTGAAATTGAGTCCAACAAAATGATCCATTTGCTTGCAGTGCCATTCCA
Source organism: Ailurus styani (assembly GCA_002007465.1). Classification (NCBI taxonomy): domain Eukaryota; kingdom Metazoa; phylum Chordata; class Mammalia; order Carnivora; family Ailuridae; genus Ailurus; species Ailurus styani. The sequence goes on from LNAC01000022.1 coordinate 5,604,571, forward strand.
GAGGATTCCGGATTGCCATAAATACCTCCTCTGGACTCTATTAAAGATAATCAGAATATGGTTGATGGGGTTCACACAGGAACTTTACTTACTGGTTTTTGATTGTGTTCATAGCTATGATAAGTTAAGTAACCCTTTCAAGTAGAGAGAAATTTTCAGATGACTACAGAAAACCATAGACCATTTAAGATACTACAAATAAATTAGTGTGAGACAATCAAGCATATATCAGTAATAAGATGGTAGAAGATGAAATAGCTTTGATTTATATGCAAAATAAATGGCAATTTATATCCTGGGGAGTTCTTAAAAATTATGATTATTGTTGTTTCAAATAAGAACATCCACTGAATTGTAGTGGGCATTTTATATACTGTGACTATAAATTCAAGAAAACGAAGAGTTCATATTTACTGAGTGCCTTTGGTATACAATAATGTTAGATGAGTTATTGTACTGAAACCTTAAAGCAATCCTATGCAGTCAACATTAGCTCCATTTTACAGATTTATTCACTCATTCTCTTACTTATCAAGTACTTATTATGTGTTTTTGATGTTCCAGGCATGGTTCTAGGCTCTGCACATAAATAAGTGAACTAAACTGACAAAAATATTATTCACCCTGGTGGATTTTACATTCTAGTGGGGGAAAACAAGGAAACTGAAACTTAAAAATCCCATGCAACTTGCCTAAGATAATTAAGATTTTAACAGTGTTTCCTAAAGTGTTGTTCCAAGTATATCTGCTTTAAAGGCACTAAAGATGAATACCTGCTTTAAGGTCACTAGGTAAAGCCCAGGAATCTGCATTTTTTAAAAAAGCCCTGTGATTCCCTCATGAAAAGAGATTTTTTAAAAGCAAACAACTGAAGGTGTTTAGAGCCTGAAATCAGGTTATCTAGATTTCTATCTCAAAGAAAGAAAAACACGAGCATTTAAAATAAATATAGAGAGATGTTTAGAATAGCACTGTTTAAAACAGAAAAGAAGAAAAGATAGAAACAAGTCAATAGTTCATCAATGGGCAAATGGATGAAAAATTGTGGTTCACACATAATGTGAAATGAAAGAATTCCATGTTCACGCACACGTGAGTGTCTATATATGTGTGAGTATATGTGCTTAGAGGGATGTTCAGTTTATATTGTTAAATAAAAATGAAAATTGCAGAATACTATATAAAGTATGATTGATTACCTATTAACTTGCTATAAATTTTTTCCAGCTTTAATAAAGTATAATAACTGACAAACAAAATTCTAAGATATTTAAAGTGTACAACATGATGATTCGATATACATACAGGTTGTGAAATGATTGACCCCAGCAAGGTAATTGAACACATCCATCACACCTCACATATCTACAGCCACCCTCACCTCAGCTTCTGGTTAAATCATTAAATACAGAACTTAAAGTTCTACTCTCTTAGCAAATTTCAATTATAACTACAATGTTACCAACTACAGTCATCTTATACATCAGATCCTCAGACCTTATTCATCTTACATCCTGGAGACTTTTAATAGTTTTATTGACTCTGATTCCTAGTATTCTGGGAGCACTGAAGTCAGTATTAGCTCCTGCTATGGGGCTATTCTGGCAGTGAAAATACCAAGGCAGATACTCCTAGACAAACATTTACAAATATTTTTATAGCCACACAAATAGCTAATATCTAGCTATCTTTTTGACCACCACTGCCCCAAGACAACCCCAGAAAAGAGCAATGATGATTAGGGAAGAGGGGCTCTAGTTCCAAATCAGATGTTCCAAATATGGACAAGTTATTTAACTTCTTAGTTCCTTTCTACTTTGTAAAATGGAGGCCTGATGGGTAAACTTCAAGGTAGCTATTTCAAGTCTACGCCACAAATGGCAGACTCATCAAATAGTGCCGAGCCCAGGTATCTTCACACTTATAACCCTGCTCCTGTTCTCTGGTTTTTTTTTCTACCCATAGCTTTGATCAAGCTCACTTCAAGTAAATCTCTTGTTATAAACACCTGAACTATCTTTAAAAAAAAAATTCCTCTTTTCTCCTAGACTCATTTATCTCCAAAGACAAAAAGAACATCACTTCATACTGTTATGCCCCCTTCTCTATACTCTATACACCAAAATGCAACCTGAGTCAAGGTTGCTAAACATTAAGAAGGGTGCTAATGGTATGTTTCAAAGTGGGATTAGGCAAAACAAAAAACTAGTACAATTAAGTACCCCAAAGTTTCCTTTAGACTCTCCAACCTATTTTCTCATTAAGAACCATTATTCAATAAAAATAAGCTTATTTTTAGATTATTTCTTCATATATGAAATGGAGGGCAGAGAATGCTAACCTTTACCTTTGGGTTGTGAAATCACAAATTAATGATTGTGCAGTGCACAGCAGGCCAGAGCACAGGCACAGGGCTTTGCCTAGTAAAGGCAAAGGCAAATTATTACTACTCAGTACTTTTTATCCCTATTCTGTTTACCAGTATTGGGTGAGTAGTGTTTCCTGCTATTTTTATATAGAAAAGTGTAAATTGTTTTTTAATGAGCTGTTAAGGAATATACTCACATAAGCTGCAATACAGAAATGCATATTGAAGTTACAGAACTCTTCTGATTTGAAAAGTCCAGCAACAATAAAAGAGGGAGGAATTCTAAATGTGCAGACTCTAGGAATGCCAACCAAAAACTTGCTTACCTTGTCATTGAATATCCGCAGACTGTCTAAGGTGTGCAGGTTTTGTTCCAGAAGCGCGGTGCCTGCCGAATATAAGTTGACTTCATCGAGCTGTAGCACAGCCACAGCGACCCAAAAGAGGGCTTTGTGCAGAGGGGAGTCCTGGCAAAAGCCATGCATTCCAGATTAGTGAGATGAACTACAAACAGTCTCATTCGAAACACATCACAGTATAAAACAAAGCACATTATCTCCCAAATTACCCATGTTTTCTCTTTTGGAGAAATTAAATATACAGGTAAACTCTTCATCTATTCCATGTGTATAACTAAAGAACTGTTAGCCAGACTGAGAACCCTAACATCTCCTTTGATTTTTCCCTGTTCTTTGGTTGGAAACTCTAGTCATCAAGTCTTGTTAATTCTTCCAAAGTAGTCTCTTGTATTTGCTGATTGCTAATGACACTATTCTATGCCAACCTTCCTTATTTTAAATGTGGATTCCTTTTGCCTCCGGTCTCCCCCTACTCCAATCTGCTGTGCACACTACTGCCAAAGGACCCTTCTAAGTCTTCCTTTTCTCATACTACTCGTCTGCTTGAAAACAAATAGGTCCATTTCCAAACTCCTTTCTGAAGAATCCTGAATGTTAGATTAGTTCTATCCAATCTTTACAATCTTCCGTCTCACTGTTCTCCCACAAAGTTTCTCCATACTACTCGAATGGTCTACCCACCATCCTTTCATTGTCCCCGCATTCCTGTATGATTCCCCTGCAGTTCGTTTGCTGTGCTAGGCTTTCTCCCTTTCTCTACACTAAAACCCAGCTATCTCTTTAACTTTAGTTTAGACTCTACCCTTTTAACTTTCTTGTCACACTTACCAATATAGTATCTCTTGCTGTTCTGAACTAAAGATATGTATTTTGGGGAACCCTTATTTAGCAGTGTGGTATATGCAAAAATACATGGATTTTAGGGTCAGACAGCCTTGGAAGAGAACCATGGCTCTCTGTCTTATTAGGTATGTGACCATGAGCAAATCACTTAGTCCTTCTGAGCCTCATTTTAACCTCTAAGATGAGGATGAAAGAACCATTTTGTGCAATTTAGAACTGGAAGATATGTCTGTAGAACATATAACTCAATACGAGGAACATACAGGTATTTCTTTCTCTGTAATCTCCCCCAAATCTGGCCTATCTTTGTATTCAATTCGCATGATTATACAACTTCAGAGTTGGAAAATAATACTCTGTCGTCATCTAGTCTAGTTTACTCATTTTATCAATGTGGAAATATGATGTCCAGATATGTTAAATGACCTGCTCCAGGTCACAAAGCTGAGATGAGCTCAGACCACCCAAAAACAGTGGCCACATCATTTTTTTCCTTTCAAATGTCATCTTCATTTAGCACCCAAACTCTCTTGATGGGCAGGTATACTTCCCCCAGCTTTACATTTCTCCACAGTAACGATCATGAACTATGTATTTTACTTACTTTATTCCCTATTCACTGTCCAATTCCAACACTCACCCCAAGAACATAAGCTCTATGAGGGCAGGGAGTTTTATTAGTTTTGTTCAGATACTACATCTCTAGCACCTAAAATGGTACTTGGCACATAGTAGATGCTCAGTGAATATTTACTAGATAAAAGAATTACGAATATACACCTATTTTTCCTTTAGCACTGAGGAGACAAAAACTTACAAGATCTTGCAAACATACTCTCCATACTTATTCTTCCTCTAATGTAAATTCTTCAAACAACTCAATTTAAAAACAAGAAAGTTCTACTTTACAGCTTTTTCTTTATAACTTCTTCTCAGTCCAACATACTTTCTGAATTCTTTGAAGCAAAATAAAGTAACATTTAATACTGACACCCAAAATGAACGTATTCATTTTCTATATAGTAATTACCTTATTAAGAAGTGGTTGTAACTTGGTTAGTGCTATTACTGTAGCTTCTATCAGAACTTGACTGTTGTAAGTATCAGGGCCTTTTAAGCAACTCTCAAGTGCCTTTTAGGGAAAGAGAATTTTTTATTTTACTTTCACTGAAATAAAACATTAACCCCTAAACTGAATCTCACAATCCATTCAGGAACAATTCCTTATTTTGTAAGTGCTAGAATCATTTCCAATGCTATGGTGCTCTTGGTAAACAGATCATTTGGGTTTTCATTCTAAAATATTTCTATGTTATATTTTGATACAATACATTGTGCACTATTAATTACATATTATATAATTTTATACAAGGCTAGTTTTACCATATAGTTAAATGCTTTGAAAACTGATAAAATACTAAGAGCACCTTCTTAGCAAAAGAGACAATACATATTTTAAGATATCTTTAGAGGTTTCTTTGCTTCAAAAATTACAATAAAGAAAATAATTCAGTCTCTTGTTTAAAGGTTTAACAAGCAACATATAAGACATTTTATTAAATTCAAATTTAGATGTCCCTTAAACACAAGGTATGCTTTACAACTTGAGAACCACAACTATTTGGGAGAGAGGGAAGGAGACATACCTTGCTAAGAATACGGATAATCTGCTTTATCTGTCCATGAGACACTCGTTTGCTAATACAGCCAAAGACAACAAGAGCTCTTGGTTGCAGGGATGGATTATATTGGAATGCAAATCTGTAATTAAAAAAATCCAAAGAGTTTATGAAAACCTTTGTGTTTATATATACTAAATAATTAATTAAAATACTGATTATGCAGTAGTATTTATCTTTTCAACAATACACATACTTTTACAACTTAAATTTATTTGGGACCTACCTTTGAGCTAGTTCTGTCCACTGGTCCAGCCATTTGCATGTTGGAATATCTCTCATACATGCCTTAAAAAAAAGGATACTCTTAAATATTTTTATGTACATAAATGTTTTTAGAGACATTTAAATAACATTTATTATAATGTTATTAAATAAATGGCACATTTATTACCAATAAGCACGTTCCATGGGAGTGTTTTCATTTAAGCATCAAGCATAAAGCAGCAGAATAAACTAATATTTCTTCTTTACAGTACTAGTGGATTTAAAAAAAAGATCTCAGTTTCTTATCATTTTGCCTAATGTACCTCCATGATCTCCAACAAAGCTTCTGTGACTGTTTCCAGAGATGTCAAAGCAAAAGTCTCCCTCTCATAGGAGCCAGGAGAGAAAGACCTGTCCCGGTAACTGGAGCGGAAGGCAATGACGGCAGCTGACTTGACTTTGCTAATCCCAAATAGCAGATAAAACTTGGGTAAGGAGAACTCTGTCAAACTCAGTCTTAGTACTTGCTTGGTCTCTTCTGTAAAAGAAAAAAGGAACAAGAAAAGACTTTAAAGATATTAACTTTTTAATTCTAAAGAGCCCAATTTCACTTTGCTTCCAGAAAATTTGAATATCACGTCAAAACAACATAACCATGCTCCCTACACCAACCCTCTAGATACATTCTGCTCAACACTCACTGCTTTAGCTCCATTATCTACAAGTTCATGCCAGTAATGCAACACCGGCAACTGCAGTGGAGTCTTTAACTTCTGTGGTTAACTACAAGAGTCTACCTCACAAATGCACATAGAAAATCTTTGCTGTAGAGGCACCTGGGTCGCTCAGACAGTTAAGCGTTTGACTCTTGATTTCAGCTCAGAGCATGATCTCAGAGTCATGGGATCGAGCCCCATGTCGGGCTCAATGGGAAGTCTACTAGAGGATTCTCTCCAACCCCCCCCCCCCGCCTCCTTCTGCCCCTCCTCCACACACACATACACACCCACTGCTCCCTCACACTCTCTCTCAAATAAATGAATTTTAAAAGAAAATATCTGCTATAGCTTGAAATAGAATGGAATTAATTTATTCTTTTTCTTTCTGATAATATTTCATGTCATCACCACAGGCTTTAATAAACAGCTAGTGTTAAAGGTGGCATAGTTATGAGTAAGATAATTTATGCCAACCAGGCGACATGGATTGCAAAACATACAGTTCTTTCTGGGCACTTACCACTGAAATGAAGCTGTGAACAAGTACACAGAGAGTGAATGATATTAATGACCAATCCATGTGTGGAAGCTCTAAGGGAGAGCGGCCCTGTAGCTACTAAGAAAGTAACAACATGGAAGAGGTAGGGGAGATGAGCTGCCACGTCAAGGGAATTGTTGAAGGACAGCATCAGCATGTAGCGTGCTAGAATAGCAATATCATCCCACATAAGATGTTGTTCTAAGGTAGGAGTTGGAGATAAGCATGTCTTGTCAATTATTTTGCACATCCTTCCAATAACCTGTAAAGAAACAGGATTTTAAAAAAACAGGGGCTAAAACAGAGTTTTATCACAAAAAATTTCAGTTTAACTTTAAAATGACTAGCTACAATACAAACAACCTCCTGGTAATAAAAACAGACACATGATGCCACAGTCCAGAAGGCAAAGGAAAAGTTGATTACCTTGCTTGAAACCAATTTCACATTTCCAGAAGCCAAAGCTACAGCAGTATCTGCCATCACCTCAGCTTTTATTGACCCCAAGCCACCTGTTGCACTGGTTTTAATGAAACTGTCTAGTACAACATCAAGGAGATCTGTAATCTAGTGGAAGAGGGAAAGAGAGCATATGTTTTAGCCATTTACTCTGCCAACTTAATTTTTACTTTAAAAATACTTCAAAAGCAGTAGCCCAACCAACGTGAAAATTCTCTTTTACCTGAAGCCTCCAAAATACTAAGTTTTATTTAGAGACCTGTCAGAAAATTCATCATTAAATATGAACAGGAGAATGAAGTTATTCATTCAACTGCTTCAGAGATTAAGGGACCAATATTCAAAAATGTGAAATCTCCACTTGTATTACTTTCATCCACTAGCAAAGCACCTCTGTTCTCTCCTAAGACAGTGATATATGGTTAATATAAAACACTATTATTTTAAAATATAGGAAATGACATCAACTACTGAGATACTTTGTAGCTCTATAAAACTGGCCCCATAGTCATTTCAAATTATTTATAAGAGTCACAGCATTGTTTGAGTAAGGGTATTGCTGCCTTAAGTGATTACTTTGAAGAAATGTGCACAATTCTTGTCAGATAAAAAATAAAATATTACATTGTATTCTGTATTTTAATACTGGTATTCTTGTGCTAGAACTATAAATGAAAGGTGTCTGAGATAATATTGTTAACAAACATCTACCGATATCTATGGTACATAAGTACTAGAATACGTTATAATGCACTATTTAGGGGTGTCAGGGTGGCTCAGTCAGTTAAGCGTCCAGCTACTGATTTCAGCTCAGGTCATGAGATCGAGCCCCACATTGGGCTCTAAGCTGGACATGGAGCCTGACTGAGATTCTCTGTCCCTCTCCCTTTGCCCCTCTCCCCCAATAAACAAATAAAATAAACTATTCACTAGAAACAACATCAGACTTTTACAGTTAAATTCTATATAATTTTGCCATGGAAAAGAGTACTAAAATAGTTTTTTTCTGGCTCTGAAGCACGCATTAGATGTCTACAATTCTGAACCAAATCAAGGATTAGGTGAGTGGCTGGATGCTTTTCAAAGAGGGGACTGTCTTTTCTATAGCTATATCCCTAGTGCCCAGCACAATGTTTTGCACAGAGGGGGTACTGGATTAATATCTGCACCACAGAGGTACTAGACAAAAATCTGAGCAAACTCAATACCTGCCCAAGGCTCCCCCATATTTTGGCTTGGATAGATGGGTACATCTGTTTCTCATTTATGGTCATCGTTATCAGCTTATCAAGAATAGCGGTCACTCTTTGTCGTTTGGCATCATCATTGTGCTTACAAAAACGGACTAGATTTGACAGCCATGGAGTCATGTATTCCAAACAAAGGTGTTTCAACTCAATACCTGGAAAAAAAATACATTATTAGCATAGATGGTCAATGAAAATTACATTAACAGTTATCTAAAAATATAGAGGACTGGGGAAAAGAAGGTAAAAGGTAAAGATCATTACCTAGCATCAGGTCTGGAGAAAAGAGATCTGGCCAATATATCAAAGAGATGAAGAGAATAAGCCACGAAGAAAGTAATCTTAAAAGCCAGCTGGCCAATTTTTGATACATTTTATCTTATTTTTCTTCCTCTTAATCATTTCACTCCTAGTTAAAAATTTTATTAAGTTTTATTTTAACTGTATAAGGAATATGTGGCAATCATAGGAAGTTAAATGAAAGGAAAGCATCATCACAAAAATGAAACTGATATTAATATACTGGTGTATCACCTCATCTCTCCTCAGGCTTTCAAAGCTATGTAGAGATAATATACATTTATGTGTGTGTATACACATAAAACCCACCCCAAGTCCTCCACAAAAATGAGGACTATGCTGTCTATGCAGTATGTTTTGAATATTTTCTTCAGAGTTAAAACATGCTTTAACATTTTATTTTGAAGTAAGTTCAGACTTAGAAAAAGATACCGAAATTCCTCTATATAACTTTATCTAGAGTCCCCCACTTTTTTTTATTGTGGTAAAATACACACAAAATTCGCCATTTTTAAGTGTACAGTTCAGCGGCCCTAAGTATGTTCACATCTTTATGCAACTATCACCACCATCCATCGCCACAATTTTTTCATCTTCTCACACTGAAATGCTCTACCAAAACCATTTTTAATGGTTTCATATTATTCCATCATATGGAAATCTGACAACTTAATTAGTTCTTTTTTGTTTGACCTTTAGACTGTTCCAATTTTTTGCTATTATAAATAATGTTACATGATGTTCAAAAGTAGGCAAAAAATCTTTGGCAATAGAAGTCACTATCGTGGTTACTCTTGGTGAGGGGATGGTACTGACTGAAAAGAGCCTTCTGGATGCTGGAACTGTTCTGTATCTTGATCTGGGAGAGGATTTTGTGATGTATTCACATGTAAAAATTCACCAAGCTGTTCACTTAAGATTTGGGCACTTTACTGACAGGATACACCTGAATTTTAAAAAAATCTAAATAAAAAGGCTATAATAAACATCTGAACACTAATTCCTTAGTGTAAAAGGTGGATTCATGAAGCCAAAAGGTATAAACATTCTTAGGGGTCTTGATATCCATGTCCAAAGTGATTTCTCAAAAAATTGCCCCTGTTCACAATTCCATAGACCATCAACACTGAATTAAAAACAAAGGAAATGGGGCGCCTGAGTGGCTCAGTGGGTTAAAGCCTCTGCCTTCAGCTTAGGTCATGATCTCAGGGTCCTGGGATCGAGCCCCACATCGGGCTCTCTGCTTGGCAGGGAGCCTGCTTCCTCCTCTCTCTCTCTCTCTCTGCCTGCCTCTCTGCCTACTTGTAATCCCTCTCTCTCTCTGTCAAATAAATAAATCTTTAAAAAAAAAAAACAAAGGAAAAAAGCCTTTGCCAATTTGATAATTGAATGTTATCTTACTCTTTTTTATTTCTTTGATTTTATTAGTGAACTTCTTAAAATAATATTTTTTAGCATGACCTACATGCTACTGTTGATCCATTTTTTATTAATCTGCAAGAACTCTTCATGATTAAAGATATTAATCTTTTCTCATATTTGCTGCAAGGATATTTCCTAGTTTTTATTATCTTTTACTTTTATGTTTCTGAAGTAGAGATGTTTTAAAGTTTTATGTCATCATTTATGCTCACCACTTCCTTTGTTTCCATCTACCACTTTTTTTTACTTTATAAGTCCTAAATCATCCAGAAAGCAATTACATATTCTGCTGCTTTTTTTTTTTTAAGGGTTCCAGTTTTTATATTCAATTCATAAATACTGGACCTTATTTGGTATCTTGTGGTTTGGGGTGAAGATGAAGACCCAACCTAATTCATTTCCCAGCCTCAGTGTTTAAATGATTTAATCTTTCGCGTCAGTTTGTGATGCTTCTTTAACTGTTTTCTTAAACTGATCTCACTGCTGATTCTTTAACACCTCTGTTTTAATTATTGTACTGTTATGTGTTCAAATGTCCACAACAAGTGTCTCTCAGTTTTTCTTTCAACATTTTCTTAACCATTCTTGTTGTTTCAAGTGAAATTTATAATCATTTTAAGTTCCACTTCATCTTTTTTTTTTTTTTTAAAGTAGACTCCATTCCCAGCATGGAGCCCAGGGTTGCGCTGGAACTCAGGACCCTGAGATCATGACCTGAGCTGAGATCTGGAGTGGGACACTTAACCAACTGAACCACCCAGGTACCCCAGGTTCTACCTCATTCTTAGTCCTCAAGTCCTATAGCTCTTTTGATGGGATTGTACTGAATTTATAATAATCTGGGAAGTGGGAAGAAATATTCATCCAGGAACACAATATGCCTATTCATTCACTTAAATCTTTTTAAAATATTTCTCAATAAAGCTTTATGCTTTTCTTATTTTGTCAGTCTTAACACATTTTCTTTTTAGGGTTATATTCCTACATCTCTTATTATAAGTAAATATATATATAGAGAGAGAGTCATCTGGACTTGAGGAATTGTCAAAGCTTTCAATTAGCTGAAAAATCAAGAAATATGTTTGGGGGGCACCTGGGTGGCTCAGTTGGTTAAACACCTGACTCTTGGTTTCAGCTCAGGTCATGATCTCATAGGTCACTGGGACTGAACCCCAAGTTTGGCTCTGCACTCAGCGGGAAGTCTACTTGAAGACTCTCTCCCTCTGCTCCTCCCCCAACTCATATGCACGCATGTGCTCTTTTTTATGTTATCTTATTGTTCTCAAATACGTAAATCTTAAAAATGTTTGAATGCAGAAAAAAGTTTCATGTATCAAGGAAAGAGAAAGGGGAGGGAAGAAAATGTTAGGAAATGAGCTGGAGGAAGAGCAACATTTATACTACTACAACAGGGTATGAAGATGAACAAATGGAAAGAGTGGATGTTAAATTTATAAAAGTTATTAAAAGCCAAGTTAGGAGTTGACTCTGGACCTTGTATTATGTGTCACTGCGTTCTCCAGGAACTGTACATGACCAATAAAATCACAGTTCAAAGTCAACCTGATGAGAAGAGACAATGACTATTTCCTTAAAATCAAGGAGACAACATGAGTACTTCACTCACTTGGAATAATCTGCTAAGAAGAGAAATCCCGAAGCTAATTAAACTGAAACAGTGTGAAAAATACTTCGTAAGTGGCTCAGAGACACATAAAGTATCAAAAATCCTGCCACCTTGCTTTTGTGGCCAGAATTTTGGTGGATTTCTCAGTGTTGTCTACCAGGAAATTCCTTCCAAGTTTCTTCAGTTGCAGAGTACAGTTGATGAAAAATTAGAAGAAATAAAGAACTTAAAATATAATCAATTATGATTTCACTGGTAAATTCTGAAATGAAAAGATTTTCTTTGAATCTTCTTAGAATCATTGTTAGTATTAAAGAAAATTATTGTTACTTACTAGATTTGCTAAATCCAGAAATACACTCTTCCAAAAATTCTAAGGTGAGATGTGGCTCATTGGCTGCCAGTGTCTTACTAATAGAGACAATAAAGAGGGTGTTGTTGGCAGGGATGCATAAACCTGATGTCTCTAGTAACTGGCCCTCGATTTTTAAATTAAAGGTACAAGTTAAGGCACACAGAAGATTATAGGCAGCTGACCTAGAAAAAAACAAAAATGAAGTTGTTTTAAAACTTATTTTTTTTTTAAATTCCAAATTTTTTCATAACATACAACTAATGATTCTATTACAAAGCATAATCAACTACTTTTAAATTTTACGATCAATTAGAGTTAAGATGTTATGATTCTATGGTAAACACAAAATACCCCTTGATCATTTAGGGATTTTTTTTTTCATCATTTAGGGATTCAAGGGAGGTTCTTGACACTACCAGAAGAGCACTGTGAGGCTTCTAGGACAGGTAAATATAAGACCGTCCTGAAAGACATTTTACTGGGATATAAAATACGAGAGGTTTATGGTCCTAGGGTGGATCAATAAAGTTAGAATAAGGCTCATCATATTTTCAATGAAGTCAAAAACTCAAATTGTGGTTCCCCCTCTCATCAGATCCATTTATAATGGGGATCATAAGAAGAGAAATGAGATGGCCCCACATCAAATTAAAATATGAAAATCTTTCATCGGCACCTACTGAATTTCTTTCTCAGTGTCCTACAAGACATACTAAAAACTGGAGGTCAAAAACAAATATAATTAAGTCCACCCTTCCATTATACATAATCACTGAAAACAAAAAACAATGACATACAACCAGGTTCCATTAGAACCAAAACTTCCCTTAGAAATGTCTGGAAATATATTTAAGCAATGTAGGACACAAGTCAAAAAACTCGCACTTGATTTTCAAATTTTCATTTTTCTCCCCTATCCAGCAAGAGAAATAGTTTGATTGCTCAGAAAATTTCAGGTTTTCCTGACCTCCAAACCTTCATCATGCTACTATACTTTTGCAACAACCATGTGGGGACAAAAAGCCACTGAAATTTAAGTCAGCCTAAAGGCTTTTTCTCTGGAATGACATGCTTCAGCAAAAAGCAGAAGCTGTCAGTTCACTTTATTTCACAAAAGAATACAGGTTCATTCAAGCTAATAAGTGTTAGAAGATTGTTAGCATTCTTCTCTGAGGAATTTTAAATTAAAAATTAAAGGCTGGCTTTATAGCTCTATTTTCCTAAAATGAGATTATTAATATTATTGTTTCTAAGTTTGCATATCTCTTACTAACTCCTAGGAATTTGGAGTTACACTATTTTGACATTGACTTTTATTCTATACATTTCAACAGCTATTAAGAACCGGGCCTGCTTAAACTGGGGTTATCACAGGTTCTTTGGAGATAATGAAAGCTAAGCATACACAAAATTTAATACATAATTTCTGGGAGGCCCATCCAGGTAAAGAAATCTTGACTCCCCCCCCCCCTTTATTTAAGAATCGGGACTCCTAAAAGGCCCACTTATAAAATTTGGGGCTACATTACACCCTAAGGAAAATTTTTTGGATCTAAGAATTTATATCTATAAAAATCTTAACAGTCCCAAGGAACCTGGGACAAAGAATTATCCCAACATAAAAAGCAGAGGGGAGAAAGGAAGGTGTGCAAAGAGATGTTGCCAGAGAGAGGAAGGGTGGGAGGGGGGAGTTGGGAGGCAGTAATACTTACCAAGCACAAACTGCCAGGTGCTAAAATATACTGCTACACGTACTATTTATGAAACCTCTGTAGGTATATAGGAAAGGGACAGTTACCCTTATTTTGAAACTAGAGCTCAGAGAACTTCAGTACCTTGCTCAAAGTCATATGTAGTAGCAGATCTAGAGTTAAACCAAATCCACTAACCCCACAGGCCATGCTCCTTCCTCATTCACGTTCAGATTATTAAATCTAAACAGAACCAATTATATTCTGTCAGATGACATCTACATTAGTCTTAGACTTCTTTCGAGAACTTTGTTGAAGTCATAGGTGGAAAGTATGCAATGTTACTGTTTGAGTTATTGCACTTTACACCTTCCTCTGTCAAACAATAATAATCTAATTTGACTGTGAGGAAACTTAATAATGATATACTTCTGAACATGGGAAAACATAATTAGAGGACTCAGAAGGAGAAACTTAGGAATAGACTTAAAAAGAAAAAAAAGGCTTTTCTTGGGGTGAGGGGGACAAAAACAAAATTGCTACGTAGTCTGTTTCAGACGAAAGTTTCCTGGAGAAAGAACATGTATTGGTTTAGTGTGAATCACCCTTTTCAGAATTCCACAGTTCATGTGAATACCCCACAAACTGATGAGGTCACACTGGTTAACCAACATAGCATACCTTCCTATTTAGAGTATTAAGGTAGAGGCTGTATTAAAAGCTTATTAAATGGTCTCATTCTAAAAGCAACAAACCCTGAAAAAAGTCAAAAGTGAATTTTTAAAAAACCTACCGTAAACTAGGATCTGAACTGCCTAAATTAAGTAATGCAATATTGAGCAGCGTCCCAGGGACATCTTTTGGCCGAATCTTGGTGTGCTGAGGAATGGAGTCAGGCTGCGACAGCTCCCAGCGTGTCCGGATATGAATGATAGACTGGACAATGGCTTCGCACTCCTGGTGCATGAAGGTGAGTGGTGTGCCCTGGTTTGCAATGGTTAAGGTAAACTGGTTCTCATCCACCAGGCAGATCTCTTCAATTTCCGAAGCATAATAGATATCATTTAGAAAGACTGATTGCCCCAGGACTTTTGTTCGCTCTGCCGAGGTTACCTGGACAGCAGTAGAACCAACCTGGAAAGTGACGAGAGGGTGGAGTGAAGAAGAGTTCAATTCCACCATGCAGAACTCTTTTTTTTTTTTCGTTGTAGCATTATTTTTTATTTTTATTTTTTCAGTGATCCAAGACTCACTGTTTATGCACCACACCCAGTGCTCCATGCAATACGTACCCTCCTTACTACCCACCACCAGGCTCACCCATCCTCTCTCCCCCCTCCCTAAGCTTGTTTCTGAGTCCACAGTCTCTCATGGTTTGTCTCCCCTTCCAATTTACCCCAATTCACTTTTCCTTTCCTTCTCCTAGAGTCTTCCATTTTATTCCTTATGTTCCACAAGTAAGTGAAACCATATGATAATCAACTTTCTCTGCTTGACTTATTTCACTCAGCATAATCTCCTCCAGACCCGTCCATGCAGAACTCTTAAAGAGGCTCTGAAAACCAACTGACCAACCAAATAAGTACCATGTTTGCCATTTAAGGAAGAGTTACCATCACATGTTCAAATGGGCTCAATAGTTATTGTGATAAATGCTCTCAAAAGAGACTGAAAACATTTTTAAAAATATTATTTTTTTTAAAAAAGTTCAAGAATCCCATAGACAATTACTGGTTTTATCCTAGTTCATGTTTCCCTTATTCGAAAAGCATGTAATAATCAGAAGAATTCTCAGTTGGTCATTTCCACCTTCCACACATTCCTACCATTTGACTGATAGATGGCTAACTGCCCTCTCTACCACACTCCCCTGCCTCCAGTCTAACCTAGAATATACTTAAGTGTACACCTCCCTTATCTTCCACAGGACCTCTGTGAAGACAGAAAGCTTAGTTTTCCTCCATCTGGACTTTACATTTGATCCTCTACTATGGGAACACCTAGGGAGGCCAGTGCAGTCTGGTTAGCCAAGAAGGGTAACAAATCATGAACCTAACATGGAGGGAAACTTACTTTAATAGAAACCTTGGTGTCTTTGTGAGCTAGCTTGAGAGCATTGTGGAATACCTTCAGGTCCTCTTCTAAAGCCAATGTGGCAGCAGGCAGTTTCTGTTGTTCATGCTCTATGTGCTCGGCCAGTTTCCCAGGACAGTCTATGAAGATGAGCCTTTTGCTGCCTTTGAGGCCAGTCAGCAGCCGCTCGTGATATTTGGTATACTCCCTGACCCAGGAGTTACAGTTATAGATATAGACTGCAGAGACGTTGTCATAAGCAAAGCCAGGAAAAACAACAAACCACTTGGAGAGAAAGTCCGTTTTAAAGCGATTGCTAGGCCCAGTATGGGTAAGGTCCACCACAATTTCATATGGCTTTGCATAATATGGCTTTAAAGTCAGCAAGACGTGGTATATCAGCAAATCGCCATTGATTTGCCCAGTTTTAAACCTAAGGAAGATGACAAAAAAAAAAAAGATTATTAACAGAATTCTGAGTAAATATACAGAGGCTACTAATCTATTTTATTCCTTTAAATTTTCTGATGTGCTTTCTAGAGAAAACTGTAACAAAAGATTACACAAAATCTAAATCCATTTTTAAAAATCAGTTATTCTTTAGATATTGAGAAATAAGGCTAAAGCAAAATGAAAGAGACAAGTCTGCAATTCAAACACTTCTGAGCAAGAATAAACCTGCACACCCCAGACAGAGGAAGGCAGTGAACAATGACTGGTTGCCTCTAGGCCCACCGAATTTCCCCGGCGAACAGTTTGGGTAGGAATGACCCACCTGGAGCCCTGGAGTGATGTGAATAGCTTTAGTCAATTTGTTTACCCCACCTTGACCAGAGACGTTCAGCAATGACCATATAACTTAAATTAGGACAACCAGGGCCAAAGAGGCCCAATTCAGAAACTTGAGCTTTAGTTGGGAATTGAAACTTTTTCTTTCCTGGTGTTTATAAACAAGGGAATACATCGCCCTAGGAGTCGTTAGCTCATACCTTGAGATATGAAAGGAACACCTGTCTAAAACTGAAGAAACGGAGCAGAGAAATGAAGAGAGCACCTGGGGCCCCAGCCATTGCATTTGAACCCTAAATAAGGCCTCTCCTGGGATCAAATTTATCTCTAGACTACTGAGTTAATGAGTCAATGAATTTCATTTTTTTAATTAAACCATATTAGGTCATAAGTTGCTTATACTCAAAAGAATGCCGATCAGTGTGAGTAGCCAAAGTGAGGACCATCAGAAAGCCCTGAAGAACACAGTACTAGAACTTCAAATAAGAACAACATACATATTAATTTGGCCCAATGTTCTACACTTGATGACTCTCGTAAGTACTATAAAATAGGCTCAGGTAAAGATCCTTACCTCAGAATTTTTAATCTTGTTGGGAGAAAAGAAGATAAAAAGCAAGTTAAATAATTTTAAAATAAAATATTTCAAGATCAAAGAAAAGGTACGAGGTAGTACGTAATCACTTATCAAATGAACTTCAGAAAAAAATAGTTCAGAAGAGGGAGAGATGAACACAATCTGGGTAGTCATCAAAAACTACATAGAAGATGCTGTGGCTGAAGTTGGTAGGAGAAATCATGAACTCAACAAGAGGAGGAATTAGCAGGTCTAAAAGAGAGGTAAAGCAAAAAAGAAACAGATAACCAGATGTGCTGAGGCAACAGTCAGCTAGTTTAGCTGGAATGAGGATCACATAGAGAAGTTTTAAGAGGTAAATTGCACTTTAAGAGGACAATTGCACTACTAAGTATTTACCCAAAGGTTACAAAAATACTAGTTTGAATGAATACACGCACTCTGATGTTTAAAGCAGCATTATCCACAATAGCAAAATTATGGGAAGAGCCCAAGTGTCCATCGATTGATGAATGGATAAAGTGGTATATATTCAATGGAATATTACTCAGCCATAAAGAAGAATGATGTCTTGGCATTTGCAATGACATGGTTGGAGCTACAGAGTATTATGCTAAGTGAAATAAGTCAGAGAAAGACAAATATCATATGATTTCACTCATACGTGGAATTTAAAAAACAAAACAAATGATCATAGGGGAAAAAAGAGAGAGGCAAACCAGAAAACAGACTCTTAACTACAGAGAACAAACTGACGGTTCCCAGAGGGGAGATGGGGTCCGGTGTGGGTTAAATAGGTGATGGGGATTAAGACAGGCACATGTTGATGAGCACTGGGTGTTTTAAGTGTTAAATCACTAAACTGTACACCTGAAACTAATTTGACACTGTCTGTTAACTAACTGGAACTTAAATAAAATCTAAAAAATAAAATAAAATCGGGGCGCCTGGGTGGCTCAGACGTTACGCGTCTGCCTTCGGCTCAGGTCATGATCCCCGGGTCCTGGGATTGAGCCCTGCATCGGGCTCCCTGCTCAGCAGGAAGCCTCTTCTCCCTCTCCCACTTCCCCTGCTTGTGTTTCCTCTCT
The DNA here is from genome assembly GCA_002007465.1 of Ailurus styani. Classification (NCBI taxonomy): domain Eukaryota; kingdom Metazoa; phylum Chordata; class Mammalia; order Carnivora; family Ailuridae; genus Ailurus; species Ailurus styani. The sequence continues at coordinate 5,622,912 of LNAC01000022.1, forward strand.
CGCTGTGTCTCTCTCTGTCAAATAAACTCTTTTTAAAAAATTAATAAATAAATAAAATAAAATCAAAACTTTAACTTTTTTTAAAAAGGGGATAGAACTGGAAAACTACATAATAGTTAAATTGTGAAAGGATCAAAACTAAGATGTTCAGGTTTCTCCCAGAAGCCCAGTATTTCTCAGAATATGTTCTGTGAAGCACCACCATCAGAATCAACTGTGCTACTTGACACAAATGCAGTCCATCTCTGCAACGCAGGAATCTATGCAGTAGGCCCTGGCAATTTTCATTGTTTTTAAACAACCTTCTCAGCTGATATTTATATGCACAAATATTTCTGAATCACTGCTGTAGGTATTGGGGAGTTAATCAACTTTATTTTTTTTTTAAAGAAAGAAGTGACATGATCAAAGAAAGTGATATATAAAAGCTCTATGAAGGAGCTGGAGGCTGGTAAAAAAAGATACTGTAGTCTAGGTATGGCCTAATAAGGATCTAAATACTATGGTGACGGTGAAAAAAGGAACAAGTTCAAAAATATGAAGGAAGGACCAACATGATCCAAGGTCTGATCAGGGCTGAAAGAAAGGACTTGAATTAAAAGGACTTGCTAGATACCAAGCCTCTGAGATCACAAAGAATGCTGCTATCATGAACAAAAACAAAGAGCTCATGAGGGGCAGCGACTTTTGGAGGGAAAATGAAGTCCATTTTAGACACACTGAATATGAAGTGATGACGGGACATTCGAGGGGAAAGAGTATGTCTGTGTGTCTGTGTGTGTATACACTAAACCACATAAAAAAACTTATTTTGCAACATACAATCTACGCTTACTAGATATTTTCTCAAATCATTGTTGCAGTTCCACAATTTGAGATGCTGGTTATGCATTTCACTGTTTCTATTATCTGACCAATACGCCAGGTCTCCAAACTTATGTCATCAAATCACTCTGTGGTACATGAATAAAATTTTTAGGGACTTTAATGCTGCAGGAAAAATACCATTCCCTCTTCTTCTGAATGATACTGTCATTCAAAAACACATCGCAGGCGTATATAATGAGCATAAGGTCAAAAGGCACTGAGCGGAAAACCCTCCCTGCCCTGGAGGCGGGGATTTGTTGTACAAAGCCTCCTGTCATGCCAGTGGCCAACTGGACAAGTCGGACTTCTGGGTTTTTTTCTTTTCCTTTTTTCTTTTTTTCCCCTCTCACATGTGCTTTAGTTGCAGCAGAAAGGAAATGTGTCATCTGCGGTTTGGTTTTAAAAGTGGAAAGCTAGCTGTACATACCCCCCTTTTTTTTTTAACTGCAGATTTACTTTAAGGTTCATATTCTCCAAGTCTATTCTGCTTTAATTACTTGGAAGCTGTGCTTCAAGACAAGAAAAGAAGTGGCTTATTAAAATCACGTTATAATCAGATTTTGACCAAGAATTTGTAAGGTAGGTCATATATATTTGGCTTTTCTTATGCCTTTTCACTCATAACTTTGTATGAACTAGTGTTTAGGGAAGTGCTTTCAAACAGTACCTAAGAATCTTACTAACAAAGTAGATTCATAAGTGATTGAAAATGTATGTTGGTTTTTTTCCTGTCCTATTAAGTAATATTTAAGTTAGAAATGGAAAGATTTATCATCAACATAGTTTTTACCACGATTAGGAAGGATCTCAGTTTAGACTCCACAGTGAATTGAAAAGTTTTATGTTATTAAAAAAGTTGAAAAAATAAAGTTCTCATTACTAATGCTTAGGCCTTATAAATTTTATTGAAAATGACCAGAGATAAAGAAAACTTTTGATAGCATAACCTGGCCTCCATGGCATAAATTAGGAATGCAGAGACAGTCCTCTATTCTCAGGCATTTGTAAGGGCAAGAGAAAGTCTCATTTTGTTAACAGTTTGTTTATTTGGGATGACAGTACATCTGGCTGAAGACAATCAACAGCGGGCCTATTATCTAGCCCGTGGTAAGCACTGCTAAAATGTGTACGAATATCATGATGTATACTACATTATTAATAAACTAGTGGGGTAAGAATAACCCACTTTAAATCATTTTATCATTGAATGCAGAAATCTAGTCTAGTAGGAAAGGATGGAAATTACTTGCTAACCCAATTTAAAGTATTTCTCTTTGGGAAAGAATCATAAAGTATACAAAGATTTATGTTATTCAACTTAAAAACTGAAGCTGAACACTATTACACAGAAGTCACTGTGCAACATCCTTAACTGTCTATTAAAGATCATAATCTAAAAAGTCATCTTAATTCTAGAACACATAATAAAGGTTTTTTCCTTTAGGAAATATTACTTCAGTGGCTAGTTTTCATTTAGCATTATTATAAGCTACTTTTGTTATTTTCAATTTCTGTATTATCAATAGCACAAAAATTTTATCCAATGACATACAGCAACTATTTCTAATAAAACCTTGAAACTCAAAAAAAGTGACTAGCAGCAGCATCTGTCTTACTTGGGAGGAGGTGAGAACTATAGGATCTCAGGTCCCTCCTAGATTCACAGAATCAGAATCCAGTTTTACAAAACCAAACAAAGCAACAACAACAAAGACTCCCAGCACATTCAAGTCTGATAAGAACTTCTCCAAGATAAAGTTCTTAAATAGGTGATTGTACTGATTAAATCTCAGGAGAATGATCTAGTTTTGCTTCTATTTAATGCTGACAATAAAATATTCTTCAAAAGTAGCTCAGATGGGCAGAATATTACTATAAAAGAGAGAACTTGATAATGGTGATAAATCTTTTCTGCTGGTTTATCAGTACCTGGAACAGATAAATCAGTTCTATTTAAGTCTTCAATCATAGGGTGGATAATGAGAAGTAGGAACAGACTTGTCCCCCCTTTTACTGGCTTCCAAGGAGCTTGAAGCGAAAACTAAAATTCATCTTTTTTATTTATATGTTGAGACTTAACAATCTGCCTTGACTTCCCACTTCCCATAGTCTAAATCCCTCCAAACCTAACGTTCTCTATTTTCCTGTTTAATTTATTTTTTAAAATTATGTCAAATAGTCCTACAAAAAAAATGAGAGGCAAAAATGATGATGAAAAAAGTCAGTAACTTTTGTTTAACTTTTGAGACTATTGAGAAGAAATGTGGCATGCCTTTGCTTTTAGAAAACCTCAGTAAGTCAGGGGGAGATACAGATGAAAAGAGAGAACCATCACCATCTGATTGCTTTCACAAATACCGGGAGTATATTTCTAAGGACCAGCTTTATTCTAAGCTTCAAGATAAACACCTAAGAAGAAAAAAAGAACATCTTGAATTCCTATTTGAAATCCATTTTCCTTTGGTTGCTATACTTCCCCTTTCTCGACCCCAAAACAAAAACCAAAAAAGCCATTTGCATTTTCTTCATACATGAAGCAAAATGCTCAAGGCCACATTTCTCCTTTACTATAAAGATCGGTGACACATTTGTTAGAGGGTGGGGAGTTTTTTGCGAGAAAGATCCTTAAATGGTTGGGGTGGGAAAAAAAAAAGGAGGAATCAAAAAAGCAAAGCAGAAGTATCTGACTCAAAGCTGAAGTTTAGTATGCCTGGCAGGGAGAAAGCTATATAAAACCAGGGGATTCAGTTTAAAATGATTCACCGTTATTTATAATGCTAACTTCTAGCATTTACAAGAATAACAGAAATTAAATTGTTTCTTTATACACAGCCTAACAGAAAAAAAAAGTCAGCTGAGAAGGAATTCAACAGGATAGCCTGTTTGTGCCTAACAAATATTAGGCACAATTTCGTAGCTCACTTGTAGAGTATCAGCTGTCCAACTTTTAACTACAATCAGAGCAACCAGGAACCATTATTCTTTCCCAAATTAACAAATTATACTGGTATCCCAACAGATTTCCAGCATATTCACGGACATGGAGCACACAGGACTCTTTCTGCATCTTGCTCTTCTGATGACAACAGTTTTTACTTGGTCTCCTGGAATAAATGCAAACTATACCCATCTGTGGGCTAACACTACTACTGTCTGGGATCCAGATATTCAAAATAAGCCAGGCAGAAACCAAAATGAAAACATTAACACAAGCCCTACAACTTCTACAGTAGATAAAAGAGGTAACTCGCTAAACAGGACTGAAAAAGCAACATCACCTCAGGTCACACCTCTAACTCCCATATCGGAACTGGAGCTTTATATACCTTCCGTCATCAGGAACAGTTCTCCAACAGTACAGAGCATGGAAAACACAACCAAAGGTCACCGTGAAATTTTCAAAAAAGAGGTCTGTGATGAAAACAACAACAAAATGGCTATGCTAATTTGCTTGGTTATAATTGCAGTGCTTTTCCTCATCTGCACCCTTCTATTTCTATCAACTGTAGTTCTGGCAAACAAAGTCTCATCTCTCAGACGATCAAAACAAGTAGGCAAGCGTCAGCCTAGAAGCAACGGTGATTTTCTGGCAAGCAGTGGTCTCTGGCCTGCTGAATCAGACACTTGGAAAAGAGCACAACAGTTCACAGGGCCCAACCTAATGATGCAATCTACTGGAACACTCATAGCTACAAGGGAAAGAAATGATGAAGGAGGAACTGAAAAACTCACTAACTAACAGGCGCTTTCGTAAAGAAAAATGCAAAGTAGCAATGAGAAAGTTTATGAAGTAAAAAATGAAATCAGTTTGATGTTTAATGCCAACACCTTGGTCTGGTGGTCTAAAAGTTGTTGATATGGCAAGCCTTGCAATTTAGAATCAAGCAGGTGAGAAGTGGAGAAGTCCGCCCACCTTCTCAATTACTTAAACTGTGCACTTTTGTCCTGACACTGAATATTTTAAAAAGCAAATAACCAAACACCCAAGAATGTGGAGAAGGTTTTAAAGGCAAGTTGAAGGAACCGACTAATGGAGGCAGAAAGGGACAATATTTCCTGTTCAGCAACAGTTAGATGATCTTCGTCTGAATATAATTAAACTTTGAAGAGTTTTAGTGTGTCCTAGAGGCAAGTATATGCTTCAACATCTAACAGAAGTCAAATTCCTAATGCGAAGAGTTGAACTGTAGTTTAACGGTACCTCTGCTGAACGTGACAGAATCTGGACCAGTCATATATCAGCACAGCTAATTTTATGCCAGATGTTTTTATCTTTACGTATGGCACACAGAAGAAAGTGTTTCTCTACTACAAATATTTAATTAAAACTTTTAAAACTTTTAATTTTGTATAATGAATTAAGACTGATTAGAATAAAACTGACTACATATATTTGTATTCCTTTTATTATCTTAGGGAACACACTGTAAAGATCAATAAGAAATAGTGCTTAACTGAAACAGATGAGATTGCAGCCGCAACAAAAGGCCAAGTGTAAATGTAAAGCACATCTTACTGTTTAAATCCAATGTACTTCTATAAATACTCCTTATTGGAATATTTATAGCAAATATCCAAAGGGTGACTAATTTTCTGATTTCACGGGTGCCAAGTGGCCTAATAAATGATCGGTTTTATTTATTTATTTATTTGTACTATCTAATGTGACGTGAGCAAAGGAAAGATGTGCTTGCTCTCATCTGGAAAACAGGATATGCCAAGTAACTGTTCAACCTTTCAAGAAACTGGGTTCAAGTAAAATAATGACTTACACTTAAATCAAGACTTCCACCTTCAGTTAAATATATTATAAAAGTTGGTTTGAGAGACTTTCCAACTATCTACTAATATTGATCCAGGGCATACTAATTAAAGACCAAGCTACATTTAAAAATTCTCATCCCTTACTAAGCATTTATCTTGGACAATATGCTAGCCATTTAAGAAAAGATTTTATATATATTTTTCCAAATATGATCACACTCTTACCCTCCCTTCTAGGTTCGTGATTCCCATCCTGATTGTGTCATCTGAAGAGTTTTTAAAACTAGCCAATACCTAATTCCCACCAATTCTCTTTGTGATTCAGCTGGAATGGGGTAACCACCAAGCACTGGTAATTTCTGCATTAATTCCCTAGGTGATACTGCTCTTGGTCATCAAAATCACTTCTTACAGGTACCATGGCTTTAAAGATCTAGGTTATATCTTAAAATGGGAGGGGGAAAAAAAACCAAAGCATCAATTTTATAATCAATTTACTCAATTTATTAGCAATTTGTTAAAAAATAAATTATACTATTATTTCAGATAGAGCTAAATGTCAAAAAACTAAAAAAGGAAGCAAGAGAACACTCATGCCAATCATGGTGAAATCAGGTTATCTTCTGAGGGGTAATAAGGACCAGACTGGCAATGAAACTGGGCAGAGCTCCCATCTTGTACAAATTGAAAATTTGAGATTGTGTATTACAACAAAGAGTGATAACACAAAGCACTCATTGAGTCAAGTGTCATATATACTTGTCTGAGGAAATTAAAACAAATTAGTGTCCTTTAAAAAATAAGATATTAACTAGGTAGGTATTTTCATATTCAACATACACGTTAACCATTTTCTGACCAAAAAAAAAAAATAAAGCTTCTATTGCAAGAATATTTAAAATTCACTCACTAACACCATCAGAATGATGCTCTCCAATGACAGTTCATGAACAAACAGAAGTGGTTCCTTTTCAAACTTGACAGTGTTTAAATATGATAGATTAAGATACATTTTGAATTCAAATTTAAAAGTTATTTTTGAAAAAAGAACACTTTTGTTTTCTACCCAAGTGTTATGGTCCACATACTCAATTCAGGGATTTTAAAATAGTAAGTCAAAAGTTCACAGTGCTTTGATTATATTCTGCTTTACAGTAGGACCTCTTAAAAACAAAAATGATTCTTTTTGTACCAACTTATAAGTACCCTGATGTTAAGAACTAGGTCTCAACAGTCCACGATCCTCTGCAGTGATCAGGGAAAAGCAGGGCATGGCTTAATACTTACTGTATCTACTCCAATAGGCACTATGCTAGGCACTTTACATTTATTTAATCCCATAACAAATTTATAAATTAGGAATTATGACCTCCATTTCTCAGAAAAGGAAAGAGGCTAGAAGGTGACTTGCCCAAGAAATTTTTCTTCAGACTGACTCATTCTCTTTTCAATGTACTTTGCTTAGTTAACTTATTCTCAATTTATTTTACCTTCTACTGAAAAGTACCTACTTTGTGGGTAATCAAAGAGTTGTGCACTGGAACCCCAAAATCATTTAGTAAAGTACTCGGTCCAAAAAGTTTAATTATACTTTTACCTGGGCTTTGTCTAAATTATGTACGAGGAAATAATGTTAACATTTACTGGCTTCCTACTGTGTGTGAGGCATTTATACATGTTATCTTCCTTAATCTTCACAGTAACTCAATAAGAGAAATGTTCCTCCAGAGGAGGAAATGATGACTCAAAAGTGCAGCAACTTGCCTAAGGTGATCGAGTAAACAGAACACATCATTTGCTTCTTATGAAAAGAAATCTCACTTTGGGTAATAACCCAACCGACAGTTTTGCTTTAGAATATCTAAGTTCCCCTCTAAAGTTCTATTCTAAGTATTTAAATTATATAATCACATTACTAGAGAGTCTCAAATGTTCACTTACCAACATCAACTAAAAGCATTCAAATCACAAAGCTGCAAACTGTGTTTCAAAATAAGTTCTGTTAAAGTACTGCATTTCTTAGTCATTTTGTGGCTTATTGCACTTCCGGAACCAACTATCGATAAACTTCCTTTTTTTCTACAGAAAGCATTTCAGTTTGCTACAGGGACCATTTTTAATCTGAACTGAACCACCCCTTTTGCTTTCTTAGCCAAATCACCAAAATGTCCAGATAGAACAAGAACTCAGCATTCTGCAAAAAGAAGTTAACAGCTGAGGTAAGAAAATTTTCACACAGGCAATCTGGTTTGATCTTTATTTTATATAAAATTTATTTTTAAAACTAAAATGTTGTTAGTGTTTTAAACTTAAACTCTGCTAGTCTAAAGATGTCTTGAACAGGTTTTGTAATTTTGTTGCATGGAATTAAAAAATACTCAATGTTGAGCTTGCCTTCAAGAAAAATTTCCAGCAAGGTTTGTATAATACAGCCCTTTCAAGCTTATTCAATCACAATGGATAGTTAGCCTTAGTTCTGTAATTATAAGAAAGAAACTATAACCCTGGCAGATAAAGCTAAAGGTTACAAGTAAAACTAGAAGCCATGGGACATGACTGAATTTACAATCCCAATACCAACTGCTATCTATAAAGTTCTCCTATACATAACATAATCCATAGATTTAAATTATTTTTTAATCCCCTTTAGTTTCTATGGTAAAAATGGTCACCTTCACTTAACTGAAAAAAGAAACCAAAGGAGATTAGATAAGGTGCCCAATTATCATTTTTTTATACAAATAGCATTTTACATTTAAGTAATAATGGTTATAGGAATATATGGCTCCTTTTTAAAGCTAAGACAAAACTGTTATGATAAAATGTGTGTACATATATTCATATCATCTGCGTATTTATGCAATACATTATTATCTGAGCTATTGGTAAACAGTATAAAATAGATATGGGAAAAAACATTCACAGGATAAATAGAAAACTGCTAATATGCATACAACATGCCTACTCTGTGAGTAAACTGGGCATTACAAAGTAAATATCTTCCAAATAAAAAACGCAAAGAGTTTAGTTTACATAGGCTTATAATATCAGAAAATATAAATTTATATTGGGTGATATTCTATTTCAACATTTCATAAATATTTATGACTTTCCCTTATAGAAGTCCACTTTGGATTTTTTTCTAAGTAACTACTACATAAGTGAGAAAAATGAAGATTTTTATCTCTTTTTTAGATAAGACTTGTCTCTATATTTTTAAAGGGTCAGTTCAAAATTTAGAGTGTACTGGTACCTGTATTTTTCAACTAATTCCTATTTAACTCTACTGAGAAGGAAATTATGAATTCTGAATAAGTTCAAATTTGTTAAGTATAAATCTGATGCCTTTCAATGTCCGATCCTTAAAAGTCATCTCATATATGATAGCTTATAGGCTAACGATTTAAAATTCTCCTATTTTCATAGAATCAGAGGCATAACCTGGTTTTCTGGTAGTTTTTTTTTCCTACCCCTGACTCAAGACTGCCTCCCAAAGTTACTTCCATATCTGTTCCCAGAGAGCTCACATCTCCTTCCTTCATAAAGCATTCTTGCTTCATAATTTTACTATGCAAGGCAGTGCAGCGTGTTTACTGACATGTACCAGAAGGAAAGAGCTCTTGTACATGACTGACATGATTTCTTTATCACTGCCTCTATTTACAACTCTGACACTGGCAAGTTATCCCACATCTCTGTGTCTCAGTTTATCTGTAAGATGAAGGTAACACTACCCTGCTTGTTAAAATAGGATAGTACGTAACACTGAGTGGGTACTCAGAAAATGGTAGCTATTAATACTGATAAAAGTCGGGGTACCGGAGTGGCTCAGTTGGTTAAGCGGCTGCCTTTGGCTCAGGTCATGATCCCAGGGTCCTGAGATCGAGCCCCACATCGGGCTCCCTGCTTGGCAAAGAGACTGCTGCTCCCTCTCCCTCTACCTGCCTCTCTCTATTTCTCTGTCAAAAAAATAAATAAAATCTTTAAAAATTATATTGATAGAAGTCACCAAATACTTCCTATTAGAGTTCAAGGTTAATCTCCCTTTCTACTCCTCCTCAAGACACAGAATTGCTGTTTGCTTCTTTTTATGATTTAATAACCAGTTGGAGATACATCATGACTACATTTTAATCTATTATCTCTATATTGTAACTTATTAAATGAACGTAGTAATAACATCAAAGTCCTAATAATTCAGGTATTATTTTTGATATTGCTACCAATATTTGCCTTTATGTTTAGGATATGCTCTCCAATTCTCCTTGATTCTCTTTAAACAGAATCAATCTTAACTGTACTCTTTACGTACTTACTCATCACATTTATGAGAACATGTCTAATACAGGAGGACTCCTACTTTCACTGTAACTGCCTGTAAGATGCTTAGTTAAAACACAGCTGATGTTTTCCTTCCTCTTTTAAAACATTTTTAAATATTCGGGAAAAACCAAAGGACCAAAATCACAGATTTAGACCTCAAAGTGCCAACCTTTAATAATGAGCAAAATACTGCCATACAACAGTAGACAAATGTGGGATTTGCCTGAGCAGCAGACTAAGGGATTTCTGGAAAAATGCTATATAGAATGTACCTGGGTTCTTTAGAATAATTAGGAGTTATGTTCAGAATAGTGTCAGGAAAAAATTTAAAAAAGAGAATCTTAAGAATACTTAGAACAGATTGGAGAAGCTGAAATGAAAGCCTGGTGAATTTGAGAAGATGGGTGACTCAAGTCCTCCATCACGGGAAAACAGCTCCTTGCTCCTTCCCTGTGTCCACAAATCCAGTCCAGAGACAGAGAGCAGCACTCTGTGGTTCTTTCTTCCATCTACTTCAGTCTCCTCCCCCAACTTCTAATTTTGCCCACTTTGCCCACTTTAATTATCTGCCCTAATTTCTTGCTAATTACATAACTACCACCTTTTCTTCAGCTTTTCACTAATTTTTCAATATCTTCTCTAGTCCACTGACCTTCCCCTTTTCCATATATTGGCTGCTTACTATAATTTCTGCTCTATTTTTCTCTTTGGTGTTATTTTTTATTTCTTTGCACTCCCTTTTCATTTCATCTCATCTGACATTTTCTCCTTTTTACTTCCCCCATATGGCTCATTCTTTCTACCTTTTCTCCCTGAAGAAGAAACGTTGGTACTTCAGGTATACATGGGTTATATATTTTTAAAAAATACATATGTTAAATAACTTTCCGCACTGCTAATAACACTGGCCTCACTTCTCTGAGTTAGAAAGTCAGTTTCTTCACTATTATGCCCCCTATACAGTCCTCTTTTAAATCCAGCTCTTTTCTGGACTGTTCTGATTTGCTGTAGTAGAAATCTAACACAGATCCTAGCATTCTGATATAGCAGACCCAAGGAGGGTAGGCAGCTAACTGAAGAGTGGAAAGAAGAGATAGAGGTAAAAAATGGAATTTGGTTTTGATATTGTTGTAACCCTTAAATGACAAGTAGAAAAATCTCATATACTGAAGGTTTTGTGATCTTCCTATTGCCAAAAGAGGCCATGAACTTACCAAAACTGACCTTACAAACTAAAATGGTTTGTAATCATGTTCCTGTTCAGGGTCTTTCCTTCTCTAGTGCCTTTTTTTAGCGAACTGAAAAGAGGGAACTGTGCGGGTTTCTTTTTTAATTTTAAGTGAAGTCACAAAAGAGGAAACATTTTTGGCTGGAGACAATTCATGGCCTATATTTTCTGTTGCTTTGGATGACATTTTTTAAAAACTAAAGTGAAACCCTGAAGAATGACTTTTGGGGGTGGTGGAAATCTATAAGAATAGCAAGTGGGAACAGCACATGGATAACCATCTAGAGATGATTCAAATCTCCACATTTATGCCAAAAGTTTTGATTTTTTTCCCCTATGAAACCTTTTGCAAAATGGGTAACAAGCATAATTTAACAACTTAGATTTCATCTTCTCTGTTCACATTCTGGCAGAAGTATTAATAAATAGAAAAAAAGTGAAATGGAAAGGAACCATGAAGCCAATTATAGGTTAAGTGCTTCTGAGCTCCTAACATACATGGCACTTAGCTATAAAGGAATCAAAACCCAAGGCAGTTTAGGGAGGAGAAAGGGCACATGCTTGTCAGTCAGATGGTCCTGGGTACAAATTCCTTACCTGTGATATATAAAAGTGATAGAACACTAGGCAAACTTTTTTTTCTAAGATTTTACTTATTTGACAGATAAAGAGAGCACAAGCAGGGAGAGCATCAGGCAGAGAGAGTGGGAGAAGGCGGCCCCTCGCTGAGCAGGGAGCCTGATCCCAGCACTCTGGGATCATGACCTGAGCTGAAGGCAGACGCTTAACCGACTGATCCACCCAGGTGCCCTAGGCAAACTCTTAATGCATGTGAATTTGTCTCTTTATCTGTAAGTCAAGAATTCCTCCATCTTCCTCATAGTCATTTAAAGGTTAAATGAAGTAAAGTTATATAAAACACGGGGGGCTAGTACAGTACAGAATATGTTCTGGATAAACTTTTTGTTTCTTTTTGTCTTTTTCAAGGTTCTCGTTTGAATGGGTGGGAAAAATAAAAAGAAAATGTGCAAAGTTAAAAGTAGTTAAAAAATAATACAATTATTTAAGACAATAAAGGTGTGACTATGCCAGGACCATGAATAATTATCTAAAGAACCATAAAGACAATAAGAACTAGGAGCATTCAGGGAATGGTTGAACTCTCTGGCCGTGGTCAGTCACAGAGAACTTGATTTAAGAAGGGGAATTCAGGGGTGCCTGGGTGGCTCAGTGGGTTAAAGCCTCTGCCTTCAGCTCAGGTCATGATCTCAAGGTCCTGGGATGGAGTCCCGGCTCTCTGCTCAGCAGGGAGCCTGCTTCCTCCTCTCTCTGCCTGCCTCTCTGCCTACCTGTAATCTCTCGCTCTGTCAAATAAATAAATAAAATTAAAAAAAAAATAAAAAGAAGGGGAATTCAAGCTGAGGTCTGACCAATGAGGACCGGTTGGGACGAGAAAAGAGGATGCGTTTGGGGGTGGGGAACAGACTCTAGGAGGGTGAGAAACAGTGTAATTAAAAGTGTCTATTTAGGGGGGAAAAAAGCATGTGTCTAGAAAGTACTTAAGATGGGAAGAGGTGCATTTGGCTGAATGAGAAGTTTCAGTCTTGAGACACGAGTCAGGACTGGTAAACTCAAGCCAGAAGGAAGAAAACTCAGTTTAGAATTTTTGTCAGCCACAGGGAACCCATAAGTAACGAAGCAGTAACCTGACTATAAATGTTTTTCAGATTAATTCATCAGCAGTATGCAGGAAAGTTTAAAGGAGAAAATTTTTAAATTTAGGCCTGAAGTATTAGAAAGAAAATAAAAAGGAAGAGACCACTGAGGGGGGAATAAATCACATGCCCTCTGCTGAAACAGGGTAATTTACCATCACTGTGTACCAAGTAGTAGAGGAGGACTAAACAATGAAAACTACTCAAATATGCTGAAACATCTATTTATTTGCAAAACTTGAGGGTGTTCCTCTTCTGTTATTGTACTTTGCATAGAACATCAAACCTCTCTCACATTGGACTAGGAATTCTAGAAAAACTATAGTCTCTAATCTTATTTACCAGGATCTAATACCCTGAGATGTTCCTTTCCCTAACGTTAATAACCAACCGAATGTCAAGAAATAGCCAAACAGTTACCACTGTGTTTAATGATGTACAAAACAGCATATTACACTTAGAGGTGAAAACTTAGTGTAAGTCCTCACTTTAGAGAGAAGGCGGTTGGGAACAGGAGGGATGAAATGACTAGTTCTTGCACTCAGATGCACAGCTACGTGCTGGAAGTAGAACTGGAACTCACTCCTCACGTTTTAGCATCTACCACATCCCACAAAAAGCCCTGCCTGCCAAACTTACACATGTGCCTTCTCTTCCCATGTCCATATGTTCTTCCCCTGACTGCAATACTTTACTTGCTTAATTCCTTCTTACAGACCTTTCAAGACTCCGTTAAGTTTTACTTCTCTGAGAAACCTTCCCTGAAAGCCTCCCAGGCTGTGATGGTTCCTCTGTGCATCTCTTGCGTACCTTTAGGAGAAACCTTATTAAATTATTGTAACTATTTATTACTTGTTTCTACCACTAGAAACTTTTGCGAGGGTGTATCTCTTAAACCTAGAACAGGCCTGACACAAAGATAGTGTTTATCGATAAATGAATGAAAGCAGCAGTGGGACAACTTTACTAACTGGACAGAACGGACTCAACCAGATGCAAAGGCCATTTAGGATTCTGATCTGAACTGACTCCTTTAAGAGTATGAGATCTTAGGGGTGCTTGGGTAGCTCAGCTGGCTAAGCATCAGACTCTTGATACCACCTCAGGTTGCGATCTCAGGGTCAGGAGATCAAGTCCCACGCTAAGCTCCACATCTGGCTCTGTGCTCAGCACATAGGCTGCTTGAGATTCTCTCCCTCCCCCTACTCATAGCTCAAAATAAAATCTTAAAAAAAAAAAAGAGTATAAGATCCTAACATAAAGACACAGTGCTAGACTAACGATACTGTAGAGACTACTAACACAACAGACTCTGCATAAAAAACTTTAACAAAGCTAGCACCATATGAAAATAAAGGAGTCAGTTTTGACATGAAGATGAATTCTGTTTTAAATATGTTAAATTTGCTGACAGTAGGATATATACATGGAAATATCCACCAAGAAGTCATGTAAATGGAATGGAATTAAGGATATTTAGGCTGGATGTGCAGGTTTAGGAGTTATAGCATGCAGGTGAGAGCTGAAATTTTATAGAATCAGGATCAGAGCAAAGTAGCTAAGTGTGAGGACTGAATAACAAATACCCATATTTAAGAAGAGAAAAACAGGACCTAGTGAGATTAACACGAAACGAAGACTATCACAAAGAGTTACTCGAATAGTAGTGAAGGCACAGTCAATAGCATTGAATGTGATCAAGAGAGGGAGGGAAAAAAAAAGAATAAAGACAAGACTTTGGATTAGGTCATAGATGATTACTGGTGTCCTTCAAAGCAACAGGATCAGTGTATTTCTAGTAGTAAGGAAGAAAAGAATAGAGAGCACGTGGAACCAGCACCCAGAGCCTATGTATATCATAAGTATGACGGTAAAATGAAGAACTGTAATGTAATGAAGCGAGGGGGGCAGCAGGGCCAAATACAGATCTCGTGAAAGAATTAAGAGAGTCTACTGCCTATGAGGTCCAAATGCTGCATGGTTAAGTTAGGATATATTCAAAAGAGTTATTTATACTAAGTGTATCAAATCTAAATCAGAAATAATAAATACTTATTAAGCACCTACCTACTTTGTGCCAGACACCAAATAATACCTGTCTTTCTTTCTCTCATTATAAAACCACTGGTAAAGAAGAAACATTGTGAAATGGATCCCAAATATTTCATCTTAATTTTGTTTTGTGGACACATCAGTGATACATTTTCCTCAGAGACAGAAACAATTACAACAGAGAAGCAACCACAGTATACTTTATTTAGATCATCAAGGCCATCTAACTCAGCTAATTCTCAACACACAACAGAGAATCCTATGAGTCAACCAACACAATTCAACCATGTTTCTCCTACACAACCAATACCAACTGCTAAAGTTGCTGCTGAACAAACACCACCAGCTGCCTATGCTTCATCTGAAAAACCAGCAGCACACACTTCTGCTGGGCAACCACTTGCCTATAACATCACCAGACAACCAATACCAATGGCCAACACGTCCTCCCAACAGACAGTAGTACCCACGTTAACTTCTGCTGGACAATTACCACCATCTGCCCATACTTCTGCCAAACAACTGCCACCATTTGTCTATACTTCCACTCAACAACCATCATCTGTCCATACCGCTTCTAGAAAACCAACACCAACAATTGTTCATAACCCATCTATACGACCAACACCAAGTGTCAAAAGCTCACATAGGATTACTCCGGGATTCATCCTAGAAACTACCAGTAGGAAAAATATCTCACATGAAACCAATTCTAATTCAATAGCTGCCATATTACTTGGCGTAATTCTGACTTCTATGTTGGTATCTATAATCATAATTGTACTATGGAAATGCTTGAGAAAACCAGTTTTAAATGATCAGAATTGGGCAGGTAGGTCTCCATTTGCTGATGGTGAAACCCCCGACATATATATGGATAACATCAGAGGAAATGAAGTACCCACAAAACGTACATCAATTGTTTCACTTATGCCCTGGAAATCAAACAAAAGCACACTCTTAGCAGATGACTTGGAAATTAAGTTGTTTGAATCAAATGAACACCCTGAAAATTCCAACAACCCCAAAAGAGAGAAAATAAAAGATCAAGCAAATGGTACATCAGAGGAGAGTCCTGGTGGATCAACAATCGGCACTGCAGTTTCTTCTTCAGATGATGCAGATCTGCTTCCACCACCCCCCCCACTTCTTGATTTGGAAGAACAGGAGAGTAACCAATGTGACAAACCCACAATGACAATTCTATCTCCTCTTCCAAATGATTCCACCAATCTCCCACCATCTCTGGACTGTCTCAATCAAGTCTGTGAAGATCATAATTCCGAGTTCGAGCAAATATTTCCACCTCCACCTGATTCACTTAACTTGCCCCTGGCGCCAGGAGATTTCATGAAAAACCCAGAAGATTCCCACAACGAGATCCAGTGTCAGGAGTTCTCTATTCCTCCTGATTCTGATCAAGATCACAGTGAATACTTGCCACCCCCACCTGAAGAACTGTTATAAATATTGTAACTTGCTTTTTAGCTGATTTTCCATCTTTCTTATGGAACTCCATCTTTTGTTTTTTTTTCCTGTGATGAAGGCAACTGGTAGCCAATTTTGATTTTTATTCACAAACTACCCAAATCTGCTCAAAGCCCATGTGCATAAGTGGAACTTATTTTTTAAAAATGATATAATGGTAATCTATTCATTGTACTAACTTTAATGTATAGTATGTTTTACATATGTATGTAAATAACCATTTTGGAAACAAGCAATCTACACACACTTAGTATCACCTTATAGATATATTTTTCTCTGAGAAGTTGTGTATAAAGTTACCTTGAATAAATAACATTGTTTTTTCATTTCAAAGTCTGAGGTGGTGGGTGGAAATAAGAAATTAAATACAGGGCGCCT
>LNAC01000022.1:5640130-5772310 GCA_002007465.1 Ailurus styani
AAAAAAAAAAAGAAATTAAATACATGCTCCAAGTTTTAAACAAAACTCCAAATTTTAAATTAATACCTCAAGTATCAAATAAATACTCCAAGTTTGTGGGGATGAGAAAGTAAAATGTATGTTTGAGAATACAAAAATTTCCTTTTAGCTCTCAATGGAAACAGTAAAGCAAATCTGTTAAAACATCAGCTGGGGGGGGTGTTGGATTGGGGTTATCTACTCTGAAAAAATAGGAGCATGCACCATAAACTGTAATTATTTTCCTATCTTGTTGGGAGAGCACAATTTTTAAAATTAGCCTCTTTAAAGAACTGCTTCTTTCTATGGCTCAAGCAGCCAAACAAAAGAAGTCTTACAAAGGAAAACAAAACCATATACACTAAACCACACCTCTATGGCTTCATTCCAAATTTGAATGATTTTTCCAAGAAAAACAGACTGTATTAAATACAGATGGTTCTCAACTTTCACTAAACTTACACTTTCTGACACTCTACATTTAAACTCTTAAACCACCATTCCTATGCAGGATTTCATCTTTCCTTCATTGCCTGGTAAGTGATGAGTCTGTTATCAGAGCAGGGGTGGGCCCAATCTTTGGCAGAGTCCACGTGGCAAGCGTTCCTTAGCTATGCTTGCTGGGGTGCCTGCCTGTGCCTGCAAAAGCCCTTCTTTGCCCAACAAGCACGTAGTCTTCCTCCTTGCTCTACCCTAACTCCCAGGGGAAGTCTCACTCGTAATGAAATGTGGTGGTCTTGTTGGTAGTTCAACCTTGAAGAACCCCTCATAGTTCTGGGGTTTTTCAGAACAAAATATAGTATTTATTTGTAGTACTGGCATTCAAGAAACTAACAAAGCTCCATCTTTAATAAACAAAGGAGCAAGCTTTTGGATATTGGAATTTTATCTACAATGTTTCCCTTTAAATCTTTTAAACCATCCCTTACTGACCATTAAAATTTTTTATCTATAGAAACACTTCCTTGAACTGATTTTTCCTGAGGATTATCCCGAAGCATGTCTACTGTCATATTACATCGGTTCTCTGTCTTCCACATTCAAACGTTTCTTTCATGTTGTTTTTCAAGCTTAGCACTTTTAAGTTTACTTACCCAGCAGCAATCAAGAGTTTAAGAATTTCCTATTAATCTTCTGAACTGGAAGTATTCTAGTTAGCTTAAGTAAGATACATTTAAGACTTTGATGTGTTTTAAGCCATCATAACCCTCCTCATTTTACATGTAAGATGGTTACCTAAAGAGGTTCTTTCTACACTTTTGCTCTTCTTTCTCATCACCTTCCTTCCTGATCCCTTGAAGGAAGGGTGTTGGGAAATATAGGGAAGTACCAACTCTTACAGATAAATCAGGAGCTGATGACCTGGTTATAGACTTGTCTGATTTCTTCAAAACCTACATGCAGCTTTCTTCCTTCTGTTCTTTGTACAACTGAAGAACAGACTTAGTGTCAGCAGCTAGTTTGGGTTTTTTTGTTTGTTTGTTTTTAATTCTCTGCTGGGGGAAAAAAATATTTCCCATTTACTGTGTGCAATTTTTCCCCACTGAGGTCAGTGGAAGCTGAGCGGCCACACAGTGGCAATCCTTGCTTAATCAGCAGAAAGAAATGCAAGCTAATAAAAGAAATACAGGAGAGAAGAAAATGCTAGAACAAAGAAAAATCTACAAAAAAGATGAAAGAACCAGGATCCAGAGCATTAGAGAAAGTTTACTTCATAAATATGGCAAAAGGACAAGGCACAGGGGAATAAAAAGTAAACTAAATTACCACACAGTAGTGGTGCTCTTACCAGATCACCATTAACTAGATTGAGAAACAACCCTGAAAACCATCTAGTTCAATTCCTTTTATTTGTTAACTGCTGAGAAAACAGGCCAGAGAGAGTAGCGACTTGCTTAGGGGTAGTACTAAAAGCTGAGTCTTTTCCCCGACTCCCGGTTCAGTACTCTTTTCACTTACACAGGACCAAAGAGCACATACTTCATGCACTGAAATATATATATATATATATTTACATACATATGTGTGTGTATATATACATACATACATACATATATCTCACATAAGTATTCCATTTGCGGTTGGTAATAGGGAACACAATAACTTGACCTGTAATTGTTATTACCTACTTCTAATAAAAAAGTAAAGTACAAAATATCTGGGTACCTAGAATTAAAACATTATAATAATCATGCACCATGATACTGATACAGGATTAGACGAATGGAATGGAAAGTCCAGAAATAGACTCAAATCTCCAATCAGTAGAAAAAACTATAGGGACAAGTGGATATACATTTGAAAAAAGATAAGACTGAATCCATACTTCACACTACATTCAAATAAACACCAAATAGACCAGAGATCTAAATATAAAACATAAAATTACACAACAGAAGAAAATATGAGAATTCCTTTATAAACTGGAAGTGAGAAAAACCTTCCCAGCTGAGACTTAAAATCTAGAAGCAATAAAAAGGAAAATCCAATTATATAAAAGACTTTTAAATGTCAAATAAAACAAAACAAAACTCCACCACGATAAAGTCAAAGGGAAACTGGAAATAAAGGGAAACTGGAAAAAAACTGCGACCCTAAGGCAAGGGCTAATATCTCTAAATTAAAAAAAAAAAAATCCTATTTAGGGCAAGGGAAAGACCCACAACAGAATAGAAAAAAATGTGCAAAACCTAAGACAGTCAAAGAAGGAAGAATTTAAATGGGTTCCTAAAAAACATATAGAACCTTCTTCATAATAAGAGATGTATTTAAAATTACATGGAGATACTCTTACCTATCAGATTGATATAAATCCAAAAGTTTCACAAAAAAAGTGTATGGTGAGGTGATACAGAACAGACACCCTGATACACTGCTGCCAGGACTGCAAAATGGTATGGACCAGACAGAAGAATTTGGTAACATCCAGAAAAGTTCCAAATGAATTTACCCTTTTACTCAGCAATCCTATCTTTTTTCAAGATTTATTTGAAAGAGAGAGAATGAGAGAGAGCACGAGAGGGGGCGAGGGTCAGAGGGAGAAGCACACTCCCCGCTGAGCAGGGAGCCTGATATGGGACTCGATCCTGGGGCTCCAGGATCATGACCTGAGCGGAAGGCAGTCACTTAACCAACTGAGCCACCTAGGCGCCCGAGCAATCCTATTTTTTAGGAATCTTTTTCAAAGGTTCATTGGACAAAATATGAAATTACTTAGGTGCAAGGGTATCCACTGGCATTATTTGTAATAGCAAAAATCTGGAAACCACCCACGTGTCCATCAATACAGACTGGTTGAATAAACCATGGTACACTCCCAAATGGAGTCCTATGCATCGTGAAATGAATGTGAAAGATCCCTATGTGCTGACGTAGAATATCTTCAAGATACATTCAGGGAAAAAAAGAACAAGATGTGTAAACAGTAGGGACTCCTGGGTGGCTTAGTCAATAAAGCATCTGACTCTTGGTTTCTGCCTGGCTTGTGAGCACAGCGTCCTGGAATTGAACCCCCTGATGAGCCGACATCAGGCTCCATGCTCAGCGTGGAGTCTCCTTGTCCCTCTACCTCCCTCTCTGCTACTTGTGCTCTCTCTCAAATAAATTTTTTTAAAAGATGTATAACAGTATATTTAATATGCAGCCCTTAATATAAGAAAAGGGAATAAGAAGGTATAATACATATCTTTGCATGTTTGCACAACGAAAAGAAAAGAAACATTGTCAAAATATAACCAAAAGCTAATATAAATAGTCACCAATAAGAGAAAGAGTGGAACAGGGTGAAGGGGATAGAGAATCAAGATTTCTCTGAATGTACCTTGTTACATAGCTTTAACTTAAGCAATCTCTAAAAACTGATAACTGAAACTAATGAACCTAACCTTCATGTAAAGTTGGTGATATAAATATATAGAAAAAACCTTATTTCAATAAGGATATTTCTACAGGATTGACTATACATCCTTAGTGAAATATATTCTAAGAACAAATAGAGCTGCAAATAAATCTTGTATTTTATTCAGTAGTCTGCAATCTAATTGTAGCAATACTGGCATTACTTTGAAACTACTGTATGATGATACAAATAAACAATTATGTTAATGCTATTAGAAATCATTTATAGGAAATATGGGAGATAAAGGAACAAATTAAATGTTCATAAGGAAGCAAACAGATAAATCCAGATAAACAACTGAGTTTTGGCAATAAGCCAATAGTATTGGAAAAAGGGGGTGGGGAGGTGCGATAAGAAACTGATTCACCTGGGTTTTGAACTGGTAATTTCTATCTTGTCAGTTCCTCAATGCTATTAAATACTTTGTTCAGTACTCTTAATTGTTTTCAGCAGGAAATTCAATCTGAATAGCCAACTATATTACTAAAGATAGAAAATATAGTACTTTTACTCTCAAGCATGACAAATGTTATGAACTTAAGAAATAAAGACAAACTATACACTTACCATGACAAGCACTGAGTAATGTACAGAATTGTGGAATCACTATTTTGTAGACCTGAAACTAATAGAACACTGTATGCTAATTATACTGGAATTAAAATAAAAAAGCTTAATGAAAAAATAAAATAAAATGGGAATCAGGTTAAAAAAAAAAAGACAAACTGATCAGGTTTCTAAACTGTTGATTACCATGGGACAGTTGTTTCTTGGCACCTGCCAATCTGTTACACCTTTCACAATGTTGGACTAATATATCCTAGGACAGCGTGTTTCACAAAAGAATATATAAATGAATGTACTGCTTAGTCTAGAATATAATAGTTGCCTAAACAGCTGTAATTCCTGATTTGACAGGCTTATCTAAAATGCAATGTGTCTGGGGCACCTGGGTGGCTCAGTGGGTTAAAGCCTCTACCTTCAGCTCAGGTCATGATCTCAGGGTCCTGGGATCGAGGCCCATATCGGGCTCCCTGCTGAGCAGGGAGCCTGCTTCCTCCTCTCTCTCTCTCTCTCTGCCTGTCTCTCTGCCTACTTGTAATCTCGTTCTGTCAAATAAATAAATAAATAAATCTTTAAAATGCAAAGTGTCTGAAATACCTAATATCTAAAATAAGTTGTAATAAACACTTAAGCCAATACAAAATTCTTATTTTTTGAGTAATCATAACATACTATTATTTTATTTCATGAGAATTTTTTAAAAAGATTTTATTTATTTATTTATTTATTTGAGAGAGCTAGAGAGAGACATCAACAGAGTGCATGAGCTGAGGGTGGGGAGAGGGAGAAGCAGACTCCCCTCTGAGCAGGACTCTGGGATCATGACCTAGCCAAAGGCAGACGCTTAACCCACTGAGCCACTCAGGTGCCCCTATTTCATGAGAATTTCTAAAAGCATAAGTACAAATTGTTACAATCCAAATACATTAAAATGTTTCCCCTCTTTCTGAGGATATTACAATAATCTTTGACTAATAGGAAGCAATTGTTATGTCCCCAAACTTGAAACAGGAAATACTGTCAATATTGTTGTATTGAAATTTTCTATTATATATGGTAGAACCTAATCTCATTAAGCCTAATCCCAAATTCATTTGAATTATAAGTTAATGAAATATCAAGTCCTTGGTTTCAAAAAAAAAGTAGTGGTAAGTATAATGGACACTTCCACACTGATGTAATGAGACTTCCTAAAATTAAAACAGAGATTAAAGCATTGGTAAACTAACTCTCAATCACATCCCTTGAAGTATAATAGTATAAACAGGAGCTAAAATATAAGAAATCTAAATGTCGAAACAATCATTCCCTATTTCCACAACAAAATTGCTGAATGTAGTATTTTTAACACATTGCTTTTAAGCACAAAGATTGATGACTGGTTTCTGAAATCCACAGAAAGAATCTTATTAAGAGTCCAAGGCTGCGCTCTCAAAGTAAAGTGGGAATAAAGCACCTAATCAATAATAAATTTCTAACACTGCAGACTTTTAAAATGTAGATACTTTTCGAGGAACATTAATTTTATACAAAAGGTGACTCCTACTAGAGTATAGTTTCTTTTCTAAGAAAATAAATTTCAAATTTTAATACAATAAATTCTATGTGGGGTAAAATATGGGGAAAATAATGGCAAATATACTTTAGAGGAAAAAAGGATTAACAACAAGGCATAAAGAAGTTTTCTTTACATGGAATGTGCTAATAATTGCTGGGTTTTTAAATAGTAAAAAGATGGTAATGAAAATGCCATAACTTTATCTGCTTTCTTTTCTAAGGTAAACTGATTATTCTGGAAATTAGATTTGAGTTTTAACAGATTATTTATACAATCAATCCACTAAAACGTGAGGCAAAAGTTTCTATAAATCTGGTCACATTTTATAAAACTCATGACCAAAAGTTTTGCCTCTGACATTATTTCATGGAATTTAAAAACTCTAAGTTGCTTTCTCAGGAAGACCAAATGTGAGGGGCGCCTAGGTGGCTCAGTCATTAAGCGGCTGCTTTTGGCTCAGGTCATGATCCTGGGATCCTGGGATCAAGGCCCGAATCCACTGGGCTCCCTGCTCAGCGGGGAGCCGGCTTCTCCCTCTCCCACTCCCCCTGCTTATGTTCCCTCTCTCACTGTGTCTCTGTCAAATAAATAAATAAAATCTTAAAAAAAAAAAAAAAAGACCAAATGTGAAACATTCTGAAGAAATCACCTAAAGTTGATACTATTATTTTTAAAACATAAAATCAAGTAAAGGGTCACTCCTACAGCATCATCTGAAGAAAACAGTTCATATACCCACTCACTGAACAAATTAAGTTGCATAGAGAAAAAAAAATCCTTCAACTAAAAGGCATAAAATAAAACATATCTGACCACATAAATTTAATTAAAAGCGTATGATGCTCATTTAAAAATGCAGTCTTGCTTGTGTGTAAGTCTGGATTAAATGATCCTTTTTATCAGAAAGATAAAGACAAAATAACCATTTGGAAGTACTTCAGTATTTCCGAAAAAGGAAGATGAAGATTTAAGTGGTTGATAAACTTGAAGAGCTGATTATACGTAATAATCACCATGCTGGGGGAGCACATGAAAATGAAACAGACTGTATTATGTTATTTTGAAAAGTGACATGACAATTGAACCATTTTAGAAGAATACGAAAAGGCAGGAGTTAAAAATAGTTAAACGAACATCTTAGAAAAACCACCCACAGGGAAGGTCAAATTCATTTTCAACATTTTTCAATGTGTGGAAAGAATAAAGATTAGAGGCTTTAAAAAGAGCCACAAATTCTTCATGAGGCAATGTTCGAATGTAGAACATGAGCTCAGACAAATACATAAAAATGAGAAAGGGCCAGGTCTAAGGTGCATGAGGCACTATATCCTATAGCAAGTTGGAGATCCATAGGTATGCTCAATGCCGTAAATTAAAAGAAAAAAAATGGGGGGTCCATTTTGTTGCGTGTGCACCTCTTGCAATAGATTCGAGTCAGCGCCAATGACAGCTCTGCAGTCCTCCTCTGTGGTACTGATCAGGTGGTTGCAGAGCTTCAGCTCCCAGCAACACAATGCAGCTGAGCAGGCAAGCAAAGCCCACAGCCAGAAGCGGTTCCCACTCTCCAGAACAAGGCGACCTTTAAGCTTAAGTTTCCCGGAGAAAATGAGATGCTGCTGCTGAAGACGACACTATGGTAAGCTGTTATTTAGATCAGTAAAAGACTGACTTTGGGAATTTTTTCTCCCTTTTTTTTAAAGAAAAAGTCAATGTGAGGACTGAATATATATATTCAGAAGCAAGTGCATGCACCAGAAATTTGCTGCAGTGTTAGTAGAGGGGTTTCTTTTTAATATTCATTCACTTTGTGAATGTCCACACTGCTTTCTTTTAGCATCGGCACTGAAATATACAGAAAAAAAATCACTATAAAATGCGAGGTTTAAGGGTATGGTGTTGGTCTGAATTTTTCAGGTGCCTTAAAATGTTTTACAAGGATATATTTATCCTTAAAAGACAAAGATGAATTTCAAAGTATCGTTTTAATATCTAAATAAAATCTTACTCTACACACACATTGACTATTACATTACTGCAGAGATTTAAAAAAAGAAAAACAAAACAAAACAGACTCGACAGCCATTTTTTCCTATCTGAGTAAGAAAGGATATTATCAAAAATAGTAATAGCTTAAGATTCTGACTCTGTATTTGCAGAGAATGCCATTTGGTAATGTAAAGGTTCTAGGAAGGTAAATAAGAAAGACTATGGTAAAAGAAGGGAGAAGAGGAGGGAGAAAATGCAGAAGCAAGTAGGGGGAGAGAGTCCCTCTCTACCACATAGCCCCAATTGAAGGATTAAGCATTTGGACTATAAATGAAGGGGAGCTTTGTTAGTTTAATCACTGGAACAATTATAAAAGGACTCAACAACAAGGAGGTTTATTGAAAATTTTGCCTAATGCTAACTGACCCATGCAGATGCCTAATTGTGTTTGCATATTAAAAGAAGGGTGTATCTGTTTGTTTCCAGGCTTTGATGGAATATCAGATATTGAAAATGTCTCCCAGCTTGTTCATCCTTCTGTTTCTCACACCTGGTATTTTATGCATTTGTCCTCTCCAATGTATATGCACAGAGAGGCACAGGCATGTGGACTGTTCAGGCAGAAACTTGACTACATTACCATCTGGACTGCAAGAGAATATTATCCATTTAAATCTGTCTTATAACCATTTTACTGATCTTCATAACCAGTTAACCCAATACACCAATCTGAGGACCCTGGACATTTCAAACAACAGGCTCGAAAGCCTGCCTGCTCAGTTACCTCGGTCCCTCTGGAACATGTCTGCTGCTAACAACAACATTAAACTGCTTGACAAATCTGATACTGCTTATCAGTGGAACCTTAAATTTCTGGATGTTTCTAAGAATATGCTGGAAAAGGTTGTCCTCATTAAAAATACACTAAGAAGTCTTGAGGTTCTCAACCTCAGTAGTAACAAACTTTGGACAGTTCCAACCAATATGCCCTCCAAACTACATATCGTGGACCTGTCTAACAATTCCTTGACACAAATCCTTCCAGGAACATTAATAAACTTGACCAATCTCACACATCTTTACCTGCACAATAATAAGTTCACATTCATTCCAGATCAAGCTTTTGACCAACTCTTTCAGTTGCAAGAGATAACCCTTTACAATAACAGGTGGTCATGTGACCACAAACAAAACCTTACTTACTTACTGAAGTGGATGATGGAAACAAAAGCCCATGTGATAGGGACTCCCTGTTCTAGCCAAATATCATCTCTGAAGGAACATAACATATATCCCACACCTCCTGGATTTACCTCAAGCTTGTTTACTGTAAGTGGGATGCAGACAGTGGACACCATTAACTCTCTGAGTATGGTTACTCAACCCAAAGTGACCAAAACACCCAAACAATATCGAACAAAGGAAACAACGTTTGGTGCCACTCTAAGCAAAGACACCACCTTTGCTAGCACTGACAAGGCTTTTGTGCCCTACCCAGAAGAGACATCCATAGAAACCATCAATTCACATGAAGCAGCAGCTGCAACTCTAACTATTCATCTCCAAGATGGAATGGTTACAAACACGAGCCTCACTAGCTCAACAAAATCATCCCCAACACCCATGACCCTAAGTATTACTAGTGGCATGCCAAATAATTTCTCTGAAATGCCTCAACAAAGCACAACCCTTAACTTACGGAGGGAAGAGACAACCACAAATGTAAAGACTCGCTTACCTTCTGTGGCAAATGCTTGGAAAGTAAATGCTTCATTTCTCTTAATGCTCAATGCTGTGGTCATGCTGGCTGTTTGAGGGTCTGCATTTTTTTTGAAACTAATGAAAGAACTCTTCCCTGATGTATAGTTGGGAAAATATGCCCCTATCTAACCAGCGATTCAAGCTATATAAGTATTCAAGAAAGCCAGTCTTACATTTCTGACTCTGATGTAATGAAGTAACTTGTCTTAAATAAAAGAAGTGCACAATGTCTTGGTACTTGCTGCTATTTTACTGTCTTAAGTAAAACTAATGAATTTCTTTTTAATGAAATGTTTTCTTTTTAAGGCTTCAGTTTATTGCACAAAATATAAAGCATCTAAACTTTAATATGTATTTTATGTATGTTTACACTGTCAAACAACTGGGAAAAAAATAAAAGGTCTATGCTCCTACCTGTGTCATTTGGCTTTCTAGTCAAACCAACTTAATCTATTTAGTAGAATCAAAATGACCTAACCATTGCTGTTCTGGGGTACCCTGGTAAAGTCTTTATGGTAAATGACATGTTGGAGGTATCCAAGGATTTTGTCACTAAAGTATAACTGTGGTTGCCACCCTATGAATGGTTATGCCACATCATTATTTTACACACAAGCCATAATTGTTTCAAATCTAAATGATGTCCTGCTTCTGAGGAACTCTTGGCTACTTTACAGATTATATAATGGACAAAAGCTCTTCAAAAAGCGAGAAGACACTAGGCTTTGCATTTTAATAGGGAAAGTTTAATGGCTTTGTTTTTTGCATTTAAGAAAAGTATTGGAAACCCAATAAAAAGTTTGGCTTTAAAGACATGTAAAGGAACAGTTTTAGAGTATATTTAACAGACCATTTATTAATGGAGAATTTAAATATTTACACAATTAAAAGTCTTCCACATATAGGAAAGGGAAATTTATCTTTTGCACATCAGATGTCAGAATCTGACTTACCTAAATTAAAAATAAGATTAGTTTCAGGATAAAATCCTGGAGGGGTCTCCTATCCAAGTACTAACCAGGCCCGACCCTGCTTGGCATTCACAGACCTGTACCCCTTGGGCAAAGAATAAAAATAAAATTAAAAAAAAAAAAATCCTGGAGGGGGGTGTCTAAGAAACATGGGCAGTACTAAGGAAGAGACAGGAAAAGGAAAGGAGAATAGGAAAAAAGGATGGGATTCATCTCTACAACCAGGCGATGAGCCCAATAAAACACACAAAAGGACTAAGGGTGGGCATAGGACAGATCTTAACACTCCACATCAAACTGCACCAGGACACAACTAGAAGAAAATGGAGAATTTCCCATAAATACAAAAGTAAGCCACCTTATGAGTTAGAGACAAACGTAATAGCCAAGAGTCAGAAAAAGAAGCCCTGAAACAAGACTAGATTAAAATGCAAGAAAGCATAACTGAAACAGGTGGGCCACAAATGAGGTATTTAATTTGTAAGACACAAGGAAGAATCTATTTCAAGCAATTCCTAGGGTTGGGAAAGAGTCCAGAAAGAAACTTTTATGCTCCTTCCTAAGACATTTTAAAATAAGATAAGACTTCTTTCCAGGCCTAGGAACATTTCTATTCAGAGCTAGAGAAAAGTACTAACCCTCTAGTGTGCTTTTCTTTTTTTTTTTTTAAAGGACCAGGCTTATGGAAAAATTACTGTTAATTTCAATAAAGCAATTCCTTTCAATAAAGCAATTCCTTTCCTGTGCTGGCTAGTACCGTAGCTCTTGAATATTTCTCCGTCCCAGCAAACCTAACTTACTATGTCAGGGAATTTCACCACAAAGAGGGGGGGTTACCTGAAAAGGTCCCCTAAATGATTTAAAAATTGACTACCTTTCCAAATGGCCAGGCTGTTTCCACTCCCTCCCAATCACTGATTTAGTATCTTCACCAGAGATGATGAAGGCTAACTGCCCAGATATTTCCTACTCTACCACAAACTTGTGTCTTGTTTCAAAAAACACATATTCTGAGTTTCACAAGTAGGTGTCTTTCACTGAAGGTGCCAAATATACAATGTTGTCTTAGAAATACTATGTGGAAAAGTGACAAGAAGGTGAAATTATGGGTAACAGCCACTAGTAGCACCTATGGATTATGCCAATCTTACCGATTTGTCTGCAAAATGCAGAGCAAAAGACTCTGTAAATTTACAAGTATAAAGCATGTGACCTGCACAGACTCTAAGTCCTTAGAAAGAAGTTATTACCTAGCCTTCAAGTAATTAGATAAACTTCCTTTTAAGGAAATTGTGTTCTTATCATTATTAATGGAGGAGGACTCATTATTTGCTACTAAGACAAGAACTACTATCTTACTGGGCTCCATAAACATTTCAAAACGCCACTGGTCCTCTCAAGCTCATAAATACATATGTATCCACCCATCCATCCATCCATCCACCCACCCCTAAGGCTCAGTTCTATTTTACAAGTAACTTTTGTTTCTTGCCAGTCAAGATGACCCAAATAAGAACACAAATTACAAAGCAAATGCAATAAAGGATAAAGTATCAGTGAAGAGTGTGTGCTCTCGTGTCTAAGGTTCTAGGCCTAAATCCTGCCTCTGTCGCTTCTCAGCTGTACAATTCTGGACAAGCTACCACTTCTCTAGGTCAGTTTCCTCAAGCCTAAAATAGGCCAGCAGAACTTACTCACAGTGTTTCTCTTGAGGACCAAATGGTGCATTTCACAGGGAGCCTAAATGCAGTGCCACGGCCCCCTACACTCCACATGTAGTAATGCTGCTGCTGCTGCAATTGTTCAGATTATTATCACATGTATATGTCCAAGCCTACTGCTTTGAGAAATTCATGCATGTAGAAACACCCAAGCTCTACACCCTATCAGCAATAAAATTACAGGGTGTATGCGCTTCAGTTTCTGCTCTTCCACCCTCCAGAATTCAGGTTCAGATACTAGTGGAACAGGGAGCCAGAAGAAAGCCAGAGAAACATTTATTATCACAGCAGAATGAGAAGACGTCTTCTTTGGCTCAATTAAAAGATCACAAGTATGTGCTATTCAATTCTTCCATAACAATGGTCTGGAGCAGCTGCAAGTGCCTTCAACGGACACCAAAAACGTCAGACGAAAGTCAACCCCAAGTCTTTTATAAGATTATTCCTTGTGAAATACATTTTAAGAACTAGATAAACAATGATACCATACACTGCAAACCACCAGCCAACATCATGGTTGAAAGTGAAAAGTTAGATTTCTATTAAAATTAGAATCAAAACAATAATGCCCATTATCATCAATCTTTTCAACAGTATTTGGGAAATTCCAGAACAGGAACAACAGATACAATTATATAGAAATAAGAAGCAAAATTATTATTAATAGACTGAAGTAACTGCCTATCCAAAGGATTCCTCGGGAATGCCTTCAAAAGACTAACCTTAATAACTAATGAAAAAAATATGGAACCACGAATGACTTTCTCATATACTGGCAACAGATAATTAGAAAATTCCAGGAAGAAGATACTGCTCATGGCAGCAACAACAAATCAAATCTACAATGCCAAGAAATAACATTCACGTGAAATGTGCAGGACCAAATGGGGAAAAGCTAAAAAACATTAATGAGAGGTATTAACCAAGACTTGATGGAGACAATAAAGATTTCCCCATTCATCTATTCTTTCACTCAATAGACATTTATTCAGCACCTGGAATGCACCAGACATCAAGGCTAAGTACAGGAGACACACCTTGAGTGATACTGCAAAGACGAGATTATTGCCAGTATAATTCACAGATTAAACCAACTCTGACAAATATCTCAATGAAATTCTTTTTGGAACATGACATGAAACTCTTAAATTCATCTGGAAAAATAAATAAATAAATAGAAAAAAGAAGAAATAGTAGAGGTATTTTACACTTTCTCTAGAGAAAAACACACCTCAGCTCTAATAATTAAGACAGAATGGTAGGGTCATAAAAATAGAAAGGAAGATATCCATAGCATAGAAATGAAAGTGCAATCAGAGCACAGTGCACAGGAGAATTCCATTTCCTCACAGGGCAGTTGTGAGGAGTGAGGACAAAATTAGATAATTCATGCAACGTGCTCAGAACAGTGCATACCACATCATAAATTCCTAAACACTGCTAACTTGAGAAGGAAAAAAAAATCACAAATTCCATGGCAAGGGTAAGACTCAATAAAGAATGCTGGGGAAATTGGAACACAGTCCAATTTAACACTCACTTCATGTGACACACCTATAGAGCACACTAAAAAAGACAACATTAAAAAAAAAGGAAGTCTTAAAACCATCAAAGAATTTACACATATTTATAAATCTCTGGGTGACTTTTTAAAATTAGAAGCAGAAAAAAAAATCACAAAGAAATCATCAATAGGTTTGCCTACAAAAAACTCCCAAATTTCTTTATGCTAAACAATGAGACTATAAAAACAAAGAGAATACCTAAAGGAGATTGTTAACCAAAAGATCACAAAATTGGTAAGAAAAATATTTAGATTCCCAATGGATAAGTGGGCAAAGGACATAAACAGAACATTTAAAAGACAGGAAGCATGGTGACTGATAAGTACCTGGAAATATGGCCAACCACATAACTGAGAAATAAAAATAAGGTATGATACCATTCTCATTAGTGATTTGGCAAGCAATTTTTAAGAAATAAAAATTAAGCCTGGGGAAGACATCAGGAAATAGCTGCATTCACATACTAGTACAACTCCTCTGGACAGCAATTGGCAATTGTGATGAGAAAACAGCTATTCTGAGTTGCTGCTTAAGCATTCTGCAGTATGACAACCTTGCACAAACCCAGAGTCTGGACATTTAGATAAGGATCTGAGCTTGGGATTTCTACCACACATTCCTACTTTGCTTTTGCTGGGGCACATTTTAAAATAACTGCTTAGAAATGAGCCCGTGAAAAGTTAGTGACTATCACCCCAACCACCTTATAAGTAATAGGTGCCTGCTACCCTGTGCTCCGTGCTCTATTTTCTGCTTACTGGTAACCTGGGATGGAAGACTGCCCTTCCTCCAAGTCACTGTGCATCCTCCCCCACCCTATTTCTGGTATCCATAAGTAATAAATCTTGTAACTTTACTTCCTTTGAGCGAGTGTATTGAAACAATCAAATCAAAACAACTGCAGAGTTTTCACTTCCCCAAAGCAGAAACCCAGATGCTGAGGTACCTCCTTGCCAACCCTGTGTAGGTGGGTTGTGCCTCCTTATTCAGCAGCTCATAATCTGCATGCTCTTTTTTTTCTTCTTCTTATAATCCATTCTCCTCTTTTCAATTGAAATATAGTTGACATACAACGTTGTGTTAGTTTCAGGTGTATGACATAGTGATGCGACAATTCTATTCATTACTCAATGCTCCCCATAAGTGTAGTCACCATACAATGTTATTACAACAGTATTAACTATATTTCCTCTGCTGTACTTTTTTTATCTCCATGACTTATTTATTTTATAACTGGAAGTTTATACCTCTTAATCCCCTTCACCTATTTCACCTATCTCCTCACTTACCTACCCTCTGGCAAGCACCAGTTCTGTTAGTCTGTTTGTTACATTTTTTAGATTCCACATTATGAAATCATATGCTGTCTTTCTCTGACTTATTTCATTTAGCATAATACCCTCTAGGTCCATCCAGGTTGTCAGAAATAGCAAGACTTCATTCTTTTTTTATGGCTGAGTAATCTCCCACCGTATACATATATACATACGACATTGTCTTTATCCATTCATCTATCAATGGACAATTGGGCTGCTAACACTTTGACTTTATAAACAATGCTGCAATAAACATAGGGGTGCATATAGCTTTTCAAATTAGTGTTTTTGTTTTCTTTGGGCAAATATTCATTATGGTACAATCTGCACATTCTTAATTTAATACACCTGCTAATGGGTAGTGATCAAAAACCTAAAATACTTTAACCTATAACCTAGTAAATTCTAGGTAAATTCTTTCTGACAGCAAAAAAAATGGAAACAATGCTAAATATCTACCATTAGGACATAAGTAAATCACGATCTACTGACCAGAATATTATGCGTCTAATAAAAATATTTATTAAGAGTTTTTTTAAAGTTTGAAAGGTGGAAAATGCAAAAACTAGGAAGATAAGAAAAAATTATCGGATATAAACATATAGAACTATGTATTAAAAACAAAAAAGAGAAATATTCCAAAATGCTGATACTGTATACCAAGTATGTTTTATTACCTGCTTTGTCCTTGAAAAATGCAAGAGACACAAGAAAAGAACTATTGACAACCTGTCCACAAGCTCTAGGTTGAACAGGATAACAAGAAAATGAGACGACGAAAAATGAACTGTGAATATATAGGGGTGGTCAATAAATTAGAGGGTATCATGAAGTAAAGATCAGAGATGGAGAAATATAATCAGAATTCTTGGAAGCACCTATACAGGCATACCTCCTTTTATTGGCTTCATTTACTGCGCTTTGTAGATAGTGTGTTTTCTATAAATTGAAGGGTTGTTGCCACCCTGCGTTGAGCAAGTCTACTTGTGCCATTTTTTCTACAGCATTTGCTCACTTTTGTTCTCTTACATTTTGGTAACTCTCGTAATATTTCTAACTTTTTCATTATCATTATATTTGTCATATGGTGATCTGTGATCAGTGATGTTTGATGTTACCACTATAATTGTTATGGGGTGCCAAGAACTGCACCCATACAAGATGGTGAATAAGTGAATGTGTATGTTCTGACTGATCCACCAACCAGCCACCCTCCCACCCCCATTTCACATCTCTCTTCCTCCCCTCCAGCCTCCCTATTCCCTGAGACACAATAATATTGAAATTAGGGCAATTAATGACCCTACAATGGCTTGTAAGTGTTCAAATGAAAGGAAGAGTTGCACATTTCTCACTTTAAATCAAAAGTTGGGGCACCTGGGTGGTTCAGTCAGTTAAGCGACCAACTCTTGATTTCAGCTCAGGTCAGATCTCAGGATCCTGTGACTGTGCTCAGTGGGGAGTGAGCTTGAGATAACTTTCCTTCTGCCCCTCCCCCCGCTCATGCACTCTCTCTTTCTCTCTCTCTAAAATAAATAAATAAATCTTTAAAAAAAAAAAAATCAAAAGCTAGCAATGACCAAACGTAGTGAGGAAGGCATGTCGAAAGCCAAGGTTAGGCCGAAAGCTAAGCCTTTTGTGCCAAACAGCTAGCCAAATTGTGAATGCAAAGGAAAAGTTCTTGAAGCTACTTCAGTGAACACACAGATGATAAGAGCAAAACAGCCTGATTGCCGAAATAGAGAAAGTTTTCAGGGTCAGAATAGAAGATCAAGCCAGCCACAACATTCTCTGAAGCCGTCTATTGGAAGAAGATGCCATCTAGGACTTTCAGAGCTAGAGAGAAAATGATTCGTAGCTTCAAAGCTTCAAAGGACGGGCTGACCCTCTTGTTAGGGACTAATGCAGCAGGTGACCTCAAGTTAAAGCTCACTGACAATTCTGAAAATCCTAGGGCCATTAAGAATTATGCTAAATTGGGTGCCTGGGTGGCTCAGTGGGTTAAAGCCTCTGCCTTTGGCTCAGGTCATGATCTCAGGGTCCTGGGATTGAGCCCTGAATCGGGCTCTCTGCTCAGCAGGGAGCCTGCCTCCTCCTCTCTCTCTGCCTGCCTCTCTGCCTACTTGTGATCTCTCCCTCTGTGTCAAATAAATAAATAAAATCTTTAAAAAAAATTATGCTAAATCTACTCTGCCTGTGCTCTACAAATGGAATAACAAAACCTGAATATCAGCACATCTGTTTATAACATGGTTTTACTGAATATTTTAAGCCTACTGTTGAGACCTCCTACTCAGAAAAAAGATTCCTTTCAAAGTATGACTGCTTGCTGACAATGCACCTGGTCACCCAAGAGCTGTCATGGAGATGGACAATGAGAGTAATGTCATTTTCATGTCTGCTAACACAACACCCATTCTGCAGCGCATGGATCAAGAATTGTGACCTTCAAGTCTTACTTAACAAATACATTTTATAAAGCTATAGCTGCCATAGATACTGATTCTTCTGATGGAACCAGACGAAGTAAATGAAAAAATTTCTGAAAAGGAGATACCATTCTAGAAGCCACTAAAAACATTTGTGATTCACAAAAGACGTCAAAATATCAAGATGAACAGGAGTTTGGGGAGAAGTTGATTTCTTTTTCTAAGATTTTATTTATCTGACAGAGAGAGACAGAGAGAGAGCACAAGCAGGGGGAGGGACAGAGGCACAGGGAGAAGCAGACTCCCTGCGAACAGGGAGCTTGATGCAGGACTTGATCCCAGGACCCTAGGATCGATCATGACCTAAGCCAAAGGCAGATGCTTAACTGACTGAGCCACCCAGGTGCCCCTGGATGAAGATGACTGCAACCCTACTGGATGACTTTAGGGGTTTTAAGACGTCAGTGGAAAACGTAACTGTAGATGTGGTAAAATAACAAGAAAATTAAGATTAAATTAAAAGTGAAGCCTGAAGTTATGACTAAATTGCTGAAACCTCATGTAAAATCTGAACTAGATGAGGAGCTGCTTCTGATGGATGAAAGTGGTTTCTTGAGTTGGAATCTATTCTTGGTAAAGATGCAGTGGAAGTTGTTCAAGTAACAACAAAAGACTTAGAATATGACATACGCTTAGTTGATAAAGCAACAGCAGGGTTTCAGAGGACTGACTTCAATTTTGAAAGAAGTTCAACCATGGGTAAAATGTTATTGAACAGCATCACATGCAACGGAGAAATCACTCCTGAAAGGGAGTCAATCAATGCATGGAACTTCACTGTTGTCTTAAGAAACTGCCAAGGCCACCTCTGCTTCAGCAACCAGCGCCCTGACCAGTCAGCAGCCATCAACACCAAGGCAAGAGCTTTCACAAGTAAAAAGATTACAACTTGCTGAAAGCTCAAATGATGATTAGCATTTTTAGCATAAAGTACCTTTAATGAAGGTATGGACATTGTTATTTTAGACATGCTACTGCACACTTAATGGACTACAGTATAGGGTAAATATCACTTTTACATTCACTGGGAAACCAAAAGTTTATTGGATTCACTTTACAGTGAGGTTTGCTTCATTGCTGTGGTCCAGAGCTGAACCTGCAGCTTCTCCAAGGTAGGCCTACACACTGTATTAGTTACTGCTAGCTCCACATGGCCAGTTGTTGTCAGAAGTGTTCCCTCAACAAATCTAACCAGACAAGTTCTTTTCTCTCCTCTAGACAAACAACCCCCCCCCGCAAAACATTAATAATTTCCAAGCCTCAGAATACAATCTAAACTCTCAATATGGTTTACTTATGGTCAAGCCCTTGCCTCCCAGTACAGTAAGTAGTATCTCCAAACTTTCCCGCTCTATCACTGTATAGTTCAAGCAAAATGTCTTCCTGTCTCTAGCTCATCATGCTCTCTCTTGCCACCCAGCTTTCAGAGATACTGTGTGTCCTCTATAGTATACTACTTTCCCTCTTCTTCCTCTGGCAAACTCCTATTCATCCTCTTGATTTCAGTTTAGATATTATTCCCTCCCAGGATTTTTCTGACCATTTGATCTGAATTTATAAATAAAGATGAAAGATACACAACTGGTGGGCTAACAACGACCCACTTAAGATAGACGAAGTCAAACCTCTAAAAGTCTTATTTTACAGTCTAATTTTCTTCCATTAGGTCAAAGTAATAGCTTCAGAGTCCAGAAAAAGGAAAGACCAAAAAAAAGTTATGAATGAAGGAAGGGATGCCTGGGTGGCTCAGTTGGTTTAAGCCTCCAACTCTTGGTTAAGGCTCAGGTCATGATCAAGGTCATGGAATCGAGGCCCACATTGGGCTCCATGCTCAGTGAGGAGTGTGCTTGAGATTCTCTCTCTCCCCCACACCCGCCTCCCCCCATCCCAAGTAAATAAGTAAAATCTTAAAAAAAAAAAAAAAGAATGAGGAAAATTTGGCTAGGCGGCTACTTATAAGAAATTAGCTCTGGGCAAGGATGAGTTACCTGTGGAACAGCTGAAGAGATAATGTTAATTCTGATACCTGTGAGCAACTTAGTACCAGCAGATTGCTTGAGGGAAACCAGTCATGGAAACAGAAACAAATGCCACCTGAATTGTTAACATATTAAGCAGATTAGTTTGCTTCACGCTTTAGAAAGTGTTGTGCAAAGTGAGGTTTTAAAGAAGATTAACTTAAAAAAAATGCCATTTTGGCTCAAAGCCCCAACTCCATTAAACATGTTTAGGAACTGGTGGAGACATATGTGCAATACGCCTATTTATCCTTTCTGTAATTCATGGCCTGATATTATGAATCTGTTGGAAGTTACTGATGAGATCAAAGCACAAAAACTAAACACACACGTGTGTGTGCACACAGAATAAAAAGAGTGAACTATATAGTTCTTTTCTAATCAAAACAATGTTCTAAATGAATTTAAAGCACATAGTGGTTTAAAAGAGGAGAGGTTTTCTCATCTACAGTCTGTCTTATTATCTTGGGCAAGTGATTCAATGTGTCTTCTAGAAAAAATCTAGTCAAGAACGTGTATTCCATATAGGTATTTTAAAGAATACACTAAATCATGTTTATTAAAGCTACATTTTTTTTAAAAGATTTTATTTATTTGACAGAGGGAGACACAGCAAGAGAGGGAACAGAAGCAGGGGGAGTGGGAGAGGGAGAAGCAGGCTTCCCGCCGAGTAGGGAGCCTGATGCGGGTTTGATCCCAGGACCCCGGGATCATGACCTGAGCCAAAGGCAGATGCTTAGTGACTGAGCCACCCAGGTGCCCCTAAAGCTACATTTTTAAAAGATTACTGTTGTCCCTTGTTTAAGAGATGCTTGGGCAATCACCGAGATCATAAATGGTAATGACTGAACCCAGAATGGTACCTAATTCCCCATGTATGGTAGTTAGACTTCAAATAATGAGTTTACAAGGTTATTTATTTAACCCATAGGAAATATGATTTAGCAGTAAAAAAAAATCAGATATCTGAATAATTCACATATGTATCTCACGGCCAAGTATCACATAAATCTGATGAAATATTCAGTATCAGGAAACATAGTTTTTCACTTTGTGACTTTGTTGCCCATAATCACCATTCAAACAAACAAACTGAACACTTCTGGGAGGCTGAAGGAATTGAAATGCCTGTCAAATCCTTGCTCAACAGAAAATAAGATTGAATGGCTTTTCTTGAGAAAGAAAAGAACAAAGTATCAGTAAAAGAAAACAAAGATGTCATCACCACAATAACCACCAGGAAGGCCCTCGTTTGCCAAACAAAGCCTCAGCAACCACTACTGTGTGTAAGACATCATGTAATGTAAGAGTACCTGGCACACAGCCATGTCCATTTACCAGTTCTATTACTTAGACAGCAGATATTCACGTGCAGTTCCTCATACTGATGATAAATAAGCAAAGAAACGTTTAACAATGTCATCTATTGATAAGTTCTAATATTTCCTCATAGTATAGCTTTTCTACAATGATTACATGAAATCATTCTTGCTTTAACAAAGTATATACTTGGATGAAGTGCTGCTAAAAGTCTCTTGCCCTGACTCTAAGTTAAAAAAAACAAAAAACAAAAAAACAATAAAAGCTGCAGGACATTAAGTAGGAACTTAGTGGCACTGTAAAGTTTCTTTAAAGCACATTTAAATTAATCAAAGCACCAAAGAGTCACCTGAAACTAGTAAAATATCTTCCTATATTAAGCATGTTGACTCTAAACTGATTTTAATTTTTAACATAAATGTCACACATGATACAAGTATTACTAAGGGCCAGTTTGTAAGTCACGTAAGAAAAAACTCATTTTAAACAAAAAATGGTATTATTAAACTTGACATTTTGTCTTAACAAAAACATTTCAAGTATGAAGATTTTCCTGCCATATCTAAATAGACTTCAGACTTTGACAGTCCTTCCAAAAATTGTTTTCTTTAAATGCAGTGCTCAAAGGCAGCAGGATTTGAAGTATATCACATCCAACAGGGACTCTTCTGAAAGGAACAATAGTCACTTGGATGTATTTATTCTTAGATGCTGGTTTTAGAATTTTTTTCATGTTGTTTTATATAATCAAACCTCTTCAGGACATCTTAGGATTATTTCCTTTCAAGGATCATATACTTACACTAAAAGAGGTGAACCACAATTCATTAAAACAACAACAACAACAACTGGGGGGGGGTGCCTGGGTGGCACGGTCAGTTAAGTGTCAGACTCTTGATTTTGGCTCAGGTCATGATCTCAGGGTCCTAAGACTGAACCCTGCATCAGGCTCTGGGCTTCCCATGGAGTCTACGGGAGATTCTTTCTCTCCATCTTCCTCTGCCCCTCCCACCCTTTCATGCCCGCTCTTGCTCTAATAAATAAAATCTTAAAAAAGAAATACGTTTTTTTTTCATAGTAATACATGGATTGTAGCCCCTAACCATATTATTTTATAGTACATGTCAAGTCACAACTACCAGATTATTCAGAATCAATCATTAAATCATCTTTGATGAGTAAACCAAAGCCTTGTTTTACTAACACCCAAGGTCACTATACTTCTATAAACCAAGTATCACAGAAAACAAAACCACAGGAGAAATCTTTTGGCTCAATTCAGAACTCCAATTCTAATTGCTATTTTTAAATCAAGTCTTCTTTCAAATTATAGTCATGTGTGTCTATAATTTAAACTGGTAATTAGTCTTATCACTACCACTGAATGATTAAATATAGATAATAATTAAAAGCTAGGTTCATTTATTAAGTATTCTATGAATTACCACATACTCTGCTACATTCTCTATATCTAGATAAAGACATCTAGACAGAGAGAAGCTAAAAGTCCAAGAGGTGAACAGAAAATTTATATTCCATGCACCCTGAGCTTTACTGCGGCATTATTTAAAATAGCCAAGGGGAACCTGGGTGGCTCAGTCGGTTAAACGTCTGATTCTTGATTTTGGCTCAAGTCATGATCTCAGGGTCGTGTGATCAAGCCCCACATTGGGAATCCATGCTCAGTGCGGAGTCTGCTTAGGATTCTCTCTCTCTCTCTCTCTTCCTCTCCCTCTGTCTCTCTTTCTCCCCCTGTGCATGTGCATGCGTGCGCACTCTATCTCTCAAATAAATAAGTCTTGAAAAAAATAAAAATTACAAGTTGCCTGGGTGGCTCAGTGGGTTAAAGCCTCTGCCTTCGGCTCAGGTCATCATCTCAGGGTCCTGGGATTGAGGCCCGCATCAGGCTCTCTGCTCAGCAGGGAGCCTGCTTCCCTCTCTCTCTCTGCCTGCCTCTCTGCCTACTTGTGATCTCTCTCCCTCTATGAAATAAATGAATAAAATCTTAAAAATTAATTAATTAAAAATTAAATAGCAAAGGCATGGAAGCAACGTAAGTGTCCACTGATGAAATGGATTAAGAAAATGTCACACACACACACACACACACACACACACACACACACACACACACGGAATATTATTCAGCCATAAAAAAGAAGTATATGTTACCATTTATAACATGGATAGAACTTGTTGGCATTATATTAGGAGAAATAAATCAGAGAAAGCCAAAAACTGTATGATTTCATTTACATGTGGATTCTAAAAAAACAAAAAACTGAACTCACAAATACAGAGAAGAGACTGGTGGTTGCCAGAGGCAGGGGTTGGGGTGGGGGCGGGTGAAATGGGAGAAGGTGGTCAACAGGTACAAACTTCAAGTTATAAAATAAGTAATTCCTTGGGGATGTAATGTACAGCATGGTGACTATAATTAGTAATACTGTATTAAATAGTTGAAAGTTGCTAAGAGTAGATCTTAAAAATTCTCATCACAAGAAAAAAATTTCATGACTATGCATTTGACGGATATTAACCAGACTTTCTGTGGTAATCATTTTACAATATATATACAAATACTGAATCATTTTGTTGTACATCTGAAACTAATATAAGGTTATATGTCAATTATATCTCAAAAAAGGAAAAATTATATTCTAACATGGTCACTGTTAAACAGTAATAGAATATGCAATGGTTTAGTAAGGAGGTATTTTACCAAAATTTGCCTTAAAAGGCAAAGGAGAACAAACGTTGGATGAGGCTGTGGAGAAATTTAAATTTTTGTACACTGCTGGTGGAAATGTAAAATGATAAAGCTGCTTTGGAAAACAGTTTGGCAATTCCTCAAAAGGTTAAACATCAAGTTACAATTCTACTCCAAAGATATATACCTAAGAAAGTAAAAAACATATATCCAGACAAAAACTTATGCATGACTTATCCATAGCAGCATTATTCATAATAGCAAAAAATGGAAACAATATCCATCACCAGATGAATGGGTTAACAAAATGTGGTATGTGCATGCTATGGAATACTATTCAGCTATAAAAAGGAATAAAGTAATGATACATGCTACAACCTCCATGAACCTTGAAAAAACTGTGTAAAGTAAAAGAAGTCAGTCACAAAAGATATGAAATGTCTAGAAGAGGCAAATCCATAGAGGCATGGATGCCAGGGACTAGGGAGTGTGAGCGGGGTCAGAATAGGGAAAAACTAATGGGTATGGGGTTTTTGGGGGGGGTGATTAAATGTCTAACTTAGACATAACTGCACAATTCAGTAAATTTTCTAAAAACCACTGAATTATATACTTTAAAAAAAGTAAAATTTAAAATACACGAATTTGATCTCACTAAAGCTGTTATTATTATTATTATTATTATTATTTAACTTGCCTAGAGGGATAAGGGTCAGGTTACTGAGACGGGTCTTGAATCAAAAGTAGGAGTTTGCTCTATGTTAAAGGAAGGGCATCCAAAGGCCAATGGTAATATGGTCAGTGTTGCTGAAGCACAAGGCTAGGCCTCATAAGGTCTAGACCATCCTTCTACAGATGTTACTACGCACTGTGATGGCTAGTCTTCTATTATTAAACTTAAATGACCAACTGAAACAAACGGTTTTAGGACTTTTTGACCGGTTTTAGGACTTTCTGACCACCGTAAAAGTAATGTACAGAATGCTCATTTGGCATTCTGAGCTTTCTGGGCAGACTTTGTGTCTTTGTATGCTCCTATAGTCTTCTTGACAACTGCTCTGATGATACCCTCAGCAATGTACCATGAATACCCTTTTCCGAGAATGGCCAGAAGTACACAAGGCTTACTTGGAACCACATCGATGACTGTAGCATCATTAGATTTCCAAAATAAGGCCAGCATCTAGCTTTTTACCAAAATGACTTTCAACCTTCTGCTTTAGTTCAGCAACCTTGCAACTAATATAAGCAGTATAAAAGATTACAAAGAAACTTGTATGAGATGCTAAGAAACAAAGGCTTTATCTTGTAAGTCAGTGGTTTTGTTGAAGTGTGGTACCAATATAATGCAGTGCGTAAGAAATAGGCATTTAATAGTTCTGTATTTCTTTTTACTATTATCTTTTATTTACTGGCTCTCTAGATATAGCAATCAATACTCATTTTCTATTTGTAGCATAATATAAAATTTCCTTTAAGAAAAAAAGTCCAAAAAAACCCCAAAACCAAAAAATACTGAGGCAATAACAGAAATTTTGAAGACATGGCAAAATCCCAAAGGTGGTATATGAATGCCTTACATATATGAAAACTTAGCTAACAGGAGCACATAAAAGGTTTTATCTGAAAGTAACATGGTCATATTTTAGAGAGATCATTCTGGCCGTAATGTGGAAAATGGAGGGGATGGGGTAATATCCTGGTGACAAAGAATCCAATTAGGAAGTTGTTGTAATAGCCTAGACCAGAGACGAGCAAATTATGGTCCACCAGCAATATACTACCTACATGCCACTTGTGGCCTGTTTTGGCAGGGCCCACGAACTAAGAATGGCTCTTACATTTTTCAAGAGTTGTTCAAAACAAAGTAACCCCTCTCCCCCAAGAAAAAGAAAGAACTAGAAAACTGTTCTGGTTTGTAAAGCCCAAAATATTTACTACATGGTCACCAAAAATGTTTGCTAATCCTAGCTTCAACAACCGATTAAACTGTAAACAGAGTTTGTAATATGAGGATAAAGCATAAAAAAATTTCTGAAGCAAAATCAGTAAGACTTAATGACTAATCAGTTATATGTGGTTAAGAGCAGGTAGAAGTGAAGACTGATGTTAAGGCTTCCATTTAGAGCGTAAGGCAGGTGGAGATACATTATCCGAAGGAAGGAAACAGAAAGAAACAGAATCTCTCCTAAAAACTAAATTACTTTCTTTTATTGGTAACAAAAAATAAGAATAAATGATAACAAGCCAAAATTAGATAACAGACTTACAGTATTATAAAGTTGGGAAACAAACTTGCTCAAAGACAGACATTTGCCTTTGGAACATGTGTTTTGGAACTAAAGGGAAATATGATATTTTTCCCTATGTTAGATTTCTAAAATGAAAAGGCTGGTATTTTACCATAGAAGAGAAAAGTGCTTAAGTATAATTCTAAAAGGTATCACATTAAAGACCTTATCCTGCTTACGCGTATTTGCACATCCACTTTCTCAGGAAGCTTATAAATGGTTTCTTTATAAGTAACTGTCCACAATGAAAGCCACTTGTGCTACATACTCCTGAAATGTTTTAAGTGTTCTACTTTTAAATATAGGTAAAAGCCCACTAGTAGCATGACAAAAATGTCAATCCTGAAAACCCTAACTGCTTTTAGAACTAACCAAACATACATAACTTCCAAAACATTCAAAGTTTAAGGGACATGAGGCATAGCAGCCAGCAATAAGTGTCCATGGCACAGTACTTATAGAAGGTTATCTTTTAAAAAGCAAAAAGTGCTTCCATTGTCAAAAGTGTTTGCGTTACTGCCACCCAAGAAAACATTCAAGTGTCCTGTTTGTGAGACAAAAATCCAAAGACCAAAGAGAAAAGTTATGGAAGGGAAGACAGGGCCTAATTGTTTCTAGAATAACATACTCAAATTGCTTGAAATTCTCAAGAAATTGCTACATAAAATTTATGAGCATTGAGATGATTTATAAATAAGACCACTTTCTCCATTTTTTAAGAGCTCTGAAAGAATATGTGAAGGTAGAAAGTTCTAGAAACACCAAAAAAAAAAAAAGTAGGCCAATTCAAGGTAATGTAAGTATGTAAAGGAAGATACTGCTCTTATAATTGCTTGCTAGTTCCAAAGCTCCAGCATTAAATATGAGAAATTTAGATTTCCCAGATAAAAAA
This sequence comes from Ailurus styani, assembly GCA_002007465.1. Classification (NCBI taxonomy): domain Eukaryota; kingdom Metazoa; phylum Chordata; class Mammalia; order Carnivora; family Ailuridae; genus Ailurus; species Ailurus styani. The sequence continues at coordinate 5,667,209 of LNAC01000022.1, forward strand.
TTAACAACACAATTGCTATTCTTACATCAATCCTGGCTACTATTTGCCCAATGTTTATTATATGCTGGGTACTATACTGAATGGCATTCAAATATTATCACAATTAATACTCAAAATAAACCTATAAACTTGGCACAGACCCCACAATCTCTCATCTGAAACCTCTGGGACAAGATATAGTTCCAAATTTAGAGTTGTTCAGATTCTGAGAAAGACAATACAGTGCACATACTGTTTGTAGTAGTTTGGGTTCCAGCAGGAAACAGGTGGCACACTCAAATTGGGCTATTAGAGAAAATGTATAAGGGAGAGGGAAGGGTTTAGTATAAGGAAGATAGGAAAACTATAAAAGATAGTGAGAGAGCAGACCTGAAGGAGTAGGGCAGGGAACAGTTACCAGAAACCAGACACAGAGAGGGCTGCCCAACAAAAACTGTTATCTTTACAGAGGGATGCAGTCCCACAGTGACCTTGCAGGAAGTGAGCCAAACAAATACATTATTCCCCACAGACCACATAGAAATGAATGAAGAAAGCAGCTCAATGCTATCTTCCACACAGGGCAGCCTCTCAGGGGACAGGAGAGTGGAAGGTAGAGAGAGTGGATCTGGAGAGGCAAAGGCAAGTTACCCAGCACACAGCTCTATCAGCCAGCACAAACTTCTGTCACAACACCAAAATAACCCTCAACAAAAGACAACAGAAGTTTATTTCTCCCTTGTATCATGTCGTCCAGTATTTCAATCACACCTAAGACCCCCATTCTGAACTCTGTGTTTCTAGTGGGCACTGACAGAAGAGAACAAGATGAAGAGTGGTGAGAAGGCCTGGAAGGGACACGCGTCAGGGGAATCCACGTTCTGCTGACTGGGACGCAGTCACACAATACCACCTGACTACAAAGATGCTTGGAGTGGTATGGTAATGTGCCTGGAAGGAACAGAAGAAACACAAACAGAAGTACTAGCCGTACTGTATATTACGGAACATCCACACTAAGTGGGACAAATACAGATAGTACCAGTAACAATAATGAAAAGCCTCACACCAGTGCAGGTTAGGTGTTTCCACCAAGTAAGTTTTGTTACCAAACTTTTTTTTTTTGGCAAAACTTTACATTTTCAGAGGATTTGCGATCTCAGAACTGCAGGTAAGGTGTTATGAATGTGCATTATGATCCACATTATACAAATGAAAAACCCTCTCAAACAGCAGTCAGAAAACAGAGATGAGACTTCAACTGAGACCTGCTGTGACTGGCAAACTTACTTACACTTGGGAAAACAGCAAATGACCAGGTGGCTCTTATTATTTTCGACATCATTAATGATACCAGCTCTTGGACATAACAAAACAGATACTGCCATATATTCCAATGTTTATTATGTCCTGTTCTGTCCCAGCACTCGCTGTGCTAGCAGGTAGAGAGGATACAGATAGTAAGACGTAATGCCTGACCATGAAATGCCAGAATATGGTGGAAGAAAGATTTAGGATATATCTACAGTAAAAAGTAGACTCTGAACAGTGCTCTGAAAGCCTGAAGTCTTAAAATGACTGATTCTGGACTGTAGAATTAGGGAACGCTCACATAAAGGCACTGCCATCAGAATTAGACCTGGAAAGAAGCATAAAATTTTGAATGAGGAAGAAGTACTTTCAGCAGACAGGGAAGGGTGCACAAATGAACAGAGGCAGGAGGTATTTAAAGGCCTAAGTGATGGATGACAAATGATTTTGGTTTAGGGGCATCTGTGTGCTGGAGAGTTCAGAATTTCAAATTTTACTTAATTATCATCGCAAGGCCCAGGCAGCTTAAGATTAGTAAGAAAAAGAAGGTAATAAGGAGTCCAAGGTTGGAGAGCCATTTGGCTAGGTGATGATGCAATTAACTGAGAAAGAGTAAGAGAAGAACCTATCTGGGTTCAAAAACGGGGAAGAGAAAAATTTTGAATTTTAATTTTTAAATGAGTTGAGACTAGTGTTTGAAGCATCACTAAGGAGTTACCAGTGTGTTACCTGAGTAGTCTGATTTATAAATTTCTACTCCGTTGCTAAGAGGCTTTTATGTTGACTTCTAGGTCTAATCACGCTAACCTCCAATTAAGTAAGGTTCTCTATTATATGTACCATATAAATAAGATGTAGGAAGTACTGGTTCTATTCATTCAGGATTAAAACAAATCTTTATAGCAAAGTAAAACAAGTGAGGAACATGTACTGACTTGTACTTCTGCCATTTATGCAGCAATTTCCTTGTATGTCAACACCACTGTTCACAGTCCTGCAATTTTTAGAGTGCTGGCCAATGTGATGAAAACATTACCACAATACAACTGAACTTCCCGGTATGCTAGTTATCAAGGAAAAGAAGTAATCAAAACACAAAATTCCTTTAAAGAATACACTTAATGTACTTCAATGTGGGTGGTTTAACGTACTTAAAAAACTTTGTTGGGAGAGGGGGCTGTGTGGCTCAGTTGGTTGGGCAACTGACTCTTGATTTTGGTTCAGGTCATGAACTCAGGGTGGTGGGAATGACCTCCAAATTGGGCTCTGTGATCAGCAGGGAGTCTGCTTGGCGCACTCTCTCTCCAAAATCTTTAACCAAAAACAAAACAAAACAAAACGAAACCTTGTTGGGCACCTGGCTGGCCCAGTCACAAAGCAGATGACTCTTGATCTCAGGGTTGTGAGTTCAAGCCCCACACTGGGCATGGAGTCTACTTGAAAAAAAAAAAAAATATTACTAAAGAACAACTCTGTTAACACAGTATGACAGTATCACTTCCATATGCAATCCTTTTCTTAGTTTTACATTAATAAAGTTGAACTTCTTTTCTAATAGATTTCTTAAATTATGTATTGTTAAATGCCTGGAATGCTATATTCCCAAATTATTTTTAATACTTCAAAATAACAATGGTCAGAAACTACCAATAAACATATTTATAAGAACTTTAAGAAAAATAAAGATACCTATCTCCAATATACTTACTTGATTGTAAGTCATGATAATCACAGCACAAAACATAACATATTCCTCTAATCAGTCAATCCAATGAAGAAACTAATGAATACATAGATAAGAAGAATAACAAAGATATATTCACTGGGTTCCTTAATAAGCAAGTAGAGGGATGCCTGGGTGGCTCAGGTGGTTAAGCCTTCAGCTCAGGTCATGATTGCAGGGTCCTGGGATCTAGTCCCACATCAGGCTCCTTGCTCGGTGAGTAGCCTGCTTCACCCTCTCCCTCTGCCTGCCACTTGCCCTGTGTGTGCTCTTTCTCTGTGACAAATAAATAAATAAAATCTTTAAAAAAAAATGAGCAAGTAGATTTTGGAAAGACTTTATTTGAATTCCTTGATCTCTGCCAAGGTCTGTTTACACCAGTTGTTTGGAAAACACCCAATAGGAGATTTTCAAAGAGCAAATGGCCGGTCAAGTTCAGAACACGTGACTTTCTCACTCATTATATTTAAAGAGCCTACAATAAGAAGTTAGATTCCCCCACAAGACACAGAAGAAAGCCTGAATTCATAATCCTCAAAGAAAAAACATCGAAAGGTAATATTAATTTGAAATTTTTTGAATTATGTATTAGATGTAAATATTGTAAATTTTAATGTAAATATTAGAATTCTAATGTAAATATTAGAGTTCAAATGTAAATATTAGAGTTCTAAAATTAAAGTTTGTGCTTTAAGTTTTTAAAAAAAAAAAAGAATATTTAACCATGACAACATCTGTATTATCTCAGATGTGGCAACCTATTAGATTTTAATGTAAGATAAAAGAAAATTAGGGGCGCCTGGGTGGCTCAGTTGTTAAGCAGCTGCCTTCAGCTCAGGTCATGATCCAAGGGTCCTGGGATCAAGCCCCGCATCTCACTCCCTGCTCAGCGAGAAGCATGTTTCTCCCTCTCCCACTTCCCCTGCTTGTATTCCCTCTCTTGCTGTGTCTTTCTCTGTCAAATAAACAAATAAAATCTTAAAAAAAAATTAGCCTTACTTTAAAAATGGTTTACTATTAAACTTTTGGTCTTTATCTATACTATGCTTTCACACTCCACATCTACTAACAAGTTCTGCACTAAGAGTCAGACTCAAGTTCTAGTCCTGGTCATTTTTAGATATGCATCCCACAGGAAACTTATGCCCTTCATCTGACCCCATCTGTAAAATAAAGGGATTGATATTGATTCCTCTAAATTTCCCTCTATCTTAAAAACCATGAAATTGTTCTTTTGGGTTTTTTTAAAGATTTTATTTATTTGAGAGAGAGTACAAGCAGTGGGAGCAGCAGAGGGAGAGGAGAAGCAGGTTCCCCCATTAACAGGGAGCCCAACATGGAGCTCGAGCCCAGAAGTCCACGATCATGACCTGAGCCAAAGACAGACGCTTAATGGACTGAGTCACCCAGGCACTCCAAAAACTATGAAACTGTTAAACCAAAGACTGGCATTTCCCCAGTGGTGGAATGAGGTTTCCTTCAGTTTCCCCCCCTTTAAAAAAAGCTAGCTCTTGGATTTGTGTTCAAAGTGTCAGTAAATTTCTGTAATTGTTTTGAAACAGGAAAATGATGTTCAAGTTATCACTCATCAGCCTGTTCCTCCTGTTCGTCACTAACACTTCAGGGATAAGTACAACACTGATGACCTCAGGGTCTACGACAGACTCGAGTCCCAAGATGAGCCCAAATTCCAAGACAACTCTGAATGCCAACACAATCTTGAACTCCAAGACAACTTTAAATGTCCATATAACCTCAAAATCCAAGACAACCTCAAAATCCAAGACAACTTCAAAGCTCCAAATGATCTTGAATACAAAGATGACCTCAAATACCAAGACAACTCAGAAAACAGCAGTGAGCCCAAAGACAGTCATGACCAGAAATATGAAGACTACGAAAAGTGGTAGTACAACACTGAATCCAATGGTCAACATTCACTTTCTTTTCTGTATATTATGTTTGCTGTTTTATGTGTGCGCAGGCTGAAGTGGACTTGAATGGTCTACATATCTAGCTCAGTTCATTACTATTTGCTGAATTACAACAAGAACACTAAGAAAATCAAATTTATTTCAGTTTATTTCTTAGAAAATTATCATTAGTTTAGCTTAATTAGGCTGTAAATTTTCATTGTGTAAGTTTAATTATTACCTCAATATAATGCTTTCCTTCCTTATAAATGCCAAAACAAGCAAAATACCACACATTTGCCTTTTAAATGTTTGCAAAATTGAACAGAAACTCAGATTCTTACAGTAAAAGTTTAAGAAAAGAAATTATGTTGGTGATGTTTAACCAAAGTACACCTGTGTGTGTGACAGAGGGGGATAGGGGATGGGGAATGAAGACTGGTGTGCTATTTTTGTACTGTTTTATTTTTTATTAAATAGACAGATGCCAATCTTTTTTTTTTTTTTTAAAGATGTGTTTATTTTAGAGAGAGAGAGAGCATACAGTGGAGGGGCAAAGGGGGAGAGAAAGAGAATCTCAAGCAGATTCTGCAATGAGCTTGATCCCACAACACTGAGATCATGACCTGAGCCAAAACCAAGAGTTGGACACTCAACCCACTGCACCACCCAGGCACCCAAATAAGTGCTCATCTTAAAGGAAATACTACAGAACTACACAAAACATCTATCTGTGTCACCATACTTCATGAAGATGGAATAGTAACATGCTGTCATAGTAAAAAAAGGTGCCAATTCTGGGGAGGTTTTTTTGAAAAAAAATTTTATTTATTTAAGTAATCCCTACATCCAACAGAAGGCTCAAACTCATGACCCCAAGATCAAGAGTCACATGCTCTTCCAAGGAACTGAGCCAGCCTGCTAACTATTGCAATGCATAATTACAGCTGGTCCAATGAAGATTATCTTGCTCTGATAAACCTTTGTCTGGTATTTAAAAAGGTCATTTATAAATTTGATGCCTAGAATTCAAAACTCTTCCCTATAGAAATATATCTCAAAACTACTGGAGAGTTTCATGCTGGTCTACAAAGGTTGTTTAGCCCCAAAACCTTGTACCTAACTTTAATACTGGTAATAACCATGTCATTAATAGTGCAGTTGTTAAGGTTTGAAACCCAGCTCTGATTCTTAAGAACTGTGCCACCATGACTTAAATACATGACCCAGTACTATTTCCAAACTTCAGTAATAAACTGACCACAAGCGAATCATTTTGGATGCCTGTTGAATATGTAAATTAGCCTCTTCCTAAGAGATTCTGATTTGGTAGCTCATGGTAGGGCCTTGGGATATGTTTGCTTGTTCTAATTCTCCAGGTCATTCTGATAGCTAGATCTGGGAACGACTAACAATTTCTCTTAAGTTTCAGTTTATACACACATTAATCACTGTTAATAACAATGCCTCAGAAGGTTACTGTTAGGGTTATATGAAAAATTCTATCACATGCATAATTTGCCTGATGCAGAGAAAGCACTCAGGAAATGTTAGCTGTTACCATTATTATTACTAACTACTACCCCAAAAGCAATTGCCAGGTACAACAAATATTCCTAAGAGGAAAACTTCATTATAACTTTCAGGTTTTATATTTTTAATTATTCTTCAAAAATAACCTGTGTTCCCAGCAACAAGTCATATAATGCAGAGACACATAACAAATACTATAATTGGTCCTCTACCTTTTCCAATCATACTCTCCTGCAATAAGCATTGTGAACAGTTTAATGTGTCTATTTTCACACATTTCTCACTCTATATATGCTTGTGCACACATACTTATATGACAAGTGTCAGTCTTCTTTCTGGGTCTTTTTAAAGGAGGACTTCTGTTACTCTCGCCTGCTCAGAATCCATTTTTTCCTCATCCTGGTATCTGCTATCCAATTTTCCTTTGGGAAACCCTGCCCTGGCGCCCTCGCTTTCAAGTCATGCAGTTCAACTCAGGCTGGCTTCACCACAAAGCTCCAGGGATGGGTGCATGATTCAGGCATAGACAACCAAGACATTCCATCCCTCTGCCACAAGTGATTGCCTCAGGAATTGGCATGTGACTCACACCAGGCAGTAAAAAACCAGCACTTCTGCTGCATCTACTGGGAAAGAGGTCATTTTACCTCAGTTGGTAAGCTGAGAACACAAAACACTGCTAGCCACAGGAAGAGTCTCCTAGGAATAAAATCAACCCAAAGGAAGTAGAGTCAAGAGACAGAGAAGACAATGTTTTCCAGATGACACTGTTCAAGGCCTGCACATAGTCATGTAAGAAGCCAGACCATCTCTTGATCTCCTTAGGTACACGTGCCAAATGATGTCCTTTTTGGTTTACACAAGTTTGAATTTCACTTGTTAGTTGTAACAAGCAAAATAAATTTAATGTGTTGCATATTATTCCCTAATATAGAGGTATCCTTATATATTCAATAATTCCCCTTTTGAAACATAGTTAGTGTTTTCTTTTTCTTTCTTTCTTTTTATTTTTTTGGCCACCATAAATAAGGCTGCAACAATTGTTCTTGTATTTATGGTACTTTAACTACTATAAAGTAAGAGCATAAATATATGGGAGGGAATAGCAGGGAAAGATTAGAAACTAAATTAGGTCAAAATTATGGAGCACCCTGCATGCCTGACTATAGAACCTGGACTTTATATGAGGAATCAATGGTGTTATTTAATACACCGAGAGAGACAAGTTGAGATTTGTACTGGACTGCCTCCAGATGCAATGTGAAGATGACCTGGAAGAAGTTATCTGGGGATTAGTCAGTGGGAGGATACTGCTGCATTCATACACATAAGTGCTAATAAGAGAGTCTCAGGAATGGCAGTGGGAGGAAAATGATTTCAAAAGGCATTTTCCAGGTGCCTAAAAGAAATATTAAACCATTAAGATCCAATTAAAAAAAAATTACAACAAATACCAAAAGACAGCCCCTGATAAAGGAATAGCACTAGGTGGTTATTTTGAGTCACATGATTGCCAGCCAGGAACATGTACTTGACTTAAGGGGCAGGCCAGAAATGTACCGGCTGACCAGCACCTAGCATGGGAAGTTTTGTCAAACAGGTATATGTTAGCTGAACCACATTCTCTTTTTGGAATTTGAAGTATGCAATGCTGAGGTGATGAAAGAGTTAGTAGCTATGGCTAAAATGAAAGGCTACAGAAAGAGAAAAAACAGGAAGTAGAGTTGACTATGAAGCCAAGAGAGAGAGATTGTAAACTAGTTCTAGAACTGATAGCCACCTAGTTCTGTCTACACCTGGGCAGGCTTTTCTGTGTAATTCATATTTTTTCCTGAGGCCTATCTTTCTGAGAAAATAAGAATGTCTTCTTTGCAATAACAAAGACCTAACTGAAACAATGTAACTGATTTGTCAGGATCCCATAGCTAAAACCAAGACTAGGTGACTGACAATGAGAAAGATAAAAAAATAAAGGTAAGAATTTAAAACGACTAGGGTTTCTAGCATGGGAAAGAATGATGTAATTGAGAAAGAAAATACAGTGTAAAGAAGCTGATTTGAATATATACTAAATTAAGTTTTGCACATTTCAAGTCTGAAATGTCCGTGGACTATCTGTAAGGAGAATGGAATCTACAGGTTAAAAAATATTCACTAATACATAGCAGTGTAAGCCACAGAAACACAGGAATATCAAAAGAGGAGTCAAACCCAAGTGCTCTTTGACAAAGTCAGCTATGTAGAGATAATGCCTTCACTATATTCCTTTGGATTTGTATCACGGTGGAAGTGGACCTCTCTCTGCTCTAAGCTACTGTGTGCTCAACTGTCTTGGAGCTAAGATTTCACACAGGTGAAAATAAAGGCTGAGAGGAGCTCCAGGAAGTCGAAGTGAAAGTTGAAAGTACTGAAAATCTGAAATTAGAAGAATCCTATCCAAAAACAAAAACCAAAAAAGAAAACCTCAAACGTACTCTGTACAGAACTTTGAAGTCACAAAATACTTGATGTGAGAGGGTAGACAGGATAGTTTTTATCAGTGCTGCCCTCTCACTTTTTTTTTTTTAACAGAAGAGGAAACAGATTCAGAAAAATAATTCATCTAAGATTATGCAGTTAATAAAGCAACAGAGTTTAGAATCATTCAGCACTCTTAAGTCATCATGTTCTATAGGTTTCCTGGAAATCTCACTGACTTAATCCAACAGAAGGTGTCTGCATCAGGCCCATCCTGCTTTCCTTGGCCTTTTCTAGAACCTGCAGAGAAGCAACACAACCTTACAGTTTCTGATTCTGAAGAGAAAACCTAGTTTTGAAGTTTTCCAGAAATCTTTGCTACTTATAAACTAACAATTTAAAGGGGGAGGAGAACACACATCTATCTGCCTCTCTCACTAATGTTTCACTTTTAATTACTTTGACAAAATAGGGAGGGTCAAAATATACTGGTTGCATTGAAAGTTGGGGTTGAAATACAAATATGGTTCATCTCTATTCTGAAAGAAAATTAAAATTATCTTAGGCAATTTAGAAATGGGTATTGGTATAAAAGTTGGAGAGAAGACAATGAAGAGATGTTACTCAAGAGTTGGGTGGTAGGGAGGGAAAAATAATGAAACAAGATGGGATGGGGAAGGAGACAAACCATAAGAGACTCCTAATCTCACAAAACAAACTGAGGGTTACTGGGGGGTGGGAGGGTTGGGATAGGGTGGATGGGTTATGGACATTGGGGAGGGTTTGTGCTTTGGTAAATGCTGTGAAAGATGTAAGCCGGGTGATTCACAGACCTGTACCCCTGGGGCAAAGAATAATAAATAAATAAATAAATAAATAAATAGGAAAAAAAAAGAATTGTTCAAGAGGTGAGCTCAGGATAAATGCAAGTTTCTATACTCTTTTTTTTTTTTTAAGATTTTGTTTATTTATTTGTCAGAGAGAGCACAAGCAGGCAGAGCGGCCAGCAGAGGCAGAGGGAGAGGGAGAAGCACGCTCCTTGCTGAGCAAGGAGCCCTATGCGGAACTGGATCCCAGAACCTTGGGATCGTGACCTGAGCCGAAGGCAGCTGCTTAACCAACTGAGCAACCCAGGCATCCCAATTTTCTACATTCTTGATTCCGTAACACCCAGTGCTTGGGACTCCTCGGTCTTAATGCTACCTGGATTATCTGACTAAATGCACTTCCCACTTTCCTTTCTTCAATCCTCCCCTGATATTTCTCAGCCTCCATTTATTCCCTCCGTAAGTTTTTGCCAACCGTGATCATTCAGTCTACTGACATAATTCTTCAATTTATGTTAAATTCAGGAAACTCAGAAAGATTAATTCCTACCTCTACTTAATAGCAAAACTAAGATTACACATAGTCCTAAAATTCCAAAGCCAATGGTCTCTGTTATACCATATTGTCTCTACTGTTCAACTACCATGATTTTATGTCATCAAGAGGAAGAAGTAGAAACCACCAACTTAGCATCACAGATAAGTTCTCAAAAGGAAGGTAGTATGGAGGCAAGAAAGAGGAGACAATGGCAGGGAGAGCAAGGCAAGTCTCATGCCTATTGTTAAGAAGGAGCTTACAGCACTTCCAGAAAGGCTTTCAAAGGAACTAGCCTGGACTGAAGACATTATGGGGGGGGGAAGCAATCATTTTTCCAGGCTGTCACTTGTGCCATCCTTATAGAAATTTCCCACACCTTCTCTGAATTATTTGTTAAATAACCCCAATCTTGTCATACACAGCATATTACCGAAAGTTCTTAGAAACAGACTCTTCTTTTTAAGCAAAAATAAAACTTTAAATGTTCCTGGTGGTCCTATTATAGATATTATTTAATCAGAATACAGCTAAAAACAAAAGATACTTTGCAATTTTTTATTCTTGGTAATTAATCCATATAGGAAGTATAAGAAAAACTGATGTTAGAAAGAGAAGCCAATAGGAAACAGGTCTCCTGAAAAGCAATTTCTAACATACCAAGTATCATTCTGGGATGATGGCTACTTATCCAGCTGTATTCTTCCAAGTAAACTTGTCTTCAATTCCAGTAAAGTCAAATGGGAAAAACCAAACTTGCTGTCTCTCTACATTTGTTATTATTTTTAAAACTCTGTTAAGAGAAACTAAAACATAGTATTTCTTACCTCCGTGCAACATAATAAAATATAGGATTCCCAGCTTTGGAAGTCCCAGCTTGGTAGAAAATACTTAATGTTTTCAAAGCCTTGAACTCTTCTTTTTCATGTACTTGATGCCTGAAAGAAAAAAAAAAACAGAGTAACTCAGGCTTTATATTGTCCATTGAGTTTCTCTAAAAACCCATGATTAGAGCAATGATAAAATATGTAAAATGACAAAATATTTAAAAAGCAAAACATTTTCTGAAAGGCAATTTTATAACAAATACAAAAATTTCAAGGTGTTACTCTTTGAAACACAATGAGTAGTCCTTAGGACTATCCTAAGAAAAGTACTGGACAGCAATAGTAACCATAGGATTGTTTTTTATCATGGCATTTTTTTTCTAGAAGCCGCTGAGTTTTTAATTTTTTTCAAGAGTTCAGTTTATCAACCTTTTCTTTATTGGTTTATAATTTTGAATGATTAAAAAGGCCTTCCTTTGCACATGTGTTCTTCTTCATGGGAGTTTATCCTCATGAATGGTATGAGCACCTTTTTCCAGATGGTCACTCAATTGTACCAACACCACTTACTAAAAGTCCATTCAACAGCTAAATTTAACAACACAAGAAACAACAAGTGTTGGCGTGGATGGTGGGAATGCAAACTGGAGCAGCCACTGTGGAAAAGAGTTGTAGGTTACCTCAAAAAAATTAAAGGTCGAATTACCAAATGATACAATAATTCCACTACTAGGTATTTACCCAAAGAAAACCAAAACACTAATTTGAAAAGATATATGCACCCCTATGTTTATTGCAGCATTATTTACAACAGCCAAGACACAGAAGCAACCCAAGTGTCTACTGATAAATGAATGGATAAAAAAGAACTGGTATATACATAAAATGGGATATTACTTGGCCATAAAAAAGAATGAAATCTTGCCATTTGCAACAACATGGATAGAACTAGATAGTATAATTCGAGTGAAATAAGTCAGTCAGAGAAAGACAAATACCATATGATCTCACTCATATGTGGGATTTCAGAAATAAATGAACAAAGAAAAAACAAAAAATATATAGAAAGTAAACTGGTTGCTGGAGGAGAGATGGGTGGGAGAATGGGGAAAATAGGTCAAAATATAATATTTTAAAAATATAGTTCCTTTTACCTACTATTTCTAGGTCTCTTGTGTCTTGAAGGGGGTTGGGGAGAGAGGTTGTATTATCTTAATCCATCGTGTTGCTGGTACCAGGTCAGCATTTAATATTAATGGAAACAACCTATGTATCATTTGATAAAAGAAACAGGTACACATGTGTGTAGATAAATGACTACGTGGCTATCTGCCAGATGTCAACTAAATTATTTCTAAGAGGTAAACATCTCTAAGAAGAGTAACTGAGAATTTTTTACTTTCTTCTTCAGATTTCTAAGTTTTGAATAATTCAACAATTTTTATTTTTACAGCTGAGAAAATTATAAAGCTACCTTCATTTCTTTAAAACAAAAATGGGTCTCAAAGAGCATCAGTGGGAGCTAAGAGCAAAAGTAACACTTAACATTTATTAAACACTATATATAAACACTATATAAACCAGACACTGTTCTAAGTGTCTCACATACATTAGGTCATTTAGTCTTCAAAAGCATAGACGGTTGTTTTATAAGGGAAGTTAGGGTCTTAGGTAAGGATCAATAAATAGGTTTTCTTAGAAAAGTGGAAAAATGGCTAGGATGTCCTCAGTAATGTTGAATAAAAAATAGTTTTATATTCTTGTACTATGCAATGTTCAATTAAGTAATATGAAAATTTTGTGTGGAAAATATTTCTTTAATCATGTAGGAATAAACATATGTTACACTGACATGAATATAACAGAGCTAAAGATCAAAATTAAGCTAGAAAGGAAATTGTTATGTATTCACACATAATTGCTTTCTTTCTTTCTTTTCTTTTTTTTTTTTGAGCGAGAGTGCGCGCATGAGAGCATAAGTGGGAGAGGGAGAGAGAATCTTAAGCAGAAGTAGAGCCTGATGAGCGGCCCTGATCTCAGGACCCTGAGATTACAACCTGAGTTGAAACCAAGAGTCAGCCACTCAACCAACTGAGCTACCCAGGTGCCCCATGTAGTCACGCATTCTTTTAATGGTATCAAAGAATTGGAGGCATGCGCACACAACAATGGCCTATGTGTAATATGATCAGTAACAGGCACTTACAATGCAAGGCATATTATATGCAAATCTGTGATGTGAATTAATTTCTGAATGTCACATTCTGCTTATTTGTTTCTAGCACATATTATGAACAAAAAAACACTTTACCCACAGTCACTAATGAAGTACTTACTAAGTGACTAAGTGTGAAGTACTGTAAAAGGCACTTTAAAGACTAAAGGATTCAGCATGCTACCTTTGCTGTAACATCATAAAAGTGAATGTCTTAACAATGAGGATTTTTTACCTCACAAACTAAACCCTTCTAAATGAGATTCGAAACAAATGTCCACGGAAATTTTATAGCAATACTGAAATATACTGAATTTTCTGAGTCTCAGTCTGAATGAAGTTAATAGCATTAACTTTTGGAAGGGTTCTGAAAAACACTACAGTGTGGCACAAAGAGTTCAGAACTTAAAACCACAGATCTATGAATTAGGTGTCAAATATTGGGCAAATCAGTCAATCACTTTGAGCGCAGCATAATATGATTATCCATATTATGGCCCTTAACCGTAATATGATTATTTACCTTCCCTTCTAAGTATTAAATGCAAAAACACCTCAAAGCAATATGACAAAGTACATTACTTTACAAGAAAATCAAATATAAAACAAAGCATATGTCAACAATATGCAAGGTAAGAAAAAAGTGGGATCCCAAAATACGGCAATGTGGTCATTAGGCACATCTTTCCTGATAATCCTCTATCAGAAATACAAATATATCTAACAAGCAGCTTGGTGGTAAGATTCGCACCTCAACCAAAAGAGAGCAATTATTATTTCAATGTGGTACCTTACCTAGTCATAAATTCCTCAAACTTCGAACTGGTAAGGTTAAGGCTGGACCAGTGTGTATCTGCCACAGGTTTGTGCTCTGGAGGACCCAGGTATGCAAGAAGTGTTGCCATCTTATCGAAAGGTCGTCTTCCAACAGCTTTGTGATCCCTAGATACAGCAAACTACTTAGAAAAAAGTAGCAGTTCACATTTAGCAGTACACATTGCTTTAGATTATCACTGGTTGCTTTTCTTCTTACTGTCAGCTGGTGGTTCTTGCTGATTTGTAAATAGCACCAAAAAGACTTGTAAGATGGAGACATCTTAGAAATAGGACCACTCCCCAAACTATAAAATTTACATAAAATTTTTTTCTAGTATTCTTAATCCATTACCATTAAACAGGCAATCAGTAAGTTAAAATAATGTTGTGATCCACTTTTTCACAAGATGGAAAGAGTCCTTCTTGAGAAACTATGTTTTACAAATTGGGATATATTTGTCCCTCATATCAGATCTCTGCTTAACCAGGGTAAATATATATTTTCAATAACTATTATGCATTTAAAACTATACAAGAATAACAAAATATTATTTCACAAAAAACATTAAACTGGCAAAAATCATGAAGTTTACTAATGCTAACTTTGGTGAGGATGTGTACACAGAGGTATTCTCACACAGTGCTGATCAAAATATAAATCAGCATGTACACCATGAAAAGTAATGTGGCAGTGTCTAGTGCAGTTGGGACTGTGTACAGCCCAGAACCCAGCAATTACACATTTAGGTAATACACATGGAGACAAATATGATAAGTATTTATTACATTACTATTTAAAAGAGTGGAAAGCAAAAAAACAAACCTAAATATCAACTAAGGAATGTGAAAATAAATCTTGATACAGTCATCCAATAAAACACATAAGTTAAATAGTCTCAGAATACTGTATGAAGAGACTATATTTAGTATATAATTTCTGCAAAATTTTCAAACACACAAAACTTTGTTATACATACGTATAATTTCCTTATTTTGTCAGTTATATAGAGGGAAATTATATCTTTTCCCCCAAGAAAAAATGTTCTAAAAATCTGAAGTGAAACAGCAAACTAATGTCAAAGCTAGACGGTAGACATGGGTCTCTATTATAGCCTATACTCTTCTGTATGTTTGGAATGTGTATTTTTTTAAAGACAACTGAATTAAAAAAAAAACCGTAACATCGGGCGCCTGGGTGGCTCAGTGGGTTAAAGCCTCTGCTTTCGGCCCAGGTCATGATCTCAGGGTCCTGGGATCGAGGCCCGCATCGGGCTCTCTGCTCGGCAGGGAGCCTGCTTCCTCCTCTCTCCTCTCTCTCTGCCTGCCTCTCTGACTACTTGTAATCTCTCTCTCTGTGTCAAATAAATAAATAAAATCTTTAAAAAAAAAAAAAACCGTAACATCAAAGTACACGAATATGTATGTGAATTATTTAAGAGAAATGAACGTCTGCATTTAAAGGTTCCACAGTTTATTTTAGTGTGACACAGATAAAGCATCTTCAGTCCTCCTCTATCAGGGTACACATCAGTCATGCCCACATCATTAACAATTCACGAAGGACTAAAATGCTCTCTCTTTCAAACCACCATCTCCTAGTTAGTTAGCTGCCACTGCTCCCATGAATGAGTAAACCATTTTTATTAGCATTTAAGATTTTCTGGACTCACTTTACATTTTTAAGAGAACTCCTCACACACAGGAATTTGGACCCTTTATAAACATACACAACTCGAAAGGACAGCAAGTGATTCAGGCTACAACAGACTTCAACTAAAAACAGCTAATAAAACAATACCCAAGTTAATACTTTCTAATTCCTGAGTGTTTTCCACATAAAGCTTTATCTGCATATACTTCCGAGTATCACAAATAGAATCAGAACACTGGCAATGTTTTAATTATTATATTCCCGAGAATGAGCTACTCTTCAGATTCAGATGCAATACTCATTTGAGCTTCTAGTAAATTTAAACTTCTCTAAATTGTGTGCACGTCTGATGTTTTGCAAACCAGAAAAAAACCTAAAGGGCTAATTTATGATTTCTCAGCTTAACCTTAAAAAAAAAAGCCTGGGGCACCTGGGTGGCTCAGTGGGTTAAAGCCTCTGCCTTTGGCTCAGGTCATCATCTCAGGGTCCTGGAATCGAGACCCGCATCGGGTTCCCTACTCAGCAGGGAGCCTGCTTCTTCCTCTCTCTCTGCCTGCCTCTCAGTCTACTTGTGATCTCTCTCTCTGTGTCAAATAAATAAATAAAATCTTTAAAAAAAAAGTCTGTAGCACCTAGGTGTGCTTATAGATCATTATATATGAATGAACTCTTTGCCTACTTTTTTTTTTAAGATTTTATTTTACTTTGACAGAGAGAGACACAGCGAGAGAGGGATCATGACCCAAGCCGAAGGCAGACGCTTAATGACTGAGCCACCCAGTTGCCCCTGCCTATTTACTTTTGAAGAGAGTCTAGAGTTCTACATTTTTCTTTTCAAACCAATTCTTATTCTGAGCAGATGCAAAATAAAAGGCATTATACAGGATCAATAGTTTTTATAAATTAAAACTAAGAGTTTTCAGAATCTCCATGACTCTGAAATCCTACCTGTTGCTAGAAAGATACTGGCCAATTTTCTCTTGATTGTTCCAGAGCAGACGATGTAAAGCAAGCACATTTCCATCACTGATGAAGGAAAGACTATGATTTACTGCATCACTTGTAGGACAATCAGATGCTATATCAAGGAAAAACCTTAAAAAGTACAAAATCATTAGAATTTTTAAAACCAGATACACTCATATCTATGTTTGAATTAAATTTATATGAAGTAACTTTGTAAAATAACTGAAATTACAAGTATGGAGAATTATGACATTATTCACATGTGACTGTCACTAAAACAAGAAGAGACAAGGAGAAAGTTGGTTTTCCATTTCTGATACCTGGCTTTGGCTTCAGAGCAGGTTTTAAAGTCAAACCACAACAAATTATAGATGCATGAGACTTTGGATTGAAGTCAGTACTTTATAGATAAGGAAAGAGAGACCAAGACAAGACAAAAGAAGACCTCCCCAAAGTTATACAGCCTATTAGGTAAGAGCCAGGATTAAAACTTTTGTTCTCTTAACTTTCTATGGGTAGTCAATCTGCTAGAATATGAATCCTAGGCTGACATTCCCTTTTTTTCTCCAATATGGCTTGCAGTCCAACAATATACCTTTTGAACTCCAACTAGAAAGAAGTTGATATGAACCATAATGAAAAACTGGAAGACAGAGTTGTACAAGTCTAGCTTAGACTATGAGTCAGATCAATTAGTTTCACATGACATAAAGAGAATTCTGGACCTTAACTTATATTTAAAAAGCACTTTTTCATACACTATCTTGTTTCTTTAAAGTCAACTCAGGCAGGCAAAAAAGTATTGTCCCTATTTACAGATAAACCAACAACTCAAACTCAACATCAAAAAAAACTATCATTATATGCTATTATGCATTATGTGTATCATTTTGGTTTTAGTTTTTACTAGAAGGAATCTTTCTCTTCTTCCTCTCCTCCATATTGTAGCAACCTCCAATCCCTCAACAGATGTGTCAAAACTCCCTGGTGGTTTTCAGATATGGAAATCACTATTAAATTATAAAGAATATGGACTTATTTCCCCCACTGTCTCTTATATAAAATAAGATTAACTCTGCTCTTGACCTAGAGGGAAGAGGAAAAAACCTACACAGAAGCTTCATGTAGACCGAGTACAGTGTGGGCAACAGACTTAAATGAAACTGACAGAACTTAAGTCAAATAGAACAATCCTACCTCCGTGCTGCATCAAAGTTGCTTTTCACAAAGTCATTAAAAGGCCGCATATGTTCTTCTTTTGTGAAGAGAACATGATTGGCAATACTCTGAAGTATCTAAACAATGGAACAGGGTTATAAATTAGATCATTCGTTATATTAAGTGTACACATTCATTCTTTAAAAAGTACTAATTGTCTCACTGATATAATTTCTACTGGTGATTAAATTATTACTCATTCTATCAATACTAGGTGTTGTTTCTGTTCTTTCCCAATTATAATTACTACATATAAAAACATATATTTACATATATAAAAATACATATTAAAAATTTTAAATGTCTTTCTTAATAAGAAAAAAATCATACAGTCTCCATTTCAGAATTTCCAGAATGTATACATAGAAAATTATCTTCAGAAGACATTTGCTAAGATTATTTTCCCATGACAGTAAGGACCATCAGGTATCACTCTAATGAATTGCTTTGTAATTTAACAAATAAAAATAAAACAAAGGCATGTAAGTGAAAACCATAGGCTATTTTAAAAATCAAGTGTAAGTACAATAAACATGAAAAACAAAATTCAGTTGGAAGAGAAATTTTAAATAATCAAAATAATTCTTCACCTTTGACATTAACTTCAAGCCCCTTTCAATTCTAGGTGGTGGCTTTTTATCTAAAATCCCTGCTTCATATGGTGAGACAATGGCAGGATTGATAAATCTGAGAAACATGGCACTTCCCACTGCACCGATGCTGTTCTGAGGGAAACGCTGGCTAACCACCTAAAAACAAGGAGTTTAGAATTGACTATATGGTTTGAATTTAAAAAGGAAATGGGAAGAAAAAGCTCGAGGGTCAAACTTTCGCACAAAAACTTTGAATGGACCAACCCTTGTAAACAACACGTTTCTATTTTTTCCTAACTCTCAGAATATCAGTAAATAAAGTTTATCCTCAAATCTTCCCCTCCATCCTTTTAAAGCACAACAAAGGTATCAAGAAAAAAGAAAAACCTCATGAATGAGTTATGTAGGAGAGACCTGAAAAAAGATCTTACATTTGTCATTGTTATTTATACTGCAAGTTTGTTAAGTAACAAAAGCAGACCAAATTTTCACACAAAGATTATCATAGTTTACTAAGATCAACAGACACGAGAGTGTGGTCAACTCTGAGGGTAAGTTTTCAACAGCATACCCCAAAACATCCAATATCTAATAGTAAATACTTACATTTTGTTGTATACCTGGTACAACTGAATATCTTGAGCAAAATGCTTGCCACACACAAACAAAAGTTAGTTTTTTAGATTCCTATCAAGAGAAAAAACTTACTTACAAGTAACATTATTGCCAGTTCCTTTTCCTCCTCAGAATGCATTGTAAGATAAGGACCTATTATTTAAATCATGAAGGAACAGGAATTCTTGGGGACCTAAAAGAAAAAAGGATCCCACCAGCAGAAAAGAGAACCCTTTTGTGTACCTCAGGGAATAATTCTGCCAAGTAAAAAAAAGTTAAGGAAACAAGAAATGGTGGCCCACGCTGAAAAACAACGTGAGCCCAATATTTAAAATGATTTCTTTTCTCTTTCTTTTTATAAAACATTCTATCTTGAAGGTAAAGTAATAGGCACATTAGATTGGAGAAAGTGTCAGTGACTCCTGTTTGAAGTTAACATATGAAAATCAGATTATTCTAAAACTCACATTTTTTTTCCTTACAGATAATACAGACATTTAATTTTCAAGGACACTTTTGTAACATTTTAATCTCTGCAATTGCTCTTGCTTAGTGTAGCTAACTGCTGCTTAAAGCAGTGGTGGCTACAGCAGCAAAGCCGCAGCGCTCCATGCAATATTCAAAGATTCTAGGGACAGATGCATATTTCAGAGGATATGGGGGGAAAATGAGAAAATGGGATTTATGTGCAGAATTTCACATAACTCTAGTTTACTTTACGATACTTCAATAAAGTAATACTTCTTGTCACGAATTCACATGGCTCACTGACTCCAGATTAACTCTGGGAAGAACAAGGATTATTTCATTTCTTTCTATGCCCTTTAGTGTTTCATGTGGTATACATTTTAAATGTCTTCTTTCTTTGTCACTGCCCAAGATCTCTAAATAGTCTTCTATCATACCTGACAGAGAATTAGTAAATGTAAGATTTCAGAGAATGATTTTTTAAGCCGAAGAATATCCCTGTAAGTGGTGATAATAGACAGGAGTTGTAACTAATATATTCTCACCTTCTTTTATACTACACAGCTCAGGAGGCTTTCTTCCTCTTAAAGTCCTCTGAGTGCTACTGCATGAAGGACGACCTTACACTTAAGAGGAAGCTGGTGCAGATGGCTAAATATAGCAACCTTACTAGAATAGCTTGAAAACTCAAATACTGTTTGAGAATTATTTTGGGCTGAAATACAGTTTTAGAAATAGAATTAAGAAGAAAATTCAAGTGTTTCACCACTCTGGCACAGTATTTAACCTTTTGGGGAGTAGGAACAGAAAAATGAATGTATACATTTATGCAGACAAAATTC
This sequence comes from Ailurus styani, assembly GCA_002007465.1. NCBI lineage: Eukaryota > Metazoa > Chordata > Mammalia > Carnivora > Ailuridae > Ailurus > Ailurus styani. Next base: position 5,687,698 of record LNAC01000022.1, read on the forward strand.
TTCATATAATTTCAGAATGTTCAGGGACCATCATTGCTACTGAGTGGTTCTTTGGAACTCCCAAATTTTAATCTTAAAACAGAAGAAACTAATCAATAAACCAACAGAATTTTTAAGCTTTTAAGGAATGAGTTAGCAAGAGAAGGACTAAAAACTGCTTTATATTTAATTTCAAATAGGTTGTTTTAAAAGAATAAGCATATATTCAGTTTAATCCATTAAAATTCCTGAAACAGCTTTTAAAAAATTAAAAGACATAATTTGGTTTCCCAGAACCATTTATAAAATTCTAACCTGCTGTGAAAGTATCTCATAAAAACCAGCACATTTTTGAAAGATGCTACTCATTAGTTTTGTCTAGAACACAGAAGTTTTAAAGTGTGACTCACATTTATACCAGATTTATATTAATACTATTCAAACTGAGAATTTAATGAGTATCTGGGTGAATTATTTCCCAAAGGGAGAATACTGTCAAACTTCTGTAAAGTACTACACCTTTACTATCCTCCACATCTTCAAAATTAATTCTTGTCAAAACTCAAAAAACCCACACCTCAGGAATCACACAGAATAAAATGCCTCACAAGTTTCATGAAACAATTTATAAAAATAGTTCTTTTTCTTTCACCACTAATGAACATCAATGTAATTTTACCTCATAGTATACATACTCAAGTGGGTTTTTTTTTTAATCTAGAAAAATCTAATTTAGACCCCAAACACATTCTGCATAAAAGGTCAAAGTTGGGCTAGTCTGTTTGCTAAAACCAGTTAGCAGTCAAATGTCCTCTTTACTACCCTTAGTAAAATCTGAACAACGTAGTATAAATACAGTCATAAACTTTACATAAGCAAGAGGATCACTACCCACACATGCTTGATTACCTGAATGAGGTAGACAGTAAACTTCTCAAAGGAGATCTAATTATACATTTTATGTTTGAGTATAATAAATGGAATTCTATAAAATAACTACACAGTTAATAAACCAGGAGCCAGGACCTTCTCTCTATATTTTACATATTCTAATCCATTACACATACACCCCAAAAAGAGCTTGCTTTTTAAAGACCACTAGATTCTTAAGCCAACACCTCCATAAACCAACATTTTAAATTTATGATGACTATATTGTCTTCATACTTTGGAATACGTTCTAAAATACCTCAAATTACCAATTAGTTTCCCTTTGTTTCCATGAGGACCTCATATCACCTGTGCTGAGAAATATATTCCAAAACTCAGCATTACCCAGAAACTTAAAAAAAAAAAAAATCTGAAAATAACACTAGTAGAAAATAACATTTCAAAGAACAATTTTAGACAAAATCTTAATTAAAAAAAAGCAGTGTTAGGAGGCTAGAAAACATGCTCTTAGAGAAATACAGAGAGCTGGAATTTTAATATATGTGATAAACTACACAATGCCATTAGTAAAACACTGAACAAGAATGTTAGAAATAGTAAATTCCAACAGTGATGGTGTATATATGTTAAACTCGCATATGCTCAGAATTAGAAGCATTAGAAAGAAATGTTTTTAAGCAAGACAGCCATCCAATCCAATCCATTTGCTCACAGCTGACCAAACTTAACATACTCAAAATCTTGAATGTACATAAAAGCACAGGTGTCTAAATTTTAATTTAGTTCTGAACTTAAAACAGGAACTTATGTATCAAGCTTAGACAAAGAATGAAAGATGAAACCAAATGTATATTCTAAATTTCACCTTGGTATGTAAACTACCTACATGACTCCTAAAGGTTTTTTTTTTTTACATCTTTCTCTGAAATCATTTAGATTATATGAACAAAGATTAATACTCAGCCTGATAAGTCAGTGATAATGACAAATTCAAAATGAATGCATATTTGGACTAAATTCCACTCATGGGGAAGAAAATAATAATGACTACCATAATTTTCTTCCTTTTAATTAGGGCAAGTTCATAGAAACAGGCAGTATATTCTTATCATGTTAGCAAAACGAGGTGTTCCTCCAACAAATGTGGAGTCACTGAGTTTTCTTTTATTTCAAAAGTACTATATCCTCAGTCCCAATAGTTTAATAATGACTTTCTCTAAGGTAAAGGTTTACCATTAGGATTTTCATAATCAAAGCACAAATACCTAGATTCTGCCTGAGATTGTTTAGATAAAAATATAAGGAGTAAAAAATGAAACCTTTAGATAAGATTTAGAAAGTGACACTTTCCCTCCATATACTTCTTTTTCCCCCCTCCATATACTTCTAACGAGGAAGAAAAACTTTCACCTCTAGGAAAAGAAACCACTCACATTACCTGCAACAAGAAGCAAGAATGAAGAGAGTCAGCATTTCCTAAGGCCTTGAAATTAAGTTTCTTTTGCATTCATTTATAATTTTAAACATAACAATAATAAAATTAGACCAGGGATATCCAATGCAACAAATGCCCCAAAATGCCTTTGGGATAAATCAAACCAAAGGAACACAGAGAATGTTTTGATGTAACTTAATTCCAGGGTTAATTGAAATGAAAGCTATTTTGTGCCAGAATTAGTAGAATGATTTTACAGTGAAGGTCAAATAGGCTGAAGTGAAGATGTTCTCAACAAACAGCAAAAGATTTTTGTTTTGCTTTGAAAGAAACAGCTAATAAAAAGTTCTCCAAACTTACTGATTTTTTGTTTTCCTTTTTTTCTTTTACTGTAGCTTTATTCAGTAGGGAGTGGCAAGTTGCCTACAGAACAGAGATGAGCACAAACAAGTCACAGCACCAACTACATACAGCAACAAAAACAATGTTGGCTTGTACATAAAATTACATGATCAAATGTAACACAAATGGAATCAACAAAAATTAGAAATCAACTGAATTTTGAGGGATGAATTTTATTTCTGGATTTTAATTTTTATTACATTTTTAAGCCAAAGCACTAAATAAACAGCAAGAAATGTTGAGACAATCATATCTACTATTTCTGGCTATAAATCACAGAAAAGTTCTCCCCAAGTAAATTTGAGGATATTTACGACCTACATTTAATTCCTAGCTTTTGATAAATTTCATGTAAGATGTTCATTACAAGTAGATCACACACTAAAAACACTTCTATGTGTCTACATAATTTTTTCTTGATAAATACTTCTCTGTGTATCCTTCAATTGACTTAAAGTTCTTTTTTCAATAGCTGGCATTTAATTTAGACCTACTGATTTAAAAAATTAACATTAAATGGCTAAATGTAATGGTAAAATTCACTTTAGAGATTATGAATTAAAAATCTCTAAGAAAGATTCTCTTAAAATTTCATATATTTTTCTGTTTGCAGGCTACTTCCTGAAAAAGTTCTAATCAGAGAAGGTTAAAAGTTCTGCAACATTTGGAAGAAGAATGTTACCAGCTCACTAGAAATAAGCATTAATATTAAAGTGAAGAAACTGCAGAGAAAATATAGAATAAAACTATAAGCCCACTTAAAATTTTTCACATATTTGACTACCAGAATGTATCAAAAAAACAAAACACCAAAAAAGGATTAAAAAAAACCATACAGAAATAATGGCTTCATCTCTCAGAGTTCCTTCTAGGCCAAAGAGTTCTTTCATATATTTTATACACACAAACACACATTTATATGTATTTTTAAATTAGGCTCCACACCCAGCGTGGAGATTAACACGAGGCTTCAACTCACGATCCTGAGATCAAGATCTGAGTTGAGACCAAGAGTCAGACACTTAACCAAGTGAGCCACCCAGGCACCCCTAGGCCAGAGTTCTTTTAAAATTAAGACTCCTGGTTAGAGTAGACTAAGCACAATTTTTTTTTAAATATCTTTAAAACCAAGTTAAATCCACCATTCCTGGCATTTTATTCTAGGAATTCAGTGCATTCAACACCATAACCTTAAAGTTACTTCGACATTTGTTCATCCGTCCGTCCATCCATCCATCCGTCCATCTGTCCAAAGAGTTATTGTGCATCAAACATGCTAGCTACCATCCCAGGCATCAGAAACAGCAGTAAAACAAGATGACATAGTCCTTTCCTCATGGGCCTTTGGTTCAAACTTTAGACTATATACAAAAGTACTAGTAACCAAACAGATCACTAAAATGCAGTTTCAGCAACTTTTTTCTTTTATGGTATATAATTATCACTTATAGCCTGAAAAAAACTGGTGTAAACTACTTCAGTTTGGAGAAGCAGATTTACTGGGAAAAGATGACATTTACTTCAAATCATAATATTTAGCTCTTTCTCAGAATTATCTCACCATAACTAAGAGGATATCCATTCTGGGAATTGCTTTCTCATCATAGGTATCTCCTGCTTTTCAAAAGTTCGCTTTCACAAAAGACCTAACTTGGTACCTATTTCTGCTAACTGAAAGGAACCCAAAGAGGCTTTTCCTTTACAGGGAAAGTAGCAAAAAGCAAGTATTGCAATCAGTGCTCATTTTGCAGCAAGCCATTAGAGAGGCAGCACACACCCTAAGCTGCAAGTGGCTGCCAAGTTCCTTCCCCAGGAGCCACACTCAGCATCTCAGCATCAAGTTGCCACAGCTTTGAACTTGTCTCTGAGCATCGTGCTTTATCTCGATCTCTTATTTTGCACATTCGTTAGCAAGATGTGTCCTAAGGTATCAGGAAAGCCTAGGAGTTTGTAAGTGTGTTAGACTTGGCATAAGGCTGAATGCAATTAAGCATTTCAATTGTGGTGCATGAAAGAAAGACACTGTGAACACTGAACTTGCCTGCATCCACCCTTCATTTAGCTGACTCAGAAAGGATCTTGAAAGTTGCTGAGGTTACTAACTAGTTCTGCCAGTAGGTAAGTGGTCTCTTTTAGTCAGCATCCAGTAATGGATGCAATGGAAAGTCCACTGCTTGAGTGGACTGATGGGTGAGCAAAGCATGGTGTTCCATTAAGTTACCTTACACTTCAGGAGAGATCAATTTTTTTTAGTAAGCTGAAACAGAAAGTACTGGACAATGATGATCAAAGTGCTGCAAAAGTATAATTTAAAGGTAATCATGGCTGGTATGATCGGTTTTGAGGTAAGGGGAGCTTCATAGCTCAAAGGTTACTGGAGAGTGCTTTGACTGATACTGAAGCTGCTGAAAAATTCCCAGAAGAACTGGGAAAAACAACTATAGCAGGTGGTTATTCATGTAAGCAAGTGTTTAACTTCAATTTGTGATAGGAAAAATTGCTGAGCAAGACATTTACTTCCATAGTAAAAAAGCAGGCTAAGGGACACGAGGCATCAAAGGACAGGTTTGATGCCCACACTATTATTGATGCTATCCCTAGGCCTCTACTAGTGTACCACTCAGAAAATCCAAGGGCACTCAAAGGGATTGATAAGACTATACTTCTTGTGTTTCATTCACATCCAAGCAGTTGGAATATCCAAGTGATTTTTTTCTGAGTACATTAGTCCTTTTGTTGAAAATACTTTAGAGAAAATAATCTTGATAACAGGTGTCTTCTGATTGTTGAAAATTGTGCTGCTCACCCACCTGGCATCACTCAGTATGGCAATAACATTCCTGTGTGTTCTTCCTGCCAAACATGATCTTGATACAACCATGTGTCCTAGGGCTAATAGCCACGATTAAGGCTTACTATATGCAAAATGTGGTGCATCTTACAGTAAGTGCCATTCACAGAGAAGCCAATTCCAAAGCATCTATACCAGGGATCTGGAAAGACTACAACATAAAACTGGCAATCACCAACTTTGGGGATGCTCTTGATAAGTTAACAAGTTCTGGATGTGAAATGGTGCTGAGAGAACTGTCTCCTGAAGCAGGAAACAATTTTAAAGTCTTCAAACCAACAACAATAAATATGGCAATACTGACTTCGGTTAAGGAGGCTTGGTTTGTGGAAACTGATGAAGATGATCTTGAAGGTTCTGGCATCCCATGATCAAAAATTGACACATGAAGAGCTGCTGCAGTTTCAAGAGGAAAGAACACCAATCCACACTGAACACCACAATGAACGGCCTAGAAGTGAAGTTATCCGGGAACTGAACATGAAGCACGTGAGTGAGATTTTTGCGACGATGCACAGTGCTGCAGCGATTGAGGGAAAATATGGCTTTAATTTTGAAAGGGCACATAGGTTTAGGGGCAGGTTTACAGATGTCTTGAATACCTACAAATAACTGTAGTATAGAAAAATGCAAGAGGCTAAGCAGTTGAGCATACTGTCGTATTTCAAACTTTCCACACCAGCCACATTAGCCACAGCAGATGGTGAACCTCGACCTTGGACATCAAGATAGACATAGAAGGTACAGACGTTAGTGACCTGCTTGCACTGATGGATTTAGACAATGATGAGATGTTAACAGATGACACTCTTCCTCTCTCCTATACTCTATACTCCTCTACCTCTCACCACCCCAACCTTCAATGCCCCAGCCTAACACACCACCATCACCACCTATCAGCCCTCTGGTGTGCTTGCTGTCATCCCAATTCTGGTAAAGTGAAACTAAACAGTACATAAATTGTTTGTATTTTATACAGGCTGTGTATTTATTGTATTATTCCTGTTTTTACTATATGCTAATATTATTTTAGGTATTATGTGTTATTTGGCATGATTTGGTTGGTTATTTTGGGGTTTGGAAATACTAAAAAATGTCCCATCTAAATTAATGGTAATAGCTTCTTCTCTTTATACCACTTTGGCTAATAAAAGATTTCACAGGAACACTACTTTGGGAAAGCAAGGAAAACCTGTCTTCCAAAACTATGAGGAGGAAAAGTAGAAATAAATACATGAGAAAATGCCTCAATTATAAATCTAACACATGTTCACAGTTGGCTATCCTTACATAATCTTAGCCCAATCCCTTAAAGTAAGGGGGCATATAAAATAAGAGACCTGTTAAAGCATGATTCAAAAAAAAGGCTTAAGAGTCAAAAATATAAACTCAAGAAAAGGGAACTAACACTCAGAGAAGTTTATTAGCTAGCAATATCCTCACTTAGCTTTCAAAATTTTCCAAGTAAGTCCCAGAGTAGAAGCCATATTTACTCAAGGAATACAATCAACTACTATCCCTCCCAGCAGAACACAAAAGTACAAAGGTACCATTATGTTATTCTCAAATCAAAAGGGCAAAAGAAAGCCAGAAGAAGAAAGATGAATAAAAAAGCAAACTAAGGGGAAAACTACCTTTGGTAGGAGACTCAATGAAAGAATACCTGAGATAAAAGCTTTTTTCTTTTAGTTAGCAAATGTAAAATTCCCTGTTACTAGTCACTAATTAAAAAACAAAACCTTACTTATAAATAATACAGCACTTTTGTTCTATAGTACTCCCAGCAATAAATTTCCCCAATACTTCAAAACAACACACCGACACAACATTTAAACAATATTCTTAAAAAGAAAAATTTTATGTGAAATATTTAATATGATAATCCAGGTCTGCTATAATACAGTATATTTTATTATGGAGTGCTTTAAAAAGCACAACACATAGAGTTTATTAAGCCACAGATGATCACCTTACTCTATTTTCTGATTTACTTTCACTACCTCCCTCCCTTCCTATAAAAGCTGGCAAGAATCTTATTTACTTGGGTGGGATGGATGGGAAAGTTTTATTCCTTGATTAAATATTTTCCAAAGAACTTACAAAGTGCCAAGCCTTGTTCCTTTTACCTTTTCAGAATCATGGTCTCAACTGACTCCAAGTTTGCTGATGATACAAAAAAGATTTTTTTCTTTTAGGATGACAACCACATGAAGAATTTCTACAAAATCTAGTAAATCATATAATCAGGCCATGAAAAACCTTTTAAGTCAAAGCCACTGCCACTTCTGAAATCCAACTGACCACCTTCCTCCAATCTCCTCAGCCTCCAACCTTCACCTCTCAGAACTACAAGTCTGATCTCTTTTTCCATGAGTTTTGTTTTTTCTTTTTAAGATTCCACATATAACTGAAATCATACAGTATTTGTCTCTGACTTATTTCACTTAGCGTAATACCTTCAAGGGCCATGTACATGGTCACAAATGGTAAGATTTCCTCATTCTGTATGGCTGATTAATATTCCATTGTGCACACACCCACATTTCTTTTAATCCATTCATCTGCTCATGGACACTTGGGTTGTTTCCATGTCTTGGCTATTCTAAGTAACGCTGCTATGAACATGGGGGTGCAAGTAACTTTTCGAGTTAGTATTTTCGTTTCAGTATATCCCCAGAACTAGAATTGCTAAATAATTCTGTAGTTCTATTTTTAATTTTTTGAGGATTTTTCCATACTGTTTTCCATATTAGCTATACCAACTTACAACTGCACCAACAGTGCACAAGAGTTCCCATTTTTCTCTATCCATGTCAGCATTTATCTCTAGCTTGGTTTTTTTTTTTTTTAACGTTATTTTCCATTTATTTGTTTGTTCTCTAATGCTCTTTCTTTATGCATATCCAGTTGTTTTTTTTTTTAACATCTTGGAGCACTGGGTGTGGTGCATAAACAATGAATCTTGGAACACTGAAAAAAAATATCTCATTTTTTTGATGATGGCCATTCTAACAGGTGTGAGGTGCTATCTCATTATGGTTTCTAATCTGCATTTCCCTAATGACTAGTGATGTTCAACACCTTTCCATGTATCTTTTGACCTTTCATGTTTCTTCGGAAAAATGTCTATTCACAAGTGTCCACTGCCCATTTTTAAATTGAGGTGGGTTTTTGTGGGGTTTTTTTTTTTTTCAGTATTGAAAACTTTCCCACTCCATAGGTTGTCTTTTCACTTTGTTGACGGTGTCCTTACTGTGAAGAAGTGTTCTAGTTTAATGTAGCCCCACCTGCCCACTTGTTTGAGTTCATTGTGCTTTAGGTGTCACCTCCAAAAAATCATTACCAAGACCCAGGCCAAGAAGCTTTATTCCTGTTTTCTTCTAGTAGTTTCATGGTTTCGGTTCCAAGTCTTACATTTAAATCTTTAATCCATTTTGAGTTAATCTGTGTGAGGGTGTAAGATGGTTCCAGTTTCATTCTTTTACGTATGAATATTCAGTGATCCCAGCACCATTTATTGAAAAGACTGTCTTTTCTCCATTGAGTATTCTTGGCTCACGTGTAAAATACTAGTTGACTATATATGCTTGGCTTTATTTCTGGGCTCTTGATTCTGTTCCACTGGTCAATCTGTCCGTTTTTATGCCAATACATACTGTTCTGATGACTACAGCTTTAAATCAGAAGTGTGGTGCCGCTTTCATTCTTCTTTCTCAGGACTGCTTTGGCTATTTGGGGTTTCTTGTGGTGTCATACAAATTTTAGGAGTACTTTTTCTTTTTTTTCTTTTTAAGATTTTATTTATTTATGTTGAGAGAGAGAGAGAGAGAAAGCGTAAGAGAGGAGAAGGTCAGAGGGAGAAGCAGACTCTTCATGGAGCTGGGAGCCCAATGCGGGACACAATCCCAGGACTCCGGGATCACGACCTGAGCTGAAGGCAGTTGCTTAACCAACTGAGCCACCCAGGAGCCCAGGAGTATTTTTTCTACTTCTGTAAAAAATGCCATTGGAGACTTGATGGCAATTGCACTGAACCTACAGATGGCTTTTAGTAGCATTCATATTTAAATCATTAATTCTACTATGCAGCCATCAAAAGAAATGAAATCTTGCCATTTGCAACGATGTGGATGGAACTAGAGGGTATTATGCTAAGCGAAATAAGTCAATCAGAGAAAGACAATTATCATATGATCTCTCTGATATGAGGANTCACAAAACAAACTGAGGGTTATTGGGGGGTGGGAGGGTAGGGATAGGGTGGATGGGTTATGGACATTGGGGAGGGTTTGTGCTATGGTGAGTACTGTGAAAGGTGTAAGCCTGATGATTCACAGCCCTGTACCCCTGGGGCAAATAACACAAAATTAAAAAATTAAAAAATTGAAAAAAAATAAATGATTAATTCTTCCAATCCATGAACACAGGATACCTTTCCCATTTATCTGTGTCTTCAATTTTTTTCATCAATGTCATAGTTCCTAGCACAAAGATCTTTCACCTCCTTAAATTTATTCCTAAGTATTTTATTGTTTTGATGCTACTGTAAATGGGATCGATTTTTTTCATAAATTTGTTAGTGTATAGAAATGCTACTCACTTTTTTTTTTTTTTCTCACTTTTGTATGTTAATTATATATACTGCAACTGCACTGAGTTCACTGACTAGTTCCCTTTTTTTGGTTGTCTTTGGGGTTTCCTATATATAAAATTGTGTCATCTGCAAGTAGAGACAATTTTACTTTTTCCTTTCCAATTCTGATACTTTTTATTTTTCTTACCTGATTGCTTGAGGTAGCATGTGTAGTATTATGCTGAATAGGAGCAGTAAGAGTAGACTCCCTTGCTTTGTTCCTGAACTTGAGGAAATGCTTTCAACCTTTCACCACTGAGTACATTAGTTGTGTGGCTGTCATTTATGGCCTTTATTATGTTGACGTATGTTCCTTCTATGCCTAAATTACTGAGTTTTTTTTTATCATGAATGGATGTTAAATTCTGTCAAACATTTTTTCTGCTCTTATTGAGATGCCCAGATGATTCTTTCCCTTTATTGTATTAAAGTGATGTATCACATGAATTGATCTGCATATGTTCAACCATCCTTGCACCCAAGGATAAACCCCACTTGACTAGTGTATGATCATTTTAATTTATTGAGAATTTTTGCAGCTATACTCATTAATGATATCGAAAGGACTGAAGTTTTCTTTTCTAGCAGCGTCCTTTTCTGGTTTTGGTATCAGGGTAATGCTGGCTTCATAAAATGAGTTTAGTGTTCCCTCCTCTTCAGCTTTTTCTAAGAGTTTGAAAAGGACTGGTGTTCATCCTTCTGTGTTTGGTAAAATTCAACAGTGAAACCAGCTCGTCCTGGGCTTTTCTTTGTTGGGAGAATTTTATAGTAATTAAAAAGAAACTCTATTCAGAGTTGCTACTTCTTTTCCAATCTTGGTGAGTCGTATGTTTCTAAGAATTTTTCCATTTCTTCTAGGTTGTCCAGTTTGTTGACATACAGTTGTTCACAGTAGCCTCTTAGAATCCTTTCAATTTCTGTGGTATCAGTTGTGGGATCTCCTTTTTCATTTCTAATTTTTGTTGATTTCAGTCCTTCCTCTTTTCCTTAGTTAGTCTAGCTAAAGGTTTGTCAATTTTGCCAAAGGTTTATCTTTTCGAAGAACCAACTCTTAGTTTGGTTAATCTTTTCTACTGTTGTTCTGTAGTTATTTCTATTTCATTTATTCCTGCTCTTATCTTTATTATTTCCTTTCTTCTACTAACTTTGAGCTCAGTTTGTTCTTTTACTAATTCCTTAAGGCAGAGAGTTATGTTGCTTATTTAATGGATCCTTGCTGCTTCTTAACAGAGGTGTTTATTGGTATGAACTTCCCTCTTAGACTGCTTTTTGCTACATCCCACATGTTCTGGTATATTGTGCTCCCATTATCACTTATTTCAAATTGTATCTTTATTTCAAGAAACTTTTTTATTTCCCCTTTAATTTCTTCTTTGATCCATTAATTGTTCAGTGTAGTATTCAATTTCCATGCGTTCACCTATCTTCCAGTTTTCGTCATGTAATTGAGGAGTTCTAGCTTCATGCGACTGTGGTCAAAAAAGATACTTGGTATGATTTCAATCTTGAATCTGCTAAAACTTGTGTGACCTAACATACGGTCTATCTAGAAAATGTTCCATGTATTCTTGAGAAGAATGTACACTCTGCTGTTAGAATGTTCGATGCATGTCTGTTTGGTCCATTTGGTCCATAAATGTTGTTCAAATCTGCTGTTTCCTTATTCTTTGTCTGATCTATCCACTGTTTAGAGTGGGACATTAAAATCTCCAACAATACTGTATTACTATTCATTTCTTTTAGGTGTGTGAGTTTTTGCTTTATATATTTAGGTGTTCCAATGTTAGGCACATAAATACTTACAAACTATTATATCTTCTGGATGTATTAACCCCTTTTTATCATTACATGATGACCTTCTTTGTCTCTTTTTACCATTTTTAGTTTAAAGTCTATTTGGTCTGAAATCAGTATAGCTACCCCTGCCTTTCCTTTGGGGGGGGGGTGTTACCATTTGCTTGAAATGACCTTTTCCATCCCTTCACTGTTAGTCTATGTGTGTCTTTAGGGCAAATATGAATCTCTTGTAGGCAGCACATTGTTGGATCTTGTTTTTTTTTTATCTATTCAGCCACTCTATGTCTTTCAATTGGGAAAATGTAATCCACTTACACTTAAAGTAATTACTGACAGGAAAGGACTTACTACTGCCATTTTGTTAACTGTTTTCTGGTTGTAAGCTTGTTTTTGTTTTTGTTTTTAATAGATACAGCAGAAACATCTTTATAAATAGCAAAAGGGGAATAATTCACACAGAGCAGCCTGAAACAGCTTTTTAAAATGGTGATTTCACTGATCTTGCTAATGTCTCTAAGCAACTGAAGCCCTGTGCTAAAAAACAAATGGCTTGGGATGACTCTGCAAAGAAAAAGACACAAAGGCAAGGGTTTTGGTAAATGCATAAATTCTTTCCCCTGTACCTACCCCTGTCCCAAACTCCAGACCTACTAATATTTCTTCCAGAATCCCAGTTTAAACAGGCTAATATAGATCTGCACTAATCTCTCCTGGAATGATTAAATCATCCCCGAAACTACATATGCAATTCAAAAACACAGTGAAAACCATAGAAAGAACACAGACCTAATATCCTCAACATGTAGGGGATGACTGTGGATATCTGAACTCAGAAGCATTACTTGCAGTGCTACTGCTATAAAGTGTAATAATTTGATCTGAATGATGATGCAATATATAAGTAGCATTCCATAAAATAAACAGATTAGTTTGTCCTAGGAAAACCTGACAAGAACAAATTGTATCTTTAAGAAGACATGGAAATTAGAGATCAAACATTTCAACAGTATAAAAAGCAAGGAGTACACCTAGCTCATATGAGAAAAACCCTTTGAATAATTTAGGCAAAAGATAACCAAAAACATTCCGTAATATATCTCATTTCAGCCATGTCTATTAAACCCAATAGATTCTGTGCATTTTAAACTTGCTCCCAATGCAAGGAAAATTATTTTTAGTACGCCCTTAAAATACTTCAAACTGTCTCCTAAGCAATATTTAAGTTTTTTAAAAGCCAATTCCGACAATTCTTAATGTATTAGTCATCCACGTTGACTCAGTATTTTCAACCACCCACCATCAGCCACTAAATCCCTCTTTAGTAAAGCATTCTTTTTACTTAAGCTTTGGATTAATAATGGTACTCTCTAACCTTAAGCATACCTGGTATAAACAGTGGCACACACTTCGAAGCTGAGGGGGGAATTCTGAGGAAGAACTGATGATGGCATGGAAGAACTTTTCAGTCATCTGAAGAAGATTCCGTTGGTTTTCCTCAAGGCTCTCTGACTGTTCTAACCTGCAAAAAAAAAAGAGAGAGAGAGAGAGAGAGAGAGGGAAAGAGAAGGTAAAATCCATTTACAATAAACAAAAGTACTCTTTAAAAGAGACTTTCAGACAAATGCAATGTCTGAACTTTGCGAGGGTCTTGATATGAATTAAAAAAAAAAGAACAGCTAAAAGGCAATACTGAGAACTGTGTATAAGAATTCTTATCCACTTATATTCTCACAAATTTAGTATACACTCAGCTTGGTATCACCTTCTCCATTCTGGGTATGTCTGCCTGCAAAAAAATGTATTCCAGATTGCTCTCCACTTCTATGGTAAAAAGCTTCTCTGTAAGGCAAGTCTGTAGTTAACCAGCTACGCAAGGGACAGGGTAGATGAGTCTAATTCAAGGTGATGTATTAGAAGCCTACTTGTCCACAGGATCAAAGCCACATACTCTAAAAATTGTTATCAGAAATAAAGGTGAGGGGCGCCTGGGTGGCTTAGTTGTTAAGCATCTACCTTCAGCTCAGGTCATGATCCCAGAATCCTGGTATTGAGCCCGAGTGGGGCTTCCTGCTCAATGGAGAGCCTGCTTCTCTCTTCTCTCTTTCCCTCTGCCTTTTCTACCCTGCACCCCCAACCCCTCCAATCCCCACTCGTGTTCTCTCTTGCTATCTCAAATAAATAAATAAAATCTTTAAAAAGGAAGGAAAGAAGGATGGAAGGAAGGAAGGTAGGTAGGTAGATAGGTAGGTAGGTAGGTGACAGCTGATTCCTGAGTGCTTCGCTCCCAGCCCTCCTCCTTCCACTCCTGGTTTTGAGCTAGGGCAGGGAAGAAAACTATTATTTATTAGGCATCTCCAACTCCAACGAACCCATGTGTCAAGCCACTTTAAAAATATACAACATGTGCATATTTTATTGGACCTAATGTACAAAGAACACACAAAAGAATGACAGGTAATTATGAATCATAGTTAGAAAACTCTGTACTTTATCTTGTAGTCAACAGGGAACAACAGATGTTCTAAGAAAGGGAATAATGAAAAGATTCAGGTTTCAAAATAATTCCTGTAACAAATGACCTGAAAAATGAAAAAGACACTGCTGGGGCAATAATGGGTGAGTTACAGCAAAAGTCAATGGGCTCACCATTTACAATTGTACCAAAAAGAATAAAATACCTAGGAAAATAGTTAACCAAAGTGGTGAAAGACCTCTATACTCTTAAAATTATAAGACACTGAAGAAAGAAACTGAAGACAACACAAACTAGAGGAAAGACACATCATGCTGATGGATTGGAAGAATATTATTAAAATGTGTATACTACCCCAAAGCAATCTACAGATTCAAGGCAATTCCTGTCAAAATACCAAGTGATTTTTTTTAACCAAACTGGAATAAATAATTCTAATATTTGTATAGAACCACAAAGGACTTCAAAGAGACAAAGCAATCTTGAGAGAAAAGAAAAGGCTAGAGGTATCATCACAATCCCAGATGTCAAGATATGCTACAAAACTACAGTAATCAAAACAGTATGGGACTGGCACAGTAACAGTCGTATAGATCAATGGAACAGAAAAAAGCCCAGAAATAAACCTATGCCTGCACTGTCAATTAATCTGTGGCAAAGTAGGCAAGAATATACAATGAGGAAAAGACTATCTTTTCAATAAATGTTATTGAGAAACTGGACAGCTACATGCTAAAAAATGAAACTAGAGCACTTTCTTATAGCATATGCAAAAACAAACTCCAAATAGAGTAAACACCTAAATATGAGACCTGAAGCCATAAAACTCCTAAAAGAAAACACAGTGATCTCTTGATGTCAGCTTTGACAACATATTTATGGATATGTCTCTGCAGGCAAGGGAAACAAAAGCAAAAATAAACTATCAAGACTATACCAAAATAAAAAGCTTTTGCACAGCAAGGAAACCATCAAAAAAATGAAATATCAACCTGAATGAAATAGCAATACTGAAACAGCAATACGGAATGGGAGAAGATATCTACAAATGATACAACTGGTAAGAGATTAATATCCAAAATATGTAAGGAATGCACACAACTCAATACCAAAATACCCAAATAATCTGATTAAAAAATGGACAGAGGGAAAAAAATAAAGGGGTGGTGGTGCCTGGGTGGCTCAGTCGGTTAAGAGTCTGCCTTTGGCTCAGGTCATTATCCCGGGGTCCTGAGATCTAGCCCTGCAGTGGGCTCCCTGCTCAGTGGGAAGCCTGCTTCTCCTTCTCCCACTGCCCTTACACCCTGCCCCACTTGTGCACTCTTTCTTTAGCTCTGCTCTAATAAATAAATCTTTAAAAAAAAATTAAAAACGGACAAAGCACCTGAAAAGACATTTTTCCAAAGAACATATAAAGGTGGCACACGGACACATGAAAAGATGCTCAACATCAACTAATCATCAGGAAAACGCAAATCAAAACCATAATGAAGTATCACCTCACACCAGTCAGAATGATTAATATAAAAAAAAAAAAGAAATAACAAGTATTAACGAGGATGTGGAGAAAAGGGAACACTTGTGCACTGTTGACGGGAATGTATATTGGTGCAATCATTGTGGAAAACAGTATGGAGGTTCCTCAAAAAATTAAAAATAGAGGGGCACCTAGGTGGCTCAGTTAGTTGGGCATCTGCCTTTGGCTCAGGTCATGATCCCACAGTCCTGGGATCAAGCCCTGCATCAGGCTCCCTGCTCAGCAGGAGACCTGCTTCTCACTCTCTTGCTGTCAAATAAATAAATAAAATCTTAAAAAAAAATTACAAATAGAAATACCATATGATCCAGTATTCCATCACTTGGTATTTACCCAAAGAAAATGAAAACGCTAATTGAAAAGATGCATGCACCCCTATGTTTACTGCAGCACTATTTATAATAGCCAACTCTACAGAAGCAACTTAAGTGTCCACCAATAGATGAACAGATAAAGAAGATGTGTTACACACACACACACACACACACACACACACACACACACACACACATGCACGCACATGCAGGAATATTATTCAGCCATTAAAAAGAACGAAATCTTGCCATTTACAACAACATGGATGGACCTAGAAGTTATTATGCTAAGTGAGATAAGTCAGAGAAATGCAAATACTGTAGGACTTCACTTATATGTGGAATCCAAAAATCAAAACAGGGGCACCTGGGTGGGGCAGTCGGTTAAGCAACTGACTCTTGGTTTCGGTTCAGGTTGTGATCTCAGGGTCATGAGATCGAGCCCAGTGTCAGACTCGTGCTCAGCCCACAGAGTCGGCTTCAGATTTTCTCTCCCTCCCTCTTTGCCCCTCCCGCTCGTGCACTTGTTCTCTCTCAAATAAATCTTAAAAAACAAAACAAATGAACAAACAAAAAAACCCACACTTTTAAATACAGAGAACAAACTGGTGGTTGCCAGAGGAGATGGGGCTGATGGGATGGGTGATATAGGTAAGGGGGATTAAGTGGTACAAACTTCCAGTTATAAAATAAATAAGTCATGGAGATGAAAATGAAAAGTACAGTATAGGGGATATGGTTGATAATGTTGTAACAATGTTGCAAGGTGACAGATGTGACTTGTCAAATGGTAACAGATGATGAATTGTCAAATGGAAAAACTGTATACCTGAAATTAATATAACACTGTGTATCAGTTATACTTCAGTAATTTTTAAAACCTGATTGAAAAAACAAAGTCAATAAGATCAATTCCATATTGACTGAAAAGATAATGATACAGCCAAACTATGAAGTATTACATGGCAGGTAAAAAGCATGAGATTAATCTTTCTATACAGACATAGAAAGATCTACGATATAGAGCTAAGTTAAAAAAATTAAGTTGCAAAACCAGGTATTTACTCAAAGGATATAAACATCATGTTTTGAAGGGGCACATGTACCCCAATGTTTACAGCACCAAAGTCCTCAACTGCCAAAACATGGGAAGAGCCCAGATGTCATTGACAGATGAATGGATACAGAAGATGTGGTATGTGTGTGTGTGTGTGTACACACACACACACACACACACACACACACACACACACATATACACACAGGAATATTACTCAGCCATCAAAAAGAATGAAATCTGGCCATTTGCAGCGATATGGATAGAACAGTGTACTATGTTAAGGAAAATAAGTCAGTCAGAGAAAGACAAATACCATATGATTTCACTCATGGAATTTAAGAAACAAAATAGATGAACATAGGGGAAAGGAAGGAAAAGTAAAATAAGATGAAAACAGAGAGGGAGGCAAACCGTAAGATATTCTTAACTACAGGAAACAAACTGAGGGTTGCTGAAGGGGAGATGGGGAGAGATGGAGTAACTGGGTGATAGGCATTAAGGAAGGCATGTGATGTAATGAGCACTGGGTGTTGTATACAACTGATAAATCATTAAATTCTACCTCTGAAACTAATAATACACTATATGTTAATTAAATTGAATTTAAATAAAAAATAAAAGTTGCAAAACCATGTATACAATGTTTCCATTTATATCACTCACGTTATATGTATAGTTTCTACAACTAGATTTATGCATATGTATATGCAAATGCACTGAAAAAGGGCAAAGAACAGACTAAACTAGTAACATGCTATGTCTCTAGAGATGGTTGTTAAAGATACCTGTAAATTTTTTAAGAAAAATGTATTTGTGTGTAATTTTTATAATTAAAGGCTAATTTTAAGAGTCAAGTCGAACTATGAAGGCCCTGTTCTCATGCAGGGTAATGGAAAAGTGGAGTCAAGTCATAGATGGGAGGATGACACACCTGGTAGGATCCACTTCAAAGCTAACATGCTGCCAATCAGAGGATGTGATCACAATTCGTAATAACGGATCCAGGAGTTTTTGTAGGTAGGTAGCACCATATACCTAAAGAAATATAACAGTAGAAACTTATTACACCTTCTCCAAATGTCTTGCATTAAAGACATTCTGTTCTGTACGTTCTGCACATAATTAGTCTGCCATACCTTGGCACAAAAAAAAAGATAAATGGATACAAACCTTGAAACAGAAGGTCATTATTTTACTGGCTAAGCTGTTTCCTCGGAAAAGGGTCTGCATGGAGTCTGCCAATTCTACTTCCTTAGAAAACATGTTCCAGAGCAGTTGGTAGAGTAAATGTCGAGAATCAAATAGAGTCACTAGAACTCGAGCTAGTTCATCCTGAGAACAAAACAAAATTGTGTTAGTGTGAATAATTCCTTTTTTTCTTCAGCAGGAAACTGAAAGGTAAATCCAAAGTTGTCAACCACCTACTAAAGCCAGTTCAATGGTGACTAACCAGTTTTCCCCCCAACAGTGGTGCATGTGTCTATTGTCTATGATAGATGACTATTTCTTCATGCCTACAGCAGCTGTTGATTCTTTTCTAAAAATTTATTTATTCATTCATTCATTCATTCATTCATCCATTCAATCTCTACACCCAGTGTGGATCTCGAACTCATGACCCTAAGATCAAGAGTTGCACACTCTTCTGAATGGGCCAGCCAGGCGCCCCAGCAGCTGTTAATTTTGAGGATTAACTGATGAAAAATAAAAGAGGCCCAGACTTTACCAGAAGAAAAAAATCCAGGATTCAGTTCAAATTATGACAAAATCAAAGAAAGGAGAAATAGAACACGATGGCCAAGAGTTTAGTTTGATATGCCCAGATCATTTTCTTAGGAAATCAGTGAGCAGGAGTAAGACTTTGGTGACCACAGGACCTCTATTCTCTGCTCATCTGGTCAAGGAAATTCAGTACACATTGAACATGGGCTCAGCAGAGAAACAACAAAAATGGAAAGACTACAGGATTTGCAGAAGTCAGGAAAAAGATTTGAGCTGTGCATTCAGAAACAAGAAATTAGCAAGATTTATGTACAAAGCCAGGGTCAGCAGCTAATTCCCACATACTTCCTAACTGGTAACCCTCATAATTCCCCATTCTCGGTACACTCAAGAAAAATGATGTGATAGTACATCACTGTTTAACCACAAATGCTACAAAGAGATTTACAGAGAACAGGGGTAGCCATAAAAAAAGGCCCCACCTTTAAGCAGTGACAAGTCCAGGATCATGGTCCATAGCTCTTCTAATTCTTACCTGATCAATTCTGGTATGAGTCAAGGAAAAATATTCACAATTCTAACTACAGAATCTAGAAGCCAAAGAAGATCCAAATATTTTGCTATATGCCCTATAGTTATGTTACACGTATTTGACTAGATAGAAAAATTCTTTCCTCCATTTTAAAATCAAGTATAATTATGAGAGAGAATTCAGTTACAAAATGTTTCTAGAGTACTGTGCTAATTTTTTGCCCATTCTAATCCCCCCTCTGCAAAATTCTGCAAATTAAGCAACAGAATTTAAAATTTAAAAAAGAGAAAAAAATTTTTTAAATGTTATCTTATATTTTGTTCTCCCTTAGGTATAGCTTTAATAGATCTGGCCTAATACAAGTCTTTCTCAAAAAAAAAAGTCATAAAACTCATTAGAAATGATTTACAGAAAGAAAACAGTGAATTAAAGCTTCTTAGATTTAACCGATTCTTTTTTATTAGGAGAATTACTGCTAATTTTTAGTACTGACTAATTACAGGTAGGTCCTAAAAAGGTAATTCAGAATATCCATTTTCAAAACATATGAAGATTTCTGCAGTGTTAAATTTCAAGAGAATTTCAATAAATTCCTTGTCCTAACTCCCTAGAGCTCCAAGCAGGATTCCACCTTTGTTCATTAAACAATTACTTATTGTGTCCTTGTTATGTGCCAGGCACTCTGAGAACTAAAGCAGTGCACAAGATAGACAAGGTCTCTCCTTTCACAGGGTTCACATTATGGGGGAATGATAAGATAATTTCAATAGTAAATGCTACAAAGTAAACTGAACAAGGTAAAGTGACAGAATGACTAGAAGTGTGGTTCTTGCTGGATGGTCAAAGAGACCTCATTAAAATAGAGACACATGCACTGAAACTCAAGTAACAAGTTGGCCACGTAAGAGATCACGGAAGAAGCATTCCAGGCAGGGGTGAGGTAGGGGTGGGGAAGCCGCACCCCTGATGTCACCTAAGGTGGAGATAAGCCTACCAGGTTGGATGGGCAGCATGACTTAAGTCTGGTGATAATAATTAACAAGAAGGAAAGTGGTATGAGACAAGGTCAGCAATGAGGCAGAGCCCAGGTTGGGTAGAGCCTTGTAAGCCAGAGAAGGGAGTTTAAATTTTCCTTTAAGTATGAGGAATAAGATCCTACAGGTTTTAAGAAGGAGCAAATCTATAGACAGTGACAGATTACCTTATTAGTTATAATTTGCTAAACTGAAATCATTTTTTGGTAAAATATAAACTGAATAGCTTTTTAACATGGAAAAGATAACCTTCTCAAATTTTTAGCATAGATTGTTAAAAAAATAATATGGTTTTAAGACAATTTTTTATTGAGAAGCCAAAAAGGCATTTTATATCTTCAGAGTTTAAAACAAGTAACATAATTTCAAATGCAAATGTAGTGCTTACATTTAAAAAAAAAAACTGTACAGCGCATTATAGGAAAAAAAAAAAGAGTTGTGACCTGGACACACAAGCCTTTAATTCTAGCTCTAGCATTAATGACAACTAAATACAACATTTAACCCTAATCGTTTCATTTTATACATGAAAGTACCAGACCATGTCAGGGTTTTTTTTTGTTTTTGTTTTTAAGATTTATTTATTTATTTGACAGAGAGAGAGAGAGAGAACGGATGCATACAATCAGGCAAAGCAGCAGGCAGAGGAAGAAGCAGGCTCCCCACTGAGCAGAGAGCCTGACATAGGGCTCGATCCCAGGACCCCGGGATCTTGACCTGAACCCACACCAGGGGTTTTAATTTTCTTTTGATCAGGGTATGTGTGTATATACATATGTGTATATGTGTATGCACACATACTATACACATATACAAATATTATCTATCTTCTATCTATCTATCTATCATCTATTTTGGTGGGCACCTGGGTGGCTCAGTCGGCTGAGCATCTGCCTTTAGCTCAGGTCATGATCTCAGGGTCCTGGGACTGAGCCCCACCGGGCTCCCTGTCAAGCAGGGAGTCTGCTTCTCCTTCTCCCTCTGCCCCTCCCCTCATTGATGCGTGTCCATGCTCTAACAAATAGATAAAATCTTTTTTAAAAATATGTATATATATATATAGGATCAGTGTTTAAATGGAATTTTTCAGTGGAAAAGGGAAGGAACCTGAGTTTCACTGTAAGTATGAGGGATAGGATCCTCATAGTTCAGGTAAGATCACTACTGAGGCTCCAGCTACTTTCCCACAGCTGAAAACCACTCAAATAAGATCTGAAGTTTCTTTCAGCTCTTAAGTTTTAGCAATTCATGCAATAAACATTCCTGGAATGAAGAAATTCAGAAGCATCTGCTAGGTGGCAGGCCCTAGTTCTGCACACTTCCTCAATGAACTCACCCACTGAGAACACGGGACCACGTTGGCCAGCGCCATAGCTATTGGGAGCTCTCCCTGGTCTCCCATCATCGTGACCAACTCCACCAGCCTCTCAAACCGGTCAGCCAGCACCGTTTCTGCAAGGGTGTCAAATTCTGTCCCTTGCTGGAGGATTTTTGTCAGAACTTCCATAAATGTAGCTCTTGTCTGAAGATCTTTGTGATAACCTAAACCTGATATGGACAGATAGATGCAAATTTACTAACATGGCCTGTTGAAATAATTTTGCTTGTCTTACATGCCAATTCTCTAGGTTTTCAGTTTCTATATGAAGCCTTCATTTTATCTCACCTATGGAGTGCATAAGGCCACTGTCCACATTAGCGTTGAGTAAGTTTGACATTGCAAGGACTGTACAGTGCCTCAGTGACGCCAGCCTCCGAGACATGCCACGTTTCCTGCCACCTGTTTGTGCATTTTCATCTTCAACTTCACTACAGTCGTTCAAAAGGTTCATGAACAATGTGAAATACCTGAGAAATAAAAAGACTGACTCTTACATAGTGAAGGCCACATCAATCAGAACACTAATCAGATATTCTGGAATCATGATATGTGCATCCCATGAGTGGTCTCGGGTATCTGTTTCTCTCTAGTCCTGAGGTAATCAGCCAGTGTGGCTCATTGTGAAGTGTGCCGTGCTTAATATGATTTTATCCTCACAAAGCCAGTACATATTTCATAACATAGGCACAAAACAGATGCAATCTTTCCTGGTCAAAGCATCACTTTTAGTGTTTACCATATAATATGAATAGTCCAAATAGTTTAGAGAACATTATTTCAAATGCCTTAATGAGGTGATCTGGGTTTTATTGCCAATAATTCACTGCTTGGATTATTTTCTTTAAAAACACAAAACAGTTGTGTTCTTAACCCAGTCCTGTCATAGGGAATATTCCTTCATGCATGCATCATATTTTATAGGCAGCTGCTGATGGCCATAATACCAAAGTAATGAGGTCCATTTTCTAAATATAATCATCTGCCACTTCGGTTAGATTTTGTTTTGTTGTGTGTGGGCTTTGTTTTTTTGCTTTGCCTTTTGGGGGACTGAAATTTACTTAAGAAATAACTGTGATTTGGCTTCCATCAATTCCACACCATCTCCTTCCTCCGGCTGCAGCGGAAGACCAGCCAGGAGTGAAACTACTGCTTCCATGCTCGCCTGGTCCAAGTCTCTGAAGAAAGAAAATTTAAGGACCATATAAATCTTTCAGGTTCTTCCACTTTCCCTTCCCCTCAAATAAACACCTTCCTAAGAGAACTTCAGAAATTCAGGAACAATCTATTTAACTATTTATTAGGATAAACTAAATAATTTGAGTTAACATGCACACCCAGAATGCAAAAACCATTCAAGTGAGAGAGAAGGTGATAAAAACTTTCATAAAACCAAGCCCCATGAAAGAAATATATGTGAATGATTATGTAGTTTGGTGTTTAATTATTTTTTGATATGTGGCAATAAGTATTTACCATTAGAGCAAATGCAGGGAATTACTTTTTAGAAACACTGGAGCCAATCAAGTTCCTTAAATATTACCTTTATCAAATTATAAAATAAAAACAATCTAATAAGGCTTTATACATTTTATTCTCCAAAAACTACAGACTATCATTCCTAAATAGGCAACACTAACTTTCCAAATAAATTGACTTTACTGATAAAGTCTTTCAGTTAAAAATAGAAGATAAAGATTAGTATATATAATTCAAATGCAAAAGTATGATATCCAAAAAAACACATATTATAATAGCTATGATGAAGTAGTTATCAACACCCCAAGTAGACCTGCTAATACTTAATTAAAAGTCATTCTTTCTTTTGTGTTTTTTGTTGGTGGTGGGTTTTTTTGTTTTGTTTTGTTTTGTTTTACCTTGTAAGACATTTTACATCATCATCTGCTGCTTGGTTTGATGTTCCCATAACCCAGTCTGTCAGGTATTCTACCATTTTATTCCTACAGAATGGCAGGGAAAAGGAAAACAGCAACAATTTTTTTAAGTCACACATACACCTTTAGTCATATAAAATTTTTTTACTAGTGCGAATACTTTGCCAAATCACCCAGGTGATATGACAGTTTCATAAAAGTGATACCGCTACTTCAACCCTAACAGAAGGGCACTAACAGGCAAGTTGGATACTGATCCTCTGCTGGTACTGGATCCCTTAGCCAGGGTATCGGTTTGGAAACAGAATCAAGTTCTTAGCTCAAGTATAATTTAGAAAAAGGGAGCACTGCCATGGGCATGAAGCTTTGGGAAACTTGAAAATACGGAAGAGAAAAATAAAGACGTAAAATGCTGTTTTTCCATCCCCCCCCTTTCCCATGATAATTAAGTACCTACTATTTTTTTGTACTTCATTTAATTTAGAATTTACAAGACCCCACCTTTCTCTTTTGAGAACTCACCTAAATTTCATCTCTTGACAAAATGAGAGGTCATCTCTCCTTGCCATCATTACCTCGACTAACTGACACAGTTTCGTTTTTATTTGAATTGCATGGACCATATTCCCAAGCACGCGAACATATCTATTTAGACACAGAAACATTCAGGGGGAAAAAATATCAGATATAAACAAAAGAGAAGGTGTTCTGAATGTTTTAATCTCTATGTAAAATGATTAAATGTAACTACCAAAACTGCAGTATTTTTATTTTATAGGAGTACATACATAACTTCTGGTTACCTGTCACATCCCAATTTGGGTGCAATAAAGCATGGCAAATTATTTCCTAATAACTACCAATACCAATGTGTTTCTGCTACATTTCAGTAGAATCCTTACCTGACTAGATTTAACATCATTGTTTCAATGCTAGCTTGCCCCAGATGTTCCGAGCTGCCTTCAGTATGATTATCTAGTAAGTTCTTCATTATAGCTATGGTTTGCTCCACAAATTGAGTATTGGTGTCAGTCAATAAAACCTAAAGAACAAAATACATTTTGGCATCAAGGCACAGGAGACAGACCACACAGAGATGAAACCGCCTGACCTCAATTTCATACACACGCAGAAATCCACCTACAGGCATATATTCAAATAGGCACACTGAGACACTCATACCCACACCAAAGACATTCATAACCCCTGGCACACCTACACACTAGAGTTCCCAAAAACCAAAACTGATGCCTACATTACATGATTCTTTTTTTCTGCAATTTTTTTGCCTGTTTTAAAAAAACTGAGTGATGTTCATGCCAGTAATCAAAAAGAAAAAGGCTTCATTACCAAACAAGTCACTCTATTCATAGGAAAGGGTGAAAAGTAAAGCAGAGAACACTTTACCTGTCCTTGGGAGTCAAAAAACTTGCTGATGGTATTCTTCAATTTGTTAAACAGCATTGGATAAAGAGCAGGACTCAATTCAAGACCCACCAGATCCTTAACATTGGTCCGTATTTGAAGTCCCACTTTCTCATGGTTACACACCATTAAGGATAAAAGTCGATCCATAAATTTGCTGACAGGTGTATCTGCATTTCCCTCTGAAGACATCACTGAAATCATGGAACCCTTGCGTTCACTGACTGGGCCCATGGGTGGGCTATAGGTTGCCAGGCCAGAATTGCTTCTCTGTTGCAGGCACACTCCCCCAAGGGCACAAAGGAAGCCAGTCATATTGATCCATTCCTGTAAGGAGTCCGTGTCTGACAAATCTATGGATCCTCCTCCACTCACGTGAGACATTCGCCTCTTAACAATGGTCTTGTGAAGGCTTTCAGCAGCCTAAACACAAAATTTTCACGGAAAGCATGAATTCAACCTCAACTGGTTGAGAAACTTGACAAAAATCACTTTTTATCCAACAATTCTTCCATGACAAAAGAACATTTTTTTACATTTAAAAGATCCAAGTCTTCACCATTTCTAGTCACATCAAGGTATCTTACTGCCCAAGGCCAGATGAGCCTTACAAAATGAAGGTAGCAATGGACACACACACGATATCAGGTACAGAAGGTGGCTACGGACTGCAGCTCAGAAAGGAACATTCACTCCAATTATTTGCTTATATCAATTCCTGGACAGAGAGGCAATGTCTAAGCTGCTTCAAGGAATATAAGCATTTGGAAATTTTCAACCAAGTAGTGTGTGCACTTATTTCAGTGATGGCCCAAGTTCAAGTGCTCTGGACCAGCTTTGCAAATATTGTATTACTATTAACACAGATTCTGCAGGGCAAGAGGAGAGTAATCAAGCAAAAGAACCACTAAACAGAAAGAGGCTGTAATGAACCAAGTGCAGAGGGACAAGAAATAGAAAAAAAATCAAACTCTACAATAATCTGACTGAGAAGGAATCTTCAAAGAATTCTGATCCTATTAGTTTACAGACCACAGATGAGAAAGAAAAACTCATACTATGTGTGGCAAAGATTTTTCAAATTCAATTTTCCTTACACACTGCTTACAAGCTAATACCCTATTACTCAGGACGTATCAACCCAAGAAAGCAACATATTAGGGGCATTCTGTAATATAAATGATGTAGAAGTACCACTGCATTTCCTTCCTTATGTATGTTTTTTTGTGGGGGGAAAAAGCTTTTCTCCCATGAAGGACTGCTTTGAATACAGAAATACAGAATAGAAAACTACTGTTTCTTATGGCACATGCATTTATTACAGTTGTAGCTAATAATAGAATATGGTTACTCTCCCTCATGTCATGCAGCACGTTATCCTTTTCAGGATCTAGGTTAAATATATTTATGCAAGTTCTCTGAACAAGAGTAAAGACGATACAGCCTGCAACATGGTGACTTAATGCAGAGCACAGTGAAAGAACCATTGGATACAACACTCCGCTTTGACAAAGGAAGCCTAGATCTTGCATTTTAGTATTTTCTGTCATCTACTTTGTGAGGTTGGCTGGACTAAGTCAGGTAACAGATTAACTTCACACCTTCAATGATTTGTGCAACGAGGAATCATCTGTTATCAGACACAGAAATGTCCACTGCAAAAGAACTTGCAGGCTGGCTTATAAGCAACAATGTGGCAGAGCATATATTTGGACCAAATTTACACAGCCAGGTTATTAAACAGTGCCAAGTGATTCTGAATTTTTTTTAATAGAAGGGCAACTGAGTACTCAGCATATTGACTGCACATGGGCTGCAGCAGTGCTGAAACACTGTAATCAGTATAGCCAGGACTTATTTCCTTTGTTCACTAAGAATCTGGATCTGGTACTACCTAGACATCTCTTTAATCCAGTCTCAACTCTTTTTTTTTTTTTTTAAAGATTTTATTTATTTATTTCACAGAGGGAGAGAGATCACAAGGAGGCAGAGAGGCAGGCAGAGAGAGAGAGGGGGAAGCAGGCTCCCCGCTGAGCAGGGAGCCTGATGCGGGCCTCGATCCCAGGACCCTGAGATCATGACCTGAGCCGAAAGCAGAGGCATTAACCCACTGAGCCACCCAGGCGCCCTAATCCAGTCTCAACTCTTGAGCCAAATGTTCATGCTGAACAAACACTGTACTTGGCATCAATGTTAATTAAGGCATTATTTTAAAAAAGCATTATGGAATAATGCAACAGCAGCTAAGGCCCAGCTATCAAAAGAGATTCTCAGGATGCCTGGGTGGCTCAGTTGGTTAACCAGCTGCCTTCCACACAGGTCATGATCCCAGGGTCCTGGAATCGAGTCCTACATCGGACTCCTTGCTTGACAGGGAGCCTGCTTCTCCCTCTGCCTCTCCCTGCCACTCTGCCTCCTTATAATTTCTCTCTGCGAAATAAATAAAAATAAATAAAATATTTAAACAGAGTTCTTCTCCATCTTTATTAAATTCTAAATTAAATAAGAGGAAGAAGAGCTCAGAAGAGCAGCTCCAACACCTTAGTCACCTGCAGCTGGTCCTTAAAGTATTGATAACAGTGATACCCATTCAAAGTGGAGGCAGTAACAATGAAATGCATGAACAACTTATTAACAGACCCAAACATGTGCAACAGTGACTTTCAGATCCAGAGGAATCCGTGCAGGGAAGTTCTGATGAAACTGCCAACAGTGGTAAAGACGAAAGCAGCGTTCCTAGTAGCAGTAGTGGGCACAGCAATGGATCCAGCAATGAGATGAATTCTAGCCATGCAAGCCAGTCAGCTAGGGCTAGCAGTGAGGTACAGTCAGAAGACTGCAAAGGGCAACACTCTCAGGTCCCCTCCCTCTTCGGGAGCTTTGTACTATTGCTAGTAAACTTTGCTTTACTAGCACTCAAAAAAAAAAAAAAAAAGACAACAACATTGCCAATATTAAAGCCCTTAATGAAAAGGAAGATGACAATAATGGTCATAATCCTCCTAAAGGCAGTTGTGGTATAGATCGTCAGAAGAGAAAATTAGAAAATCAAGCATGCATTTGCTTATGGGATTCCCAAGGCCCGTCAGAAAGAAAATGGGATAAGCAACAGAACAGGAAAGAACCTGGTTTTTAACACTGAATCGATGGCATCAATAAATAATCAAATACAAATGCTAGATGCTTGTTCATACTCTCCAGACCCAGAGCAAATTTCAGGGGAAATAAACACTGCTCATATAGTACAAGCATGTCAAGAATCTTGTATTACAAACACTGGTGACGTTCTTGGGGAGACTACTGGGAATGAATCATTTAACTGCCTACAATGTATTGGTCCCTAGCATCACCACCACCCCCATCACTACCACCAGGATGGGCATATTGTTGATGATATGCTGATGCAGTTGATGTCAGCTGCAGCAGCTACCAGATCAGTGCAAAATCAGAAAGAAACATGACTGATTTTGATGAGGAATCTGGATGTGAAGAGCAGCTAGTTCAGATGAATTCACATGCAGAACTAACATCTTTTCTCCAACAACATCTTCCCAATTTAGCATCCCATTTATGTCTTAGTCAAGGACCTGCAGTTCATAAACATCAATTCAACAAGTAATGCTCTAACAGATATTAACTTGGATAACGTTTGCAAGAAAGGAAACACTTTGTGGAATACAGTTTAAGATATGACTCCATCTTTCGGAAGGACTGAAAAATGAAGCTGAAAAACTTCTCTGTTCCTTAGTATGTTGGTTTACAGATTCAAATGAGAGTCACTGAAGGCTGCCTTGAAAATTTAGACAAGAACAGGTAAAGAGGAATTTTTTACATGGCAGTCAAAGTTCATTTCATACATTCTTATTGACTAGGTGTGGTGAGTTCACAGCATTTAATGTATTATCAACATGTTTTAGTACTTGTAGTTTTCACAATAGGTCTAAAAACTTTTCTCTCACAGGGTTCCTATTTTATTACTCGGCCTCACATTATTCAGCACTTTTTGGCACCCTTGACTAGATCCCCTCCAAAAGAAGCAATATAATACTTATTCTCTTCTTGCCTCTGGGAACATAGTAGTGATTACTCTGTTTTCAAATTACAGTTAAATGTTCTTGAACTGTATCATATTATATATTAAAAATGGCTAAATAAGTTAAACTTAAGCTGAAATAGAAACATTTTGATAATGGCATTCTTCTTGCATCTGAGTGGATCTTTTGTGTCTTGACTTCTGCAGTACATAAAGAATTAGGTTAGTGTTCTTCTCTAGTTTTAATTCTGCTATTTATTTATATACTTCTTAATGGGGTTCAAATGAACTACAAATTTCTTGCTTTTCAGGTCTGTTCCACTGGTATAATTTTACATTTCCCTTGGTAATGTTCCATCCTCTAATAGAATGAATTCAGTTATTACTTGAATACATTATAGTAATATAATGTCTTCAGCTTACCTCTGCCCAGGCCACATATTAATGTCTCATTTTAATGAATAGTTAAGTGCTTCAAAACATTTTTTTTTACCTAATTGAATTAGAAAAAGTATACACCATATTTTACTTTCTGCTCTTGGTCTTTAAAGGGCTCCAACTTGACAATCACAACAGAAAAACTGTTCATGTAGGAATAAGAAACCATTAATAGACCTCTGTTAGTGAATCCATTTGGCACATACTCTTTAAAAGGAATGCTTTTATTTTTTTTGTTTCAAGTTTTTATTTAACTCCAGTTAGTTAATAGAAGGTATAATATTAGTTGCAGTGAAAGGAATGCTTTTAATGGTTGGATGATATTTCATCATTTACAGAAGTGCTACAGCAGTTAATTTAAAAATGTTAATTGTCTTTTAAAAATCTTTGCGAAACCACTAGTTTTTTCAAGCAGTTGTCTCAATTTATATTCCCTATATGTGTATCTGCAAACACTATTACCTAGCAATTCCACTGTTAAGTATGTACTTCACAGAAATACATCTAGATGGTCATCAAAAGACACAGTCAAGAATGTTCATAGCAGAAATGTTCAAAGTAACTAAAATTCTTTGTATAGCTATCCAATGCCCAAAGAGAGTAGAAGGAAAATTAAATTGTGGACCGCGTGTTGAATGAAATACCTAGAAAATAACAGTGAATGAACGACAACGGTATGGAATAGTGTGGATGAGTCTCACAATGTTGAGTGAAAGAAGCCAGATATAAGATACTACATCTCTAGCACTCAAGTTATATCAGGTTTACAAACAGGAAAACTACTGTATTTAGTAGCCAGCATAATGGTTACTCTTGGGTTGTTAGTGATTGGAAGGGGGGCACAATGAAGGCTTTGATGTGCTGGTAATGATTTATTTCTTTTTATTTTCTTTTAAAGATTTTATTTATTTGACAGAGAAAGACAAGAGCACGCACAAGCAGGGGGAGGGGAGAAAGGGAGAGGGAGAAGCAGGATCCCTGCTGAGCAGGGACTCCAATGTGAGGCTGATTCCCGGGACCTTGGGATCATGACCTGAGCTGAAGGCAGATGCTACACCAAGTGAGCCACCCCGGCACCCCAGTACCGATTTATTTCTTGATGTGGGTGCTGATTGCACAGGTATGTTCACCTCCTACTGTTTTGAACTGTTGCTTAGATTTATACATGTTTTTATATGTATGTTATATTCCGGTAAAAAAATAAAGTCCAAACCTAAGATTACCATGTACATTTAAGAGCCATTAATATATTTTTGTCATAGACTAATATACCAACCCAGAATATCAAACTTCTTTTAAAAAGCTTTGACTCACATGAATGAACCTTGCAAACATTATGCCAAGTGAAAAAAAAAGTCATACTCTGTGAAATGTCCAGAACAGGCAAATCTACAGAAAGCAGACTGGTGGTTCCTTAGGGTCGGGGGGAAGTGGGAGATTAGGGAATGATAAATCATGGGTATGGGTTTTTTTTAAACTGGGGTGATGGTTGTGCAACTTTGTAAATATGCTTTGTTTTTGTCTTGCTTCATGGTCATAATGCCAGCTGAGATTGTCAGTATCAGTACAATGAAACCAAACTAGCAGGTTGGGAGCAGATTATTCTGCCATTCTTTTTGATCTTTGAGTTGTAAATCAAATCTAGGACCGATCACCCCACACTTGTTTAACACATGCCTGTGAGGTTCACAACAAATCTTCCCAGCTCTGTGATCTTCAATGATTTCAAATTCATCAATGTAACCATGCTTCATCATCACAGTCAGAAACCAGACAATGACTTTGGAACATTGCCTAATGAGAACCTGAGTCTGCCTCTCATTCAGCACTGTTGATGCTCTTGAAATCATGTGCCAGGATGTTCATGCATACCATTAAAGCGGCATAGAAAGGTGGCAGAAAGTAATAGTACATTTTAAATGGGTGAACTAAATGGTATGCAAATTATATCTCAACATAACAGTTATCCTCCTAAAAAAGCTTTCATCCTAAGGCCACATGTCCTCTCCAAATGACATTAGGTACATATTTTTGCTTTACAAAAACATAACTTTTTTTCCTTGTTCTAATTAGGCATGACAAGAAAAAAAGCAATGGGAGGGTAACCAGTTTTTCTGAAACACCTAATAATAATGAGAGTAATAGGGATGCCTGGGTGGCTCAGTCGGTTAAAGCATCTGCCTTTGGCTCAGGTCATGATCCCCAGGTCCTGGGATCGAGTCCTACATCAGACTCCCTGTTCAGCGGGGAGCCTGCTTCTTCCTCTGCCTGCCACTCCCCCTACTTGTTTTCTTTCTCTCTCTGACATATAAATAAATAAAATCTTTAAAAAAATAAAATAATGAGAGCAATATATGGCCACTACAAATTATACACAAATATCAATTAATTATTAATTTCTGGGGTAACAGATGAAATTAGTTGAATGAAATGTCCAAATTTTTAAGTTTAACTTAACCTATGGGTTCAATCTTCTGCCCACCAAATCCCTTAATTAGAATACCTAACAAAACAGTAAAATGTATTGTTTCAATTTTAATTTATTTTCTCTACCTTTGTTGTCCCTTTCCTGAAAATTCCGTGAAATACTCTGATGGAGAAAGAGAAGGAAAAAGGGTAAAGGAATGGTCTCTACCATAAATCATCTCTAGCTCGTGCTGGCCAGTAGTTCTGCAAAAATGGCAACATCTGACATCTGTGCTGTCCAGTACAGTAGCAAATTGCCACACATGGCTAAGGGGTCCTAGAAATGTGACTACTGTATGACTGAGAAACTGAATTTTAACTGTATTTAATTTTAATGAATTTAAATTTTCGTTTAAACTTAAATAGCCACATGTGACTAGTGGCTACCTAATAGTACAGTTTTAGATGAACCACAACTACATAATAATCTTATGACAACTATATACATATTATACTAACAGTGACTCAAAAGATTATTGAAGTGAAATACATATGTCTAGCAAATCAAATAAAAGACAAAAATCAACTTTACAAACTCACCTGGCCATCTTCCATTTTAGCTTTCGGGTAGTTGAGGATTAGTTTTGTAGCTTGTTCCCACTTCGCATGTGTATCTTCCCAAGCCTAAAATGAAGGCAATTACCACTGAAAACAACTTTAAACCTAGAACTAAAACTCAATCAGCAGGTAGACGTTACATATGTATATACGTACACATATATGTATATATAGTATACAAACTTGGTACATATTATAATATCCTACTTGTAATATGTACATATCTTAGATTTGCATCAAAAGCTATTCTGGTCACACACCCATGACATGAGGCTTCTACATTTGAGGGTGGGGGCCTGGGAGGGCTGTTTCTGTTGCTAAGGGCATACCTCAGTGTTTCCTGCAGTGGGATGCTCAATGCGCCTTAGTAGTGCCATCACTCTTTTCTGAAGTGCTGCTCTTCCTAAGCAAAGATAACAGCAAATCAACTTATTGAACTCAGAGCCCTGCTTGCCAAGGGAGAACCCGACAAGCCCAACCCATAAGGCAGAGTAAGAGGAGGGGAATGAACGCTTTAAATGATAAAGATGAACACTTCCTTTTGCCAGCTTCACAGGAAAGGTAATTAACTTGGACTCTACAATCTACACAGCATAAAATAGCTATTCCCACCTATATTTACTCAAAACACGTGCCAATGTTTAAAACTTCACTATATATAGTTCAGCCACTGTAAATTATAAAATTTGTAACTGACAGCAATTTATACTGCCAGTTTTTAAACAAATGTACTGCATATTAAAAGCTCAGTGAGAAGTTAACAATTTATTTCAAATGCTATTTACTTTCACCCTACCTTGTGTAGAAAAGGATTTCAGGTTAGCTATTTGAATGAACCCTGTAAGTTTACAAAGTAGTTCCTATATTCCTAGCACAATCAGATGTCTTGTGATTCAAGGCAAACAGAGTGGGGGGTGGGGAACATTATCCACATTTACCTGTTGACATCATATTGCTAACAGAGGCAAATTCCATAAATGTGTTATAGTTGGGCAAGAAGTTGTGCACCGACACCTCATCCACCCCACACCGGATATCCGCTTCCTCGCAGAGGTGGCGGAAACAGGACATGGCCACCAGAACAGCTTCAGTGTCGGGGCTCCACAGGAACATGTACAGGGCCACTTCAAGTTTAGTCTGAGCTTGTCGGCAGATCGGTGGGGTGCCACTGCACCCTGCTGCACTATCCTGGGATGGTGGGGAAGGGAGGCATTATGTTGGCAACTTAGGTAATCTTATTTACAAAATCCAACAATGCAACACAGTGTGTACCATGTAGGTCTGCATACAATACCCCACAAAAGCTTTCCTGCAATCATGACAGTAATTTTCAAACCCCTAAAAATCTTGTCTGAATGAGAAATGAGATTTGCACAAACATCATGTTACTATTTGTCCAATTTCAAATCAAATAGGTATTATTATCCTATTCCAGATTCTAGAAATGCAGATGAAGCCAACACAAACACAAGTAAAGCACCCACAGCATAAATCTACTGAATGAAAAATGCAATGCACTTCCAACTCAATTATAAATGACAAAGGAAGTAATAAATTCTATCTACCTACTAGAGGGAAGAAATAAAGTACACTGCAACAAGGGCTAAAATACGGGCACAAACAAGAACTAAATATTGCTGTGGAAGGTATACTTGATTCTGGATTACACACTCCCAAAAGAAATCCTCATTTACAAAATGAACATAAATTCCACAGTTAACACAGACAATAGTAAACCCTGTACTGCTTATTTGTTGTTTTGTCCTCAACAAAAGATTATATTGAAAATTAGGGATAAAAAAGCTTTGGTCTGTACTTCTTGATTTTCAAGTCTAATAATATAATGCCAGTGTAAAATGGACCAGCAAGATCTTCTGTGGAGTAGCAATTATAATCAAGATTCCTGCAGACTATATAATGGCAAAGACGAGGAAAACTAACCTAACCATCCTACAACAAGGCTGTGAATGCATACTGCTGACCTTCCCACAAAAAAAGCAAACTGATACTCATCTCCACTGATACAGATTAAAGAATGTACTCTCTGGATTGGTAGCTACACACTAAATGCCAGAAATAGTGTTTTTAACAGTAAAGATACCATTAAATTAAAAAAAAAAAGGTTTGGTCTATAAAAGAAACTCTTTCATAATGATTTAATACTCTCACTTGTACTATGATTTTTATTTTTTATTTACTTTAATTAACATATAACATATTATTGGTTTCAGAGGTACAGGTCTGTGACTTATCAGTCTTATGTAACACCCAGTGCTCATTACATCACATGCCCTCCTTAATGTCCATCACCCAGTTACCCCATCCTCCATCCCCATCCCCTCCAGCAACCCTCAGCCTCAGTCTGTTTCCTATGATTAAGATTCTCTTATGGTTTGTCTCCCTCTCTGGTTTCGTCTTGTTTTATTTTTTCCCCTCTTCCCCTATGATCCTCTGTTTTGTTTCTTAAATTCTACATATCAGTGAGACCACATGATAACTGTCTTTCTGACTGACCTTTACCATGATTTTTAAAAAGAACTATGCACACAAATAAAAAGCACAAATGCTTATCTATAACATCAAGCAAAATGCTTTATCTCCAGTAAATTTGTATTTTTGGTAGTTGGTACAACTTTTAAACTGGGATATGAATGGTCTTCCTTTATGCAGTAGAGGTTTATAATAAGTACAGCTATCACTTATAGTTTGTAAGTGTCAAATAAACAAGTGCTATTTACACACAATCTCATTTAATCCTCACAACAATTCTGGGGCATAAATTGTTACTATCTCCATTTTAAAGTTGAGGAACTGGGTCACAGAGATGTCAGGAACCTGCCTGAGGTTCCACAAAGAGCAGTAATGGAACTAGGATCTAAGCAGTTCTTTACCATGCTATCTTATCTATTTGAAATTTACCAAAGTCCACTCAGGAAAAAATACACAGCACAGATGACAATGATACAGGAAAACTACAAAAGAAGCTGCTTACCACGGACGAGTTTCCTTTTCCCTTCCGAAGAGAGGCTCCAGGAGTACAAGAAGGTAGTAATTCTTCATGATTCATGGACATCTGACCAGTAGTTCCACTTGAAGGAACATCACATCCTACCCCATAAAAGAAGAGAAAGTGACAGGAACTTCTATCTGCCTGCTAAAAAGAAAAAAATAAGTAAGCCTTTCTGAAGCACTGATAACCAAGAAAAATAAACACATACTAAGAGCTGTCTTCCTGTTTGAGACTATCCTGGAAAACTTTTCGTTCCCAACTCCCACCCCTTACCTTGAGAATATGCACTAGAAACCCAGTCGTACAAATAATGTTTGTTCAATGTCTTTGAAACTCCTCTTAGCTTTTCACCCTTCAAAGGCATCAAGAACAGATTCTAGAAATGCAAAATTAACATTTCTAGATCTAACATGGACAGAAGTAAAACATCAACAACATAAATCTACCATATGAAAAATATAATGTACTTCTCAATTATAAATAACAAAGATTTTCTCCCAGAAAATTTTATCCTGTGCCATGTCAGGATAATTGGAAGCTGACTCTTTTGAGATTAAGTTTCTCTGGACCAGTAATTAACACTAGTTTGTATGCCAAGTATGTTGCAAGGGTAACTTTACTGACCAGACTACTCCAGATTGATTACTGGGTTACTAATGCTTATACTCTGGAGAATTATACCACAGACAAGTCCACCCAGATGCCAACTCACCATTAGTCCATCTGTAAACAAAAAATTTAACAAGCTGCATGGTACACTGAAAAGCATGAATTTAATACGTTTAAGATTTTTTGTAGCTATGATTCTAGAAATGGATAAAAATTCATTGGATCAAGTACTCCTAAATTATGACATAATTGAAAAAAATTTTAATTGACTACAGAAACTTTATGTTAAAAGAAATCTAAGGCTCTTCTCTAACCCCCTAAAATCCTGTCCCTGTGTTTAAACAGTTAGGAATCAAAACTTTTCACTCAACCCTAGGGAAGAATACTCAGATATTCAAAGAGGTGAAACTGTTATGGCAGGAATATAATTAAACACCCTCAACCTCTTCCCTTCAGTTTGATAGATTAACATTCTCTGGACTAGCCTAAGCCGTAAGATTTAAGCCTTATGCACAAACTCAAGATGGAATAGGTTTCTCAACCTAATTTGGTTATAGCAGCCCGACTCCTCCTAGACCTAGACCCCATAGAATCCTGCTTAACTTAACTAGAATTTATCAGGATTGCAACTTTAAGGACAAAGGCTCAGAATAATTTTTAAAATGTTAACTTGCACTCCATCATTCTCTGGCACATGTATTTCCCTTGAAAACTCTGTAGGCAGAAAGAGCTAAAGTAGGACTTAATTTGACTAATATACATTTCCTTAATCTATTCCCATTACCCCCAAATATTCTTCCATTTCAAAGATGTCATTTTGCTTACCTTATTTTTAAGAAGAAATTTATTTCTGCAGATTAAAATTTCCCGCAACCACTTGAGAATTTCTGTGCTACTAAGCATTTGATGGCTAGTTAATTTCTTGCAGATGTAAAAAAGCATTTGAGAGCTGCAATAACATAAAGTTCATTGTTATCAGTATCGTAAGTAACCTCACAGAGAGCTAATCAGTACATAAGAATGACATTCTCTCATAACGGATACAAGTTTAGAGAAGCTAGGATTTGTTTTAGAGAAATGGTTATCAAAGTGTTAACAGCATGATAATCAAAGGGAATAAGTCTACAGACTACATAAAAAAAAAAAGCAAATAATTCTAAATCCTCTAACCCCCCCAAACCCCAATTGTTTCATCCACACGTCCCATCTTTGCGCAAGACTTAAGAAGAAATGACAGACGACATGCAAGGCAAAGACTGTGTGTAAACCCAGTGCTCTAGAGTAGGGATCTGCAAACAACTGCATATAGGCCAAATCCAGTCCTTATTTGCTTTTGTAAGTAAAGTGTTAGTGGAACATGGCCAAACCATTCATTTACATATCGCCTCTGGCTGCTTTCATGCTCCAACAGTGGAACTGAATAGTTCTGAAGGAGACTATCTGGCCCACCAACCCTACAATATTTACTACCCAACCTTCTAGAGAAAAAACTTGCTGATCCCTACTCTACAGCCACAGTACCCAACACAGTAGCCACTAGCCAACTACGTGTGGCTACTGAGCATAGGAAACGCAACTGGCCCAAACTGAGATGTGCTGTAAGTGTGAAACACAACCAAATTTTGAAGACTTGATGAAAAAAATTATGTAAAATATCTCAATAACTTTTATACTGGTTACTGAAATAATTTCTAGATATATGTACTGGGTTTAAAAATATTATTACAATTAGTATTACCTGTTTATTCTCTGTAATAGAAAATTTTAAATCACATATGTGATTCATATTACATTACTATCAAAGAACACTGTGTGTAGGATTTAACACAGCTGCCAGGTGACTTGGTGTACCCACTTCTATGGGGAGATAATGACAAAACCTGAGGCCTACACATTCCCACTTTTCTCAGTATGTTGCCTTTGTGCTCTTTAAAAGATAATAATTTATATAAGCAGGAAATAAACTATAAAATTCTATAAATATTTTTCCCTCCTAAGGCAGATGTTCACTATTAATTCACCTATCAAAATCACTGGTATCATGGGAAATTAATGAAAGACCATAGTTTTAAAAACTATTAACATTACAAAATTTTAACACTCTAAGCTTATAATTATAATGAGCAATTTAAAACACAGTAACTACATAGAAATCTGAAACAGAAGAGAATATACCAAGTAACAGTATTCACGGCTGGGTAATAAAATTTAGCACAATAAAATACAGAATCATAAAACCTCTGTAAACAAGGTTTACAATAAACTTTTAATTTGAATTTACTTTAATTTTAATTTACTTTTAAATTGAATTTAAAAATAAAAGTACATATACCTAATTTCCCAAAATGTTTCTACAGGAGCATCAGGATTCCATAAATCAATGCTATCTAACTGATGAAGAACCAGCAGAGCCTGAATTAAAAAAAAAAAAAAGAGAGAGAGAGAGAGAGGGAGAAAAGAGTTACTCAAAAGATTTTTGGTAAATGTAACACTGGAGTATTTATCTTATAAATGCTAATAAATCCAGTTATTTAACGGCAGCTCAAACACACAGTATAAAGCAAAAGAGAAAAACTCTGAAGAACCCAAATCTCTAGGGAGTAATAAATGTAGAATCAAATCATTTTAATTCCTATCATTCCTACTTTAAATGGCATACAGGGATACAGTTAAATGACTGATGAATTCGGAGGAGCAATATATACATGTAAAAACTGCTTTCAGACACAAACTAATTTCTGTGTCATCTCAATGGAACAAAAAATTAATCCCTAAGTAAGGAGAGCTCACCAAAATTAATGCACACAACAATATTTTACTTCAAAGCCAAAAGACAAACTACAAGTTATCTTTTGGAAGGTATCTTTTGGAATCACAGATTCTTTTGGAACAGAAAAGATCAATTATTTCCAAAAACAAGAGAGAGGGGGGAGTGAAACAGGTTCACACTTCATAGCAGATTATTCATTCTAAAATATCCCAACTGACAACAGAATTGAAATTGGAATTTGGTTTACAGAACATTAACAGGAATTAAATAATTTACTTAAAATATACAACACGCAGGGTGCCTGGGTGGCTCAGTGGGTTAAGCCTCTGCCTTCAGCTCAGGTCATGATCTCAGGGTCCTGGGATCGAGGCCTGCATCGGGCTCCTGCTTCCCCCTCTCTCTCTGCCTGTCTCTCTGCCTACTTGTGATCTCTATCAAATAAATAAATAAATAATCTTCAAAATATACAACATGCAAAAATACTATTATTAAACAAATTAAAACCATCAAAGTATAAAGTGCAAAGCTAGACTCTTCCTTGAAACCTGCCCTATCCTAACTCCAATTCCACAGTGCTTCCCCCAGAGGGACACCGCTGAGCTGTGCATATTCTTCTCAGTCCTTGGTCAGTATATTTGGTGATGCTTTATTCCCCTTTAAAGCCTTTTATTAAAACTCCAATAAAATGCTATTTGGAACAAATAATGAGAACTGATTTCTTCTTCTCTTAAAAGTATATCAAATATATAAAATGCTAATTATTTACATTATTTACATTGATAATCTACCTTATGTTAGGAAAAGACATACAGATATCTAACCTTAGACCATTTTATAATGCTAAAACTTATAAATGATATAAAGACCAGACCTAGTTATCTTATTTCAAATACTTTTATTGTAATTACTTTTAGATATATAATAAAAACGTCAATTCATTGTGAGAATCTTCAAAAATTAATATAGTTTATAGCTCTCATGCCAAGGAAAAAACACAAATTTATATTCAATTGTCACTACTGCATAAAAACAGTACAATTTACCTTTAAGTACCAAATTATCTATAGTTATGTTTGAAGAAACACTTTTTTAACATAAAGACAATGTGTTAGCCTTTTCCCTGCCTTAATATGATTGCTTTCCTTGTTATGTTCCCTTCCATTTTCCACATATATTTTTAAAAGATTTTCTTTACTTATTTATTTGAGAGAGAGAATGAGAGAGCACGAGAGGGGGGAGAGTCAGAGGGAGAAGCAGACTCCGCACTGAGTTGGGAGCCCGATGCAGGACTTGATCCTGGAATTCCAGGATCATGACCTGAGCCGAAGGCAGTCACTTTAACAACTGAGCCACACAGGTGCCCCTCCACATCTATTTTAACAAAGCTGCAAACATAGTATAGTCATCTGACACTTCATAAGCATTCTTCCGTACTGCCATGTGATCTGCTTTTTTTTTTTTTTGAAGATTTTATTTATTCATTTGACAGAGAGCGAGAGAGAGCAAGTACAAGCAGGGGGAGCGGCAGGCAGAGGGAGAGGGAGAAGCAGGCTCTCCACTGAGCAAGGAGCCCGATGTGGGGCTCGATGCCAGTATCTTGGGATCATGACCTGAGCCAAAGGCTAAACCAAATGCGCCACCCAGGCGCCCCATGATCTGCACGTTTTAATGGATGTTTAAAAATTCACCAAGTTGAAATATCATTCTGTCAATGAATATTAACCTGTTCTCTTACTAGTGAATATTTTAAATTCTCTAATATTCTTTCATTATAAATCAGAGCAATAAGCGTGTGTGTGTGCGCACATGCATGTGTACATGTGTACCTTTCCCTTTAGAATTGTATTCACAGGATGAAAAAAAATTACAGGATGGAATTATTTGGACAAAAAAAATGGATATTTGCCCAACTTCTGCCAAATACTGTTAAACAGCCTTCCAAAAAGAATGCAAGGAGTATATAGGTTGAACAGTACACAAATATAAGCAGTGAGTGAAACAATGAATGCTAAAACATTTTGGTAAAATGAAACACATAGTACAAATAATAAAGTAGCATGTCTTTTAAATATATAGCTCAAAGAATTTTTAAACGTACATAACTCCATGTAACCATTACCCAGATCAACACCATCAGTACCTAGAAGCCCTTTTCATATTCCCTTTAATCATTAGTGCTTGACAAAGGTAGCCACCAAACTGACTTTTACCATCATAGATTACTACTGCTTGTTTGTTATTTATATAAAGGGAATCATACAGTATGTTCTCTTTTGTGTTTGGCTGTTCTCACTGAACATTACGCCTGTGACACTGATTCATCCATGCTCTGCATTTAGCAGTAGCAGCTCATTCTTTTTTCACTGTTGTAGTCAATGGAATGAGTATAACCAAAATTATTTATCTATTACTATTGATACACTTGAGTTGTTTCCAATCTTTTTTGGGGGGAGGGGATGAGTGCTATTACAAATTATACTATTATTAATATTTTTTGTATGTTTCTTTTGGTAAACATACACATGCATTTCCATTGGATATATACCTAAGAAGAGAACTGCTAGGTCATATGTTTACTTTGTAGATATCGCAAAACAATGTTTAACAGAGGTTGTACTAATTTACATTCCTACTAGCAGAGTATGAACAAAAACCTAATATAATCATTTGATATCTCATAAAGCTTTTTATTATTGATTTCTAGCTTTATTATACTGTGATCGCAAAAGAAATTCTGAATGATTTCAATTCTATAGAATTTGTTGATACTTAATGCTCAGGATATATTGAATGTTGCATGCGTACTTGCAAAGAAAGTATTTATTGAGTGCAACGTTCTACGTACATCAAATAGTTCATATCTGATAACCACGTTGTTCAAATCTTCTATCCTTACTATCTTTTTTTTTTGGCTTGTTTATTCTACCAGACTTTAAGAAAAGTATGCTCAAGTATGCCACTAAAACTGGACTTGTCTATCTCCACTTTTACTGCATATATTTTTATTTATTTTGAACCTTTGTTTTTAAGTTCATACAGAGTTTTATTTTCTCGGTAGATTGGACACCTTTGTAATAATGAGATGTTCCACTTTATCTCCAGTAATGCTTCCTGCTTTATTTTTTTTAAGATTTTATTATTTATTTGATAGATAGAGATCACAAGTAGGCAGAGAGGCAGGCAGAGAGAGAGGAGGAAGCAGGCTCCCCGCCGAGCAGGGAGCCCAATGCGGGCCTTGATCCCAGGACCCTGAGATCATGACCTGAGCCGAAGGCAGAGGCTTTAACCCACTGAGCCACCCAGGCGCCCTGCTTCCTGCTTTAAACGCTGTATTTGTGTATTACTCCAGTTTTCTTGAGTTCATGTTTGTGGTTCATGATATTTTGTGCTTGACTTCATGATATTTTCCTATCCTTGAAATATCAACCCCACAG
Organism: Ailurus styani; assembly: GCA_002007465.1. Taxonomy (NCBI): domain Eukaryota; kingdom Metazoa; phylum Chordata; class Mammalia; order Carnivora; family Ailuridae; genus Ailurus; species Ailurus styani. Next base: position 5,730,374 of record LNAC01000022.1, read on the forward strand.
TGTCTTTATATTTAAGCTGTGTCTCTCAAAAAGGCCACGTAGTAAGATTTTTGCACTCTTTGATATTCAGCCAAGAGAAATGAAAGTACATGTGTAGACATATGTACAAATTTGTACATATACATTCAAGTTTTATTTGTAATAGCCAAAAACTAGGAACAACACAAATATCCATCAAGTAAATGGATAAACAAATTGTGCTATGGCCACAAAATGGAACACTATACAGCAATATACATACACTAATACAGATGAATTAATGATAAGTATGCAAAATTAAAGAAGATAGACACAAAGAGTATACTTTATAATTCCACTTATATAAAATGCAAGTTAGCCTGCAATAACAGAAAGAAAGCAGATCAATGGTTGCAGAGGAAGCAGGGGAGCAGACAGGGCAGGAAGAAGAGAGGAAGGAAGGGAACACAAAGGAGCGTGAGACAACTTTCAACAATGATAGATATGTTCACCTAACTGGCCACTAACAGGTGAATAAACTGTGCTTTAATTATCAAACTGAATACTTATCAACAATAAAAAAAAGGAACTAAACACATGTAATATCACAGACGAAGCTCAAAACCTTGTGAGTAAAAGAGGCCAGGTGAAAAGAAATACATAGTCTAAGATTTCATTCATATGAACTTCCAGAACTGGCAAAACTCATTTATGACAGAAATCAGACCAGTGGTATTTGGGACAGGGAGTGGGGCACAAGACACAGAAGAACTTCCTAGGGTGACTAGAAATACTCTAAACCTTCTATGATTTCTATTATATGTAAATTATACCTCAATAAAATTGATTTAAATTTTATAACACTATATCTATAAAACTTCATAAAACTATATTTAGCAACCAATATAAAAAAATTGTTTTAAGTCAACTCTATTCACACCCATAAGGATGGCTATAATCCAACACAGATAATAACAAGTGTTGGCAAGAATGGAGAAATAGAACCTACATACACTGCTGATGGGAATAGAAAAGGATACAGTCACTTTGGAAAACAGTTTGGTCATTTCAAAAGTTAAACAGTTACCAAAAGACTCACCAATTCCACTGGTAGATAAACACACCTAAGAAATATATCCACACAAAAACTTTTATACAAATTTTCATAGCACTGTTATTCATAACAGCCAAAAAACAGAAACAATACTAAATGTCCATCAACAGATGAATAAACAAAATGTCATATATGCATGCACTAGAATATTATTTGGCAATAAAAAACAACCAAGTATTGTTACATGCTACAACACGGATGAACCTTGAAAACACGTTAAATGAAAGAAGCCAGAAACAAAAAGCCACATATTTTATGATTCCATTTATATGAATTGGCTAGAATAAACCAATCCATAACGATAGAAAATAGATTAGTGGTTGCCAGTAGCTGAGGTGACAGGGAATGGAGAATGGCAGGGTTTCATTTTGGGGTGACAAAATGTTTCAGGATTAGACAGTGATGATGGCTGAACAACCTTGTGAATATACTGAAAAACCCTGAACTGTACACTTAAAAAGAGTAAACTTTATGGTATGTGAATTAGGTCCCTATTTAAAATTCAACATATATTTTAAAAACTCCAAAAGTCGGGCGCCTGGGTGGCTCAGTGGGTTAAAGCCTCTGCCTTCGGCTCAGGTCATGATCTCAGGGTCCTGGGATCGAGGCCCATATCGGGCTCTCTGCTCAGCAGGGAGCCTGCTTCCCCCTCTCTCTCTGCCTGCCTCTCTGCCTACTTGTGATCTCTCTCACTCTGTGTCAAATAAATAAATAAAATCTTAAAAAAAATAAAATAAATAAAAAACTCCAAAAGTCAACTGCAATCAGAAAATTTTGAGGTTTTGTATTAAGTATCAGAATTTGCACAATGTTTCTGCTACATGAGATATAAACCAAGTAAACCCCTTCTCTCTCCACAGTCATAAAACAGCATACAGACACAAACATAACATTGCTAGAAATGCCATCTCTGCCAGATGTTCAGAAATGACATCTATCACTCATAGAAACCACACACAAAGGAAACATGAAGAATGTACATAGTTACCACCTTTCCTTCAAGAGCCTAGAATTCATCTCCTCTCACCTCCATTGCTTCCTGAGCAATCTCTGGCATGTGGGACTGAGGGACCAGCTGGACGAGCCCTGTTATTAACTCCGCTGTACTGCCTTGCGTCTCAGGCCCCTGTTTTCTTGGATTCTGCAAAGAAAAAAGCAAGTTCATTTAAGAAACTGTATCTGCTGCCTGACAGGAGCTAGAGAGAAAAGAAAATGAAGAATGCCTACTAATGGGTACACTAAGCTTCTTTTTAGGGTGATGAAAATATTCTACAATTACATAGTGGTGATGCTGCACAATCTTGTGAATATACTAAAGACCAATGAATAGTACACTTTAAAATGGTGAATTTTATGGTATGTGAATCATAGCTCAATAAAATACAATTGTGGAATTCTTTTAAAAGTCCAAATTGTTTTTGTTAAGGATTCACTTAATATACATCTATAGTGTTCCTTCATGTGAATGATGTCCAGAGAAAATCCTAATGAAAACAAAGCTAGAAATTAGTTTCTTAATTAAGAAATCATATCAATACAAGGAGTAGATAAATTTTTTTCCACTAACACTACATTGGCTAAATAATATACCTCTGGTTTAGAACTGATCAAAGGCAAAGAACATGCACTGCATGATCACCCCGTGCAGCCCTCTTGTCTAGTATAAAACATCTGCCCCAATCCATCCAAGGCTAGAATCCGCACCTCCAGATGCCTTACTTCAGTCTTTTTCAATGTGGAAAAACACTGTACTAAGCAAAGCAAATCAGCGGCATATATAAATACAAACAGTCTACCTAAAGAGACTAAAATGCTTCCTATACCTTGGAAGCATCTATTTACACTTCAAGAATATATGGTTCTTTTTTTTTTTAAAGATTTATTTATTTTAGAGAGAGAGTGGAGGTGGGGGGCAGAGGGGGAAGGAGGGAGAGAATCTGCTGAGCACAGAGTCTGATGCTGGCCAGGGCTCCATCTCACGACCCCAAGATCATGACCTGAGCTGAAATCAAGAGTCAGACGCTCAACCAACTAAGACACCCAGGCACGCCTATATGGTTCACTTAAGTGAGACCAATGCAACTTGTGCCCCTATTTTATTTTGCTAACCGTGGGTTCTTTCCCATTGTAATGATTAAGGAAAACCCTCATCACAGAATATCTGTAATTCAAAACTATTAACCTACTTTATAAAATTTAGATTCCAACTCAGTAACATTTATTGGATACCAAAGACACGGGAAGTTAAAAAGAGGTGTTTCCGCATTGGTGGTATAGTGGTTAGCATAGCTGCCTTCCAAGAGGTGTTTCCTACCCTCCTGGAACATGTAGTCTGGTGGGAAAGATAGGCATTAATAAAATCACCAGACGAACAACTGTAAAACTGCACATGAGAGCAACACTGCAAAGGTACATGCTGCTAGGGGCACCTTACTAGAGAAAGGTGGCCCAGTCAGGGAGGCTCCCTCCAGGTAGTGAGAGCAGCTACAAATGAGCCGGGATTATGTACAGAAAGAGGAAAGGGAAGCATATCATAAGCCAAAGGAGCAGCAAGAGAAGGTATGAAGGAAAGGGATAAGCAAGATGGAGTGAAGACAGATCATCATGACTACAGTAAAAAAGATAGAGGAAAATAGAACACTAGATGTGGCAGAAGTGGTAGGTGGGAGTCAGATTTTGCATGCCCCTGCATGTCTATTTGGAGTTTGGTCTTTATTCCAAGAGCAAATTCAACTAAAAGGTTCTAAGCTGGGCAAGAGGCATGATAAGATTTCTTTTTTTAAGACATCACCAGAACTTTAACTTCAAAGTTAAATGTTTACAGGAAGGTACAAGAGGGTACAAGCTGGGCCATGAGGAGGCCTGACAGGATGCGGGCAGTACACGAGGGCAGAAATGGTAGGGATGGTAGACAATAAAAATCACATGACCTTAAAAATACCATGACTGACATCATTTCATAGTTATTCCTACATTTATCCTATTTACTATGATTTAGAATTCTTCATATAAATAGGAAATAATTATTTACAGTGAATCACTAGTTTAACTTACGATTGGTTACACTGAGAAAAGTTGCTTCACCGCTAGATGGCAGCAAAGAAAATAATTTCAATATTAAATGACTTCTGGCTAAATTTCAGCCTTGGAAAACAGCAAGTTTTGTTTAAATTCTTGTTCTTTGACTAATGAAATACTTAACACTGAAGGCACCAGTGGCTCTGGTGCATTCTTTACCCTGACGTACAGTCCTGCAGAGCGATGTGAATATATTACATGAAATGCATGATGAAATCCCACTGAAAATAACTTGTGCTACAAACAAAAACATGAGGAGAAAGGGGATTTGATTACTTTCATAGCCTCACTGCTAAGACTTTATGGAATTTTCCATGCCAGATTTTAAAGACTTATTCTATGAAACTCCCAAATTTGGATGGGCTTCTTTAAAGAATGCAAAATATCACAGGCCTTCCTTTGGCATTACTCATCCCTTTAGGAATTCTGTGTGTCTGTCTCTCCCCTTTTGTTTCTCTGCAGAAAAAATACCCATGTACACATTTTTTTAAATTCAAGAGGTTCACAGAACTCTTGAAAATATGGACATCAAGTTATGAACCCCTATATACAGTAATTTGAAAGCACCTTATCCACACTTATAAAAACCTACTGCTAAAAAAGCAGTAAGAAATTTTTCTGGATGCTGCTCTCCAGGGACTGGAGAAACTTCAACAAAGGTTTAATAGGTATATCTTATGACCTTGACAATACAAAACTGTCATATTTGGGGTATTAATAACATTAATATTAATGTCAACTGTCTTTTCTTAATAGTAATAGTTGACATTTATATGATGCTTATTATGCATTTATTAAACACTGTTTCTAAAAGCATGAGTGTACTATCTCAAGCTTCTTAATAATTTGAGACAGGTACTATTATCAACATTATGAGAAAAGGAAGACACGGAGAGGTTAAGTCACCCAAGTTACATCGTTGGTCTGTCTCCAACGCCCATGCTTTTAATCACTTCATATAACTAGCACTCAATTACATCTGGTAGTTCCTAACTACTTTGTGTATCACAGTGTTGCCCTCAGGAATCAAATACCACCCGAAGCTGCAAAGGCAGAGTTATGACAATAATTAACTGCTAACCACACCCATCTGTACCTCTTTCTCCTTCCAATTATACTGGCAAAGCCAGTGATACTAGGTTGATGACAGAAGAAAGGGAAATTAAAAAGCTAAATGGTCTGGCAAGCACAACTGGAGATTTAAAAACCAACTGTGAACATGAAAAAGGACTTGGATTTATGTTTACTTTATTACCTCCACCCTCACCCCAGGATAATGTCTAATTAATATAAACCTGGTAACAAAGCAAAGAAAGAAAATCTCACAAAAATATGTTAGCTTAATAATAGGGAAAATTAAGAAGAAAGGTAAGAAATCTAATTATAGTAGTATTAGAGAAATGTAACTTCTCTGTAAGTTAGTTTTCTTAAAGATGTCTTAGGTTTCAAGCATCATCAGGAAAGAACCGGAGTGTTCTTTAGCTAGTAATCATCTCCAAGGTCTTGGCATTTCACTTAAACCAAATTAAGTTAGTGTAGTAATTTCAAGGCCTTTCATAAAAAATACTTACACAAAGCAAGAGCTTTGGATCTGCATGAATTAGTTTCACCATGGACAAGAGAAGATACTTATAGCTTCTTGTCTCCAGGTCTGTAGGTTTTTCTTTAAATTTAAGGCTTGTTACTTTTTCTTTAAATGTAAGACTCTAAAAATAAAAACAAAAACATGTCATCACCTTGTAAAAATCAGACATCATATTCAAGACAATAGCTATCTAACTTTTAAAAATAAGTCCATTATAAAAAAGCTTTGTTTTAAAAACATTTTATACCACCATATGTGTGGTATGAGTACAAGCATCCAAAAGTCAGTATAAGGTTAGTATTATTAAGCTTAAAAAAAAAACCTATTTTTGCAACATTTATATTATTCTTACTTATAATGTATCTAGTAAAGTTTAAGTGGCAATTTAATAAAAATACTAAATACTTTAATATCAAGTTGACTCCTAAGTAAAAGGACAATTTTCCAAAATGTGGAAAACATTAGGGATAAAATATTTAGTCTATAGCTCTCACACATACACTGAACTATTCATTTAACAAACATTTATCCCACACAAATATACACAAATATTTCATACAATCTACATTAATTAAGATGCATTGTTAATGTACCACAAGAAATGAAAAACCACCAACAACTCTTAAGACACCAGACAAATAAGATGTAGTCCCAATTTCAGAGATGTTAAAAACTAAAAATAAGTATTTCTTAGACTTGATGAAATATGCTATATTGGCAATCTCTGTAATTTAATAGTTTAAGTTTTGCTTTTTCCTTCAATGGCATTCCACCTCTCTCAAGTTATAGAATGCATGTATTTTGCCTGAAGAACATTAGTAAAACAGAGAAAGAACTCTTTGACAAAGTTAAGTAATGAAAAATGTGCTTCAATTACAGAGACACTATGGTAGATACTGTGCTGATACCATAATTATGTTATTCAAACAAAAATCCAACAATTACCTTCTGGACACAAAACCACCTCTATTGTTACAAATCATTTCTCCCTTTCATTTAAAAGGGCATAAAAATACCAAGTTCTGACACATATGCCTTTATTTATTAATGTTTTTAGTTTTAGGTGTACAACATAGTGACTTAATATTTATATACATTCCAAAATGGTCATAATAAATCTAGTTACCATCTGTCACCAAAGTGGTTACAACATTATTGATTATATTCCCTGTGCTGTGCACTACATCCCAAAATCTTATTTTATAACTGAAAGAAAGTACCTCTTAATCCCCTTCACCTGTTTCATTGACCGCCCCCCCGCCCCCGCCTGACTGCCCTCCCTTCTGGCAACCATCAGTTTGTTCTCTGTATCTTTCAGTCTGTTTCTGTTTTGTTTTTTAGATTCCACATATAAGTGAAATCATACAGTATTTGTCTTTCACTGTCTGACTTATTTCACTTGGTGTAATACCCCCAAGGTCTATCCATGTTGTTGCACATGGCAAGATGTCATTCTTTTCTATGGCTGAGTAATATTCCAGTGTGTATATAAACCACATCTACTTATCCATTCATCTACTGATGGACACTTAGGTTGCCTCCATATCTTGCTATTATAAATAATGCTTCAATGAACATAAGCATGTCTTTTCAAATTAGTGTTGCTTTCTTCAGATAAATACCTAGGAGTAGAGCTGTTGGATTGTATAGTATCTCTATTTTTAATTTTTTGAAAAACCTCCGTATTGTCTTCCACAGCGTCTGCACCAACTTACTTTCTGACCAACAATATGCGAGGGTTCCCTTTTCTCCACATCCTGCCAACACTTGTTATTTCTTGTCTTTGTTCTAATCATTTGGACTAGTGTGAGGTGAAACATCAATGTGGTTTTGAATTGTACTATCTTGATGTTTAGTGAGGTTGAGCATGTGCCTGTTGGGCATCTGTACGGCTTCTTTGGAGAAACTGTATATACACAGCAAGAGGCTATCCAGCATCTATGAACTCATAATAAAAATATCTAAGTAAATGGGTTGTCTTTCAAAGGTAAAAAGTGGAGGCGTATATCCGTAATATACAGGCACAATTCTCAATGCTTAAGTGTAAGATACGTACGTTAGTATGCCCAAGAACGCTGAAGGGTTTTGGTCATCGAAGGGGAAAACAGCTATCTAACATACACATTAATGCTCAAGAATGTCACTACAGAAAAGAAACATAAAACTTACAAATACTGTATGCTTCTATATTTATAATCCCATTGCAAATATCTTACAAAATGTATTTAATAAACTCTGGTTTTACTGTTTGCTCCCATTAAATTCTATTCTTTTTTCATTCTAGGTCATGGTAATACCTTAGATCAAAGTGATCAACTTTCACTAAACAAATTTATTTACTACATTGTAACTTAGCGTAACTGCTCTTCCCTGATGCAGCCATTACATGCGAACAGAGATCTGAGAACAATTAACAGATATAATAGTTATCTTATTCAGTAATCATTAACTTCAAAAAAGTTAATAGTTCAAGTATGTCATCTCTTTTTTTTTTTTTTTAAAGATTTTATTTATTCATTTGACACACAGAGAGAGATTACAAGTCGGCAGAGAGGCAGGCAGAGAGAGAGGAGAGAGAAGGAAGCAGGCTCCCTGCTGAGCAGAGAGCCCGACGTGGGCCTCGATCCCAGGACCCTGGGATCATGACCCGAGCTGAAGGCAGCGGCTTTAACCCACTGAGCCACTCAGGCGCCCAAGTATGTCATCTCTTAATCTCAGGTTTCAGCATACAAGTTTTATTCCAGCACTGCTGCCTAATATGGAGTAAGAACTTGAAAGGGTTGAATAAAGTTTTCAATTCAAGTATCTTTTAAATAATGACCATTAGGAGGTTATATAAAATCAGGAATAGCGTGCTGAAGAAGAAATATATTTCTTAACTAGAAATGTAAGAAAAATAATCCACTCATTAATTTACTGATTGGTCTTCCATACTACAGATTAAGAACCCAATCTGGTATACACTCTTTGGCCAAAGTGAAGAAGAGAAGTGGTAATGCCCAGGAATAAATTCGTTAATCAGAATATTCAGCTGCCTCTTATGGGCCTAAACCATCTGTTAACTTATTTAAGACTATGACTAAATTACAGGCATATAAAATCATTTGCTGAGCCAGGATCTCCTTAAGAAGCAAAATGTTCATAAATTACACATATTTGTGAAAATGCATATATCTATTATTAATCGGCTACCTTAGTTTTATAACAGTAAAGGATTAGTGCTAAAAAAGTATTCAAACTTTTAAAAATACTGCAAAAGTATAAAATGGAGAAGCTGTGGCTCAATGTTCATAGAGAAAGACTAAAAAGTTTAAATGAGGAAGAGCTCAAGATAATAATGCAATCTTAAACTATGTTAGTAGAAACATGGTATGCAGGCATAGCAGGTTAATATCATTCTTTAATTATACCACATCTGGAACATGAAAGTCAGATCTTAGTATGTTGTGTTAATTGAAAAAAAGTGTTAGGCTGGATTCTTTCCAAAAGAGAAGCAAATCAAAGGAGGGTTTTAAAAGCAAATCAAGAAAGAAATTCATTCACTCATTCAACAAATAGGTACTAAATGCCTACGATGTGCCAGATAATATTCTAGGGGCCAGGAACCCAATGTCTGACAAGCCAGCCAGAGCTCCTGCTTTGATGAGGCTAATGCACAAGTGAAGGAAGACAACTGAAGAACCGGACACTGAAATGAATGTGAACTATTCACTAATCATGTGACTCTTTGTCACTCATTAAACATTATTTGTGCAGATGAAACAGTACACACACACACACCCCACAAGCTTTTAAAGAAAGCTCAAATAATAAAACCCCTCCCAATGCTAAATCATATAAAATAAAAAGGAACCTTAGGAGTACAGGGTAACTCTACTGAAATATCTGCAATGATGTCTTAATGGAAGAATCAGAAGTATTCTATGGAGCTTCAGAAAAAGAGAGAGGATCAATGATGAATGGGAGTGACAGGGAGATGAGTCCATAAAGAAAAACCTTCAAATTACTCTTTCTTACAAGAAATACGTCCACCTCCAAAATACGGGGTGGTCTGTAAAAGCCTTTTTACAGATTGAACTCCATGACTCCTACTCCTGCAGCAAGACAAAGGCCCAGGTTAATCAGAGACACGAGTCATCTGAAGCAATGCAAATGAGGACAACCCACTGAACATGTCCTGTAATACAGTGGCTCTCATTTGGGGGAAACGTCTGGACACACTTTTGGACTAGCAGGACTGGTACTACTGGCACTGTAGTGGGCAGAGGCTAGAAATGCTGCGAAGCATCCTATAACATATAAGAGTCCCCTACAACATTCCAAAATATCAAAACCCTGATGTCACATTTAAACCATGTATTATGAATTTCTGTGTTTCCAGACTTGATGGTCACCTGTAGTGAGCTCTTTATTAGAAGTTTTCAAGCAAAAGCTACAGGACTGGCATCTCTGTGAGAGAAAGTGCGTTGTCTGTTTAGTTCGTCATGCTTCTCTGGTGTTAACACTATGCCTGGCACCTTGTGGGAGAGCTCAATGTTTTCACATTTGTTGTCTGACTATTCAATTCACCAGGTATAAGAGGGTATAAGATTCACCGTCAGGATCATCTAAATTATAAAATTTTATTATTCTAAAAAATTATTTCATATTAAATCTGTTATTTTTCTAAGAAGATCAGCCAGAAAGCTCTCCTTCAGCCACTATGTACAATTATATACATATGTGTGTGTGTGTGTATATATATATACACATACCTATATACACATACAAAATTTTATACATATATAAATACATAAATATAAACAGCTTAAGAATGATTCTGCAAATCAAATATAAACTGAAACTTTCAGAGAATGATAGGAAATAAAAATTAAATTCTTATCATAGGTATCCTTGGGCCAAAAGAAGTCTAGTTATGGCTTTTATGAAATAACTTTCAGTAATACAGTATGTTGCTCCGAGAATCAGTTAATAAGTAGAGCTAAGAAGTAAAATAACTTCTAAATGTAGGGAACATTTTCAGACTACCAAATTTTGTCTTTATCCAAAAGAATAATTTAGTTTTCATTTTCTTTCAGTTCTCATGCAGAGAAAATTAAATTGCAGATGGTTGGTTAACTGGATATGGAAATTAAAGTGAAGTGAATATTAACTTTCTACCAATTTCTATTACTGGAGGCCATTAATTTTTTTTTTTAAGATTTTATTTATTTGTCAGAGAGAGAGAGAACACAAGCAGGCAGAGTGGCAGGCAGAGGCAGAAGGAGAAGCAGGCTCTCGGCTGAGCAAGGAGCCTGATGTGGGACTCAATCCCAGGACGTTGGGATCATGACCTGAGCCGAAGGCAGCTGCTTAACCAACTGAGCCACTCAGGTGTCCCCCCCCCGCCTTTTTTTTTTTTTTTAAGATTTTATGGAGGCCATTAACTTTCTACAAGAAGCAGAACACTTAAACTCAAATAAAGTTCTAATTTCCTAGAAGATATTTAGAATAAATAATTTTTGAACAATTTAAGGCATTTTCCAAAACAACCTTTTAAATGTCTAGTTAAATGACATTTAAGTAACCATTATTTAAAATTTACCTCCAATTAACTTAGATTGAAATTTTCAATTTTCTAAAAAATTACTTGGTATCACAAAAAGTCAACCAAAAATAACTTTGCGTTTTATTTTACTTAATAAAACATAATTGCCATGTTCTTTGGCTCTAATTTTTCAGACTAAATAACCTCAAAATATATGGTATAGCAAACTTCTCTATTTGAACATCTGTGATAAATAATCCTCAGAAACAATTACTGATGACTGGATAAGAGTGAACTATGACTGTGCTAAGCCAAAATATTTTACTGAGTAAAGGAACTTGGGAAAAGAGAAGCATGCCAGGGAGGAAGCTGTTTAAATTATAAGTGTGAAGTGGCTAATTTACTAGAGAAAACCAATAGGTAAAAACATGCTACATTTTCATCTGAAATGACATGATGTGACTATAAAAGTAACTATACACAGAAAAGTCAAAGAAACCAAGGACTTTTCTGAGGTAGTTACAATGGGTCATACTTACAGCCACAGAAGCCCACTGCCATGCAAAACAGTGACTGGTTGGCATCTGATCATGTGAGCGACAGCAGCCAATAAGAATAGAAAATAAGAAGCAGAAGACAAAGCACCACCAATCAATGTCAAGAGTTGCCATGTGTAATAGTCTTGCTATACATAAATACCAAGAAAGGACTTCTACAATCTGTAACTGTCTGTTTAAACTGGTTCCGTATGAGTTTTAAAATTCCACTTAAGAATATTTATGTTAGATATCTAATTTAAAAACACTCCTTTTACTAAGTTTAAACACAATCTTCAATATCAAAGTGCCTATCATTTTTAAACACACAAAGTGTATTTGCTGAAACATGAAATACTTCTATTTTAAGTAAAAATGTTTAATTTTATTTCTAATTTCCTACGTGCAATGTTCAGCATCCAATGGGCAAAAACCGTGGATTAGTAGAAACATTCACTGTAACCCAGGAGTCAGCTTCTCTTACTCATCCCCAAAGATGAGGAACAAACCCAAATATTTTGATTCATTAGGAAAAGTCACAAGAAAAAGAAAGTAAAAGAGACAAGAAAAAGGAAGAAAAAAAGAGAGAAAGAAAAGAAATTAAGATTTTTAACAGTACTTTGTGAGAAAATATCTCTAAGAAAAATAAGTTCAACCCACTGAAACAGTAAAAAACAAACACCATTAACTAGCATTGCAACATGCCACACTTATAGAAAAGAAGGGACTCACTTGATTTTCTAAAATAACCAAGAAAGCAGGACTAGGATACAGATACTGAAAACGCAATAGGAAGAAGGTGGGATTCAAATTCATGATGAATCTTACCGGTGCCATTCGTATTGCTGGGTGTGCTCCACAACCCTGCACTGCTTTATGAAGTGTTTCACCAAACATGTTTCGAAGCTCAACTGAGTGACAATACACAGCATCAATTTTAGGCCACCAATCCAATGCAGACTGGAGAAAAACAGAGACCATAAGAAAGGAAAAGTATAAATTTGCATGAGTTATACATTCTGGTTAACACTTTAGCCTTATGTTTTATTCTTCTGTGAAAAACTTTCTAAGACCATGCAAACACACACCAGGATTTCCAAAGTCTTCAAATATCTTTAATCCAAACACTAACCCATACATTTATTTAATATAATAAACATAAGACAAATTGCCACTTCATGTGCATGAACATGAGACTGTCTTTTCTACCTGATAAGCTAATGAATCTGAAAAACAGTCTTTAGAGAGCTAATTCTGTAGCCAATCTTTTTTAACATTTTATACATTTCAGAAACATATGCATATATAGATAGTATATATTTTCCCATGTGAGAATGCTACTATCAAAGCTTTAAAAAAGATTAGTGGTTCAACACAATGTTGAAGGAACATGTGGCAAACCATCACTTATATGCCTACAAACAACAATGGTAAGTACAACACAAAATTAGTAAATGAGATAAAGCTATTAGTAAACCTATAATCTTAAACTGATATGCAATGATGGTACAATACACAAAAAGACTAATGATCATCACAAAGACAAACTGATCATAGCTAAACAGATTTAAAGGTAATAATTTTATGTAAATATTTATCTATTTCAGTTTCACCTGTTTAGCTTTGATTCTAATTTCTAGTGCCTACTTTATTTAAACAGTGCCTAATTTAACTTTAAAATTAATTACTATTATGAAAATCACTAAGGCTATAAAGTCTGACGGCTAATAGAAAAATGGATGAATTTTCACTTCATGTGGAGATTATACAAGGCATGGGACAACTTCAGACATAGGCTTCCAGCTTACTACACTCCCCCTCCATTGGAAGCACCTGAAAGAATGAACTAACACAGGAAGAGGATGTAAGAGAGTCACACCCTATTCCCAGGTTGCTTCTCATCCAAAACTCTCAACTTCTTATTTCTTCACCCATAATTCTCAAAATATTCTAGGTTGCATCAAGTTATATTAACCTAAAATTAGATTACAAACTCTAATTACTGGATAGCAAATTATACAGTCAACTTATAATACACAATTTGAATACTGAACCCTATTTATAGGAAGGGACCCCAAAGCTGTGAAGGAAGAAATAAATTCTATTTGGATAGTACGGTTGTTTCTCCTATCCCCCCAACTCTTAACTTTACTTAAGCGAATTTTTAACAAATTATCAAATTTTAGTTTGGTTATATAATGGACTCTTTAAACTCTGGTCAATTTAGTCATTTGATTTACCCAAGCAACCAACACAGCTTGATTTCCATATATTTACTAATTTATACAGCTTTTGTTAATCAGCTTAAAGCAACAAAGCCTGAATGATCACAAAATGCACTGAGATAAGGGTCCTACTCACTCTCCTAACCCTGTATCTTGTCAGAAACTAATAACGAAAAAGAGATGTATCCCATGTAACATCCTATCCAAACTATTATGCTATATTGATAGTTATTAAAATCCTATCAGGGTACCAGATGCATCCTATAAAATAACATGATTTTAACTTAAGATTTAGTGATTTTCATAACTGACACTTTTCATAATATAAAAATTTATTCATTTTAATGTAAAAGTTAAAGATAAACTTTCAAATAAGATATGCACTAAAAACTAGGCATCATGTAGTTGGCAAAAATTATACTGTTTTAAGCAGTTACTAAATGTGTCTCTTCTGAAACTAGTCAACTAAAGTAGATATTCCTTTTTTTTCTCCTTAAAACACTAAGTTTATTGCCAAACAAATGGCAATACTTTTACAAGTACATAGTATGAGCAAACTATGGCAATTCTTCAAGAGATTACTTAAATAAATTTTCAAGTGCCTTGGACAGGCCTTATCCAACCTCTCGGTAGAAGAGATCATGTCATTCTCAGTGTGTGGGCTATCTATAAGGAAACTACAACTGCCATAAGGAAAAAACCAGAATACTAAGTACTGTACAGCTACAGCATGTTCCGCTAATTGCTAAGATATCTGGGTCAGGTATGTGTATTATCACTTCTTTAATTTCCCAATTATAACAACATACCTAATTTAACCTAAAGGAAGCCAATAAAGATTAAGTACGGAACACAGATCTTATAATTCACCTCTTATAGCATGTCATAATAAAAAAAATGACAGTACTATGTTTTTTTATTTTATTTAAAGATGACAGTACTATGCATAGCATTTTCAAAGCTGACAAAAGTCTACAGTATAATAAAATTCAAATCGTGAACAGATTCTCAGATTTCTTAGGAAGAAACAGAAGATTTTAGATCTAAACACTGTACTTTCCCAGAAAGAAAAGAAAACAAAACTGAAAACCACTATCAATTCTACATAACCCCTCAAAAACATAGCACTAAAACTTTTATTTGACAATGTGACAGTAAAAAACAAAATCTGTGAATTGGCTAAAGAATCATGGAAGAAAAGAACTTATGAGGTGTATTGAACCAAGAATCCATGAAAAGGAAATCTTACACTAAGAATAAATTTAAGTTTAGGAGTCCAAATATCTAAGAAAAACTTCATGGGATTTCAAAACAAAGTATTTCCCTAACTGTCTTCAGAGAGACTCTGTAATGGTCAATTCCATCAATTTGCATGGTTACTTTATGAATAGTCCTTTTCAGTCAGAAAGTACTTCAGATTCAGTATCTATTAGCCTCAAACCACAGGAAAGAAAAAACCAAACCTAACAAGAAACAATTTATCAAACATTCTATAATATGATAAAGTATCATCATCTAAAATATACCTTCAAAAGATACTTTACAGACTCAAATTTATGCTTTTTGTCAAGCTATTCATTAAAGGTTACTGATGCTGAGTATTAAGCTTTAAAATACTTAGCCTATACAGGTTTTTCTTTACAAAAACAGACTCCATATTGACGTGACCTCTGGTACAGACACACTCCACCTTCACACATGCAGTACTCATTGGAGTACAGAAGGATGCACAGCCACTTCACCATATACACGGAGGCATGCATGAAGTACCACTCCAGGCATGCTTTAAACCCACAAAGGAGCAGCTCAGCCACTTACAGCAGTGCCAAGTCCATGCTTGAAAGTGCTCTATATATTCAATTGTAGACAAAAATATTTCACAATTAAAGTAACTAGCCACAAAGTATCAAAAAAGTATATACTTGGGTTTATTAAATACAAGTTTTAAGCATTTATGTAAAACCATCCACTCTAATAAATGGAATGCTTTTAGTATTGTAAGTCAAAGGAGAAAAATAATATTTTAATTCTGAATTACACATAAACCGGGGGGGGAAACCATTTTTTTTCTTAAAATGGCTTTGAAATTAAACATTGAGGATACAATGTCTTGGGTCACTACCATGGCAAAAGTAAAGTGATAATTTTTTAAGTTTTTAATACAAACTTATACCTTATCTGCAATCAGATTCATTAAGCTTTCCCTTTTGGAATACCTATAATCTAACCTAGAATTTAACCCACGGATACTGAACTGAGCAATATATCATTCCCTCAAGGAATTTTTGTTGTTCAGAATGTCTGGGGGTGGGAGGAGGGAGGTGGCCCAAATGGGATTTAATGAAAGGAGGATCAGGGATATTAGGCATCATGTGATGTACAAGGTAGTGCTGCACAACAAAGAAATGCCCTGCCCAAAATGCCACTAGCACCTCACTGAGAAAAACTAAATGTGTCACTGAACAGACTTAGAGTTATTTTTCACCAGCAGAAACAGATTAAATAAAATGAATAAAAGAAGAGAAAATAGGGGCGCTTTGGTGGCTCAGTCAGTTAAAAGCGTCCGACTCTTGATTTCAGCTTGGGTCATGAGATGGGGAGCACTATGTTAGGCTCCAAGCTAGGCCTGGAGCCTGCTTAAGATTTGCTCTTTCCCTCTGCCTCTGCCCCTCCCTCTCTAAAAAAGAAAAGAGGAGGGTAGGGGGGAGAGGAGAAGAAAAGAGGCAGAATTTGGTTTAATTCAACACACCCAAGGCAAATGAATGTGGGGAAGAATTTTAACTCAGCAGAGATACACTCTTAAAAATGGAATTACATTATGAAGAGAACAAATATACCTGAATAATCAATGATTAAAGCTCTTTTTAAGGCAACCCTCTCAGGTCCCCTCCCTCTTTGGGAGCTTTGTACTATCACCCAATAAACTTTGCTTTACTGCCCACCAATATTAATCATTCAATCAAGCCCTTTTTAGGGAGAAAAAGAAAAAGTTGACCAATTTACACATAAATAGATAAAAGTGAAGCTCAAGAACCTTCAAAATATTATTGTTCTTGAACAGAAGAACAGAATTTGGCAGAATTTTTAAGATTAGGAGTCCCAGTATTTAAGAAAACCCGCATGTGATTTCAAGACAAAGCATTTCCAAAACTGTTTCAGTGAGACTCTGTAATGGTCAAATAATTAAAACTTCATGGTCCAAATTGATAAGGTTTCATTATCATTCTACTTAATGTACTGACATCAGAGTCAAAAGTTTCACAAGTACCTTTTAATGAGCTCGCTTATTTTGTCTGATATGCTTTTGTATCAGGTCAACACCTCTATTTAAATGTGCTAATATTCATTTAAGGAAGACTAAAAGTACAATCAAATATTTCTTGAATAATATCTCAACTTTTTAAAAATGTACCATACTAGCCTACACCATAAATAGTTACTACTTTTAACTTAAATGGTAAGGTGACAAGTCAGAATATATCAAATGCTGGGAAAAGCCTAGGAGCATTAAAATAATATTTAAAGAGTTTGGGGTGAAAATGTTCAATTATATTCTCAGTGGCACTGTTCTCAAAGGCTTTTGATGCAAATAAGATATTTTAGGTTTAATCTTTCCAAAGGATTCTATTAACTCCACTTTTCTCAATAAAGGCCCTCAGGTCAAACTGAGTATGAAAAATACAATTGTATTTCAGTTACTAAATATAAACAGCTGTGAGAAATCTCCCTACACATGTAAGTTCAAAACCTTTTCTAAACCAAGAATGTCTTTCTTAAAAAGAAATAAAAAAGTAAAGAAAAGAAGAAAAAAAATTTTAAGTAATTTAGCAATACCTTTTGGACTTACATTGGTGATGATTCGATGGAGTGAATTTACCAGCACATAGTGAAATGTAGAAGGGGAATTCTGAGCCAGGCAGATCTACAAGGACAAAGGAAAAAATTGTGTATTATTTCTGTGAGAAAAATATTCAACACAAATGAGGATAAAAAGAAACAGAAAAAAAGTTTTTAAAAAACAGAATTCTTAAGGTCTTAAAATTAACATTAATATATAATACTAAGAAATACCAATTCATCTTTTTAGTCTTTTCACATTTATAAAGAAAGGGTCAACAGCATCAGTAAACATAACTGCATAAAAACCAATGCTCTCACCTTAAAGTGTTGGTTGTTGTGAGGGCTTATACGAAAGCAAGAAACAAGGCAGTCAATCATTAGATCCACATCTGCAGGCTGACTGCCTCTTGAGAATGGTTTACTTGGATTAAAAAGCAGGTTCTATGAAAATCCCGAAAGAAAAGCTTTAAAAAATCATGCAGTTTTATTTTTTTTTACTAGTATTTAAAATCGACATGGCATCCACATACATGGAAATAACACTCAGTTGCCTGAAGGAGCACAAAGCACTAACACTGTGGTTCATCAGTCTGATAAAATTCTTACTATACCAGATATGGTTTCTTTCAGGCCCTAAATACTACATTATTTTAAAACCAAGTCTGAATATTTATGATAACCTTTAAGAAAACTGGTGAATTCTGTGCTCTCATCATCATATTCTATGCCAATTTAGTCTGAGTTAACACAGAAACAACAAAAGCAGGTCTTATGAACTTACCATCCAAGATGATTCAGAACTCTAGGGTTAGCAATGATCTTTGACAATGATCTAGATAATAATACTTTACTAGAAGTTTATTTTTCCTTTAGTTTTCTTAAAGTTTGTAGTAAAGAAATAACAAGCGTATTACCTTAAGATCAACCACCATGGACTGAACAAGTAGGAAAATGACAGAGTTATCTTCCCAATTGATGTAAGTACTTGCTTTACACAGTTTGACACAGGCAATTGCGGCACTTTCTGTAAGCTGCCTGCTTCCTCCATGGCCGGCAAGTGCTTTTCGTAGACTGTCGAGAAACAACTTCTATAGAATTCAAATATAGAAAGAAGTTTCTAGTTAATTAATGTGCAGTTTCTAACATTTCAGACTTGCCTAATAAAATAGCAAATTATCAGCCTCTAAAAATATTCTAAAATTACATAATTAATATTTTCAATTTTTACTTTCACAATTTAAGTAGTTATCATTTACGTGTTTCTCAAATCCAAAAACAAACAAACAAACAAAACAAAAAAACAAACAGAAAAACAGAATCTGTTCTTCACCTTCTTTGCTGAATTATTAAAGGTACTTAAGACACAGTCCTTCCCAAATAAGGTAGTTGACTTCTCAATCCTGAATTCAGCTGATTATATTCTCTTTCTAAATATTATACTGTCTTGGTTGTGGTCTATGTCAAACCATTGATCTTTTCTAAAACTCCAGGCTATATTCAACCTTTACCCTTCCAACCCAAGGCTGTTCTATTCCTCTAAATAAATTCTGTTCCTCAAAAAAGTTATCCATTCTTGTGATCTCAAGCCCTCTTTACAGCTCACTAACAAATTTCTCCCTCTGCTTTTCTTCTAAATGAAAATCTCACGTCTCCACTTATATGTGTTCTCAAATATAATGAGTCACAAGCCAAACTGATCAAACAACAGCAGAATATATATTCTTCTCCAGTACACGGGAAGAATATCTAGGATAGACCATATGTTAGGCTATAAAACAGGTCTTGATAAATTTAAAGAATCTGAAATCATAAGAAATATTTTTCCTGGGGCACTTGAAGGCACATGCTTAACTGAGGCTTCAGCTCAGGTTATGATCCAGGGTCCTGGGATCAAGCCCCATATCTGCCTCTCTGCTCAGTAGGGAGCCTGCTTCTCCCTCTCCCTCTGTAGCTCACCCTGCTTGTATCCTCGCACGCTCTCACTCTCTCTCTTTCTCTCTCACTCTGTCTCTGGCAAATAAATAAAATCTTTTTTTTTTTTTTTAGATTTTTATTTATTTATTTGCCAGAGAGAGAGACGCAGCAAGAGAGGAAACACAAGCAGGGAGTGGGAGAGGGAGAAGCAGGCTTCCCGCAGAACAGGAAGCTGGATGGGGGCTCGATCCCAGGACCCAGATGCTGAATGACTGAGCCACCTAAGAGCCCCTAAATAAATAAAATTTTTTAAAAAAAGAAGAAAAAAGGAAAAGAAATATTTTTTCTGATCACAATGAAACTATAAATCAACAGCAGAAGGAAAACTGGAAAGTTCAGATACATAAAAATTAAACACCAATGGTCAAAGAAAAGAATCACAAAAAAAGTTAGAAAATATCTTGAAATAAATCAAACTGAAAACACAACATCAAAAATGGGATGCAGTGGAAACATTGCTAAGAGGAAAATTTATAGCTGGAAACACATAAAAAAGAAAGCTCTCAATTTAATAACCTAATTGTATAACTTAAAGAACTAGAAAAAGAAGAGCAATTTAAATCCAAAGCTAGCAGAAGGGGCACCTGGGTGGCTCAGTGAGTTAAAGCCTCTGCCTTCGGCTTGGGTCATGGTCTCAGGGTCCTGGGATCAAGCCCCGCATCGGGCTCCCTGCTCAGCGGGGAGCCTGCTTCCTCCTCTCTCTGCCTGCCTCTCTGCCTACTTGTAATCTCTCTGTCAAATAAATAAATAAAATCTTTAAAAAAATAAATAAATAAAGCTTGCCGAAGGCAGGAAATAATAAAGATAAGATCAAAGACAGCAGAAAAACAATAGGAAAAAAATCAAAATCGAAAGCTCGTTCTTTGAATAGGTCAAGAAATTTGGGAGACCTTTTACTAGATTAAGAAAAAAAGAAGATCCACATTACCAAAAATCAGAGCTGAAAGTGAGAATATTATTTTTAAAGAAATAAAAAATTATAAAATAATTCTATGAAAAATTATATGCTAATTGGATAATTTAGACAAAATGGGCAAATTCCTAGAAACATACAGTCTACCAAAACTGATTCATTAAGAAATAGAAAATCTGCACTGACTTAGAACCAGCACGGAGATTAAATCAGTAATCAAAAACCTCCATGGAGCACTGGGTATGATGCATAAACAATGAATCTTAGAACACTGAAAAAATTAAATTTAATTTAAAAATTAAAAAATTAGGGAAAAAAAAAAAACCCAACCTCCCAACAAAGAAAAGCCCAGGACAGATGGCTTCACTGGTGAATTCCTTCACACACTTAAAGAAGATTAATACCAATCCTTCTCAAACACTTCCAAAAATTTAAAGGAGAAGGCACACCTCCTAACTCATGAGGCCAGCTTTATCCTACTAAAGCCAAACAAAAGCACGACCAGGAAACTACAGACCAATATCCCTAAAAATATTATCAAAAAACCCTCAAGAAGAATTAGCAAACCAAATTCAGCAGTATATAAAAGGAATATATACCATGACCAAGTGAGCTTTATTTGTAGAGTGCAAAAAAGGTTCAACAACAAAAATCAATCAATATACCACGTTACTAGAATGAAGGAAAAAAAATCAGATGATCCTTACAAGTGATGCAGAAAAAACACTTGGCAAAATTCAGCACCCTCTCATGGTAACAGTACTTGATAAGCTAGGAACAGAAGAAAATTTCCTCAACATGATAACAGCCATATATAAAAAACCACGGATAACATCACACTCACAGCAGTGAAAGACTGAAAGCTTTTCTCCTAGTAGGAAAAAGATAAGGATGCCTAGTTTTGCCACTTCTTTTCAACATTATAAGGGGAAGCTCTAGGCAGAACATTTAGGAAAAGAAAATTTTAAAAAATTAAAAGTCATTCAAATTAGAAGTAAAATGGCCTTTGTTCTCAGATGATACAATCTTATTTGCAACACCTTAAACAAACACACACCTGTAAGAGCTAGTAAATTCAGCAAAGTTCTTGGATACAAAATCAACATATAAGTATCAGTTGCATTTCTAGACACTAGCAATGAACCATCTAAAAAGGAAAGTAGGGAAACAATTCCACTTATGATAGCATTAAAAAGAATATAATACTTGGGAATTTACCAAGATGCTGAAAGCTTATACAATGAAAACTGTGTTAAAAGAAATTAAAAGGCACCTGGGTGGCTCAGTGGGTTAAGCCTCTGCCTTCAGCTCAGGTCGTGATCTCAGGGTCCTAGGATCCAGGCCTGCATCGGGCTCTCTGCTCAGCAGGGAGCCTTGCCTCCTCTCCTCTCTCTCTGCCTGCCTCTCTGCCTACTCGTGACCCCTCTCTCTCTGTCAAATAAATAAATAAAATCTTTGGGAAAAAAAAGAAATTAAAGACATAAATAAATGGGGGACGCCTGAGTGCCTCAGTGGGTTAAAGCCTCTGCCTTTGGCCCAGGTCATGATCTCAGGGTCCTGGGATCGAGCCCACATCAGGGTCTTTGCTCAGCAGGGAGCCTGCTTCCTCCTCTCTCTCTGCCTGCCTCTGCCTACTTGTAATCTCTCTCTCTCTCTCTCTCTCTCTGTGTGAAATAAATAAAATCGTAAAAAAAAAAAGACATAAATAAATGGAAACACATCCCATGTTCACTAACTAGAAGATTTAACATTGTTAAAATGTCCACAGTACCCAAAACAATCTACAGATTCAATGCAATCCCTATCAAAACCCAAACAGCATTTTTTGTAAAAATAGAAAAACCCATCCAGATATTCATATGGTATGTCAAGTAACAAGAAACAGCCAAAACAATCTTGAGAAAGAACAAAGTTGGGAAACTCATACTTCCTGATTTCAAAACTTACTATAAAGCTACAGTAATCAAAACACTATGGTCCTGGTATCAGAATAGACCTATACATCAATGAAATAGAATATGAAGTCTAGAAAGAAATCCTCGCATATAGGATCAAATTATTTTCAACAAGTGTGCTAACACCATTGAATGGACAAAGGACAGTTTTTGAACAAAAGGTGCTGGGAAAACTGGATATCCACATGCAAAAGGATGAAGCCAGACCCTTCCTTTACCTTATATAAAAGAAAATTAAAATAGTTCAAAGATCTAAACAACTAAAACTATAAAACTCTTAGAAGAGAACATAAAAGAAAATCTTTACAACACTGGATTTGACAACAATTTTTTCTGGCTATAATACCAAAAAAGCACTAGCAACAACAACAAAAATGGATAAACCGGACTTCATCAAAGTGAAAAACCTTTGTGTATCAAATGACACTATTAAGAAAGTAAAATGACAGTCCACAGAATGGGAGAAAACATTTGCAAATCATGTATCTGACAAGGGATTACCATCCATGACATGTGAAGAATCCTACAACTCAACACAACAAAAAATATCCCATTAAAAAATGGGAAAAGAACTTTAACAGAAACTTCTCCAAAGAAGATATACAAATGGCCAATAAGTTTATGAAAAGATGATCAACACTGTTAATCATTAGAAAGATGCAAATCAGGGTGCCTGGCTGGCTCAGTCAGAAGAGCAAACAACTCTTAGTCTCAGGGTCCTGAGTTCAAGCCCCATGTTGGAAGTGTAGGGATTACTTAAATATATAAACTCAAACAACAACAACAACAAAACCCTTAAAAATAAAAAAGATCGAAACCACAATGAAATACCAGAGCACACAAGAAATTTCTAGGATATAAACAAAATGTGGTATGTACATACAATGGAATATTTATTCAGCCACAATCCATTTTGTTACATGATTAGAATTTCGTTCCTTATTGTGGCTGAATAAATATCATGCAACAACATGGATCAATCTTGAAAACATTATGTTAAATGTCATAAGCCAGACATATAAGGATAAATATTGTATGATTCCACCAATATGAGGTACCTAGCATAGGTACTGAGAGAGACCAAGAATAGAACACAGGCTACCAGGGGCTAGGAACAGGGTGAATAAGGAATAATGTTTAACACACAGAATTTAAAAGAACTAAAAAAAGTTCACTAATAGACAATGGTGATGGCTGCAAAATACTGTGAATGTACTTGATGTTACTGAATTACATACTTAAAAAAGGTTATTTTACCACAATATAAATAAGTAATTAAATTTTAAAAGCTAAACTCACATTTATTTTAACTGAGCTCCCACTTTGGAATTTCCTTTTATCAGCCAAAACACTACTTTGCATATCTCACTTTCAACCCCTAAACTTTGGACTTTTCTTCATTGCCTAAAAGATAAAGTTGCACCCCAACTGGCTCACAGTATCTTCCAGACTGCTTACATCTGCCTCTTCATCTTCATTTCTTATCATCACCTGCCTGAATCTTTCACCCTCTAGCTAACTAACTTTTCTAAACATCCATTTTCTTGATCTCCCCAGCCTGAACAATTCTAAGTTCTATTCTTACTTCATGTTCAGCTAAGGTTCCACACCTCTTCTTGCAGCACACAGAGCCTGAACTATTCTCCTAGTGGACAGGTACTCCTGATATACAGCTTTCATCCATAAAGAAATAACTGGGAATTCTAGGGACTGCAATCTTAGCCATCCCTGATGACTTCCTCTCTCTCCTAACTCCTTCATTTTTTGGTTCCTGGGGGATACAGATGTAGTTCTCAGGTTCTCTTACAGTTAGATGTGGCCATGTGACTGAGTTCTACCCAGTGGAATGTGAATGAAAGTGTCCCATTTTGAAGCCTGGCCCACAAAAATTCTCAGCATGATTTCCCATGTTTTCCCTTCTGGCCAGCAGAATAGAATCATCTTCCATAGAAGCTATGTTTTAAAATGGCAGAGTCTTTGGGACACCTGGGTGGCTCAGTCGGTTAAATGTCTGCCTTCAGCTCAGGTCATGATCTGGAGTCCTGGGATCAAGTCCCACATTGGGCTCCTTGCTTGGTGGGGAGCCTGCTTCTCCCTCTGCCTCCCGCTCCCCCTGCTTGCATGCATACTCTCTCTCTTCCTCTCTCAAATAAATAAAATCTTTAAAAATAAATAAAATAAAAATGGCAGAGTCTGCTGTCCAAGGTCCTAAGAAATCACAAAGAAGAGGGCTGTCCTGTAGAGCTATTCAGATCAGCAGATGATTACTGTTCCTTAAGTATAATAAAGATCTATTGTGTTGAATCATTATACTACCTTCCCTAATAAAATAAAAACAGTAAAATAATAAAAACTATAAACTGACAAAGAAAAACTTTTCATATATAGTTTGCAGTGTACAATGTGTAAATGAGAGACTGATTTGATCTGCTTAGGGTTCTATTTGTTGTTTTTTTCTTTGTTTGCTTTATAATAAAGAGCTAAGTGTGATTAACAATGCCTAGGAAGAGTTCTGCCACACTGTCGGAGTCTATTGGCTACTTAAGAGTTTAGGGAGCTCAGATAGCTAAACCAGGTATTTCCCACAGCATATTCATATGGGGCTCTCAAGCCCCTACAGGCGTTCTCAAGAGCTACAGAGTAGTTCTAAGTGCAGTTTTAAATATTTATATTAAATTGTGTACCCTAAAGAAATGATATACATTCTTCTCCAACGACCAAAGAACACTTTTTTAAGCAAATATGTACCACCATTTTCTAACCATAATTAAATCTTTAAAAATCACCAAAAAATATAACAATCTGGAAACTATAAAACATTCTTCTAAATCAAATATGGTATCAAGTAACAGACTGACAAAAAGTCCCAGAAGTTAATAAAGAAACTTGCGGAAAAAAAAAAAGAAAAAAGGAAAGTAAAGGAAATGAACAGACATGCAAAAGAAAACTTGCAAATGACCACAAAACAGAAATGATCCTGAACCTCACTAATCACAAGCAGTAAAATGAGTTACTCTTTTTCATCTCATTAAAGACTGAAAAACATGTAGTTCTGATGAGGATGCAGAAAAATAGGCATTCTGATTCGTATTAGTGACATGCGACGAATATTGGGGAATATAAATCTAAGAATAACTATTAAAAATTTTTAAAATACAAGGATGTTTGGGTGGCTCATTCAGTTGGGCATCCAGCTCTTGGTTTCAGCTTAGGTCATCATCTCAGGGTCATGAGATCAAGCCCTGCACCAGGCTCTGCACTCAGTGGGGAATCTGCTTGGGATTCAGTCTCTGCCCCTCCCCCTGCTCACACACGGTGCTCACTCTCTTCTCTCTTTCCCTCTGTCTCTAAAATAAAATCTTTTTTAAATTTTAATAAAATCTAATAAATTTTAATTTTTCTTTTAATTTTTTAAAATCTTTAAAAAATTTTTTTAAACACAGGGGTGCCTGGGTGGCTCTGATGGTTAGACATCTGCCTTCAACTCAGGTCATGATCCTGGGATCCTGGGATGGAGCCCCCCATCCGGCTCCTAGCTCCATGGGGAGCCTACTTCTCCGCCTCCTTCTGCCCCTCCCCCTGCTCATTCTATCTCTCTCAAATGAATAAAATCTTTAAAAAATTTTATTTTAAATACATATGCCCTTTACAAAGAATCCTAGTTTTAGAATTCTAGTCTATAGAATTAAAAGCATCAGTTAACAAAAATATATGAACAAAGATATATTTACTTAAGGATTAAATGTAATGTCAAAAAACTGAAAAAAAATTTATTCATCCTTTCACAGTGAAATGGTTGAGTAAATGAGGCTCATTAGTGTAAGAGAATATTACCTAACACTTAAAGGAATGTGTTAGATCTCTATCTACTATTCTGAGGAAAGCTAAGATACACTCTTAGGTAAATAGAGCAATACAGAAATCTTCCCCCAAATTACTCTTGACAGGCTCCAAAGCAATCTAACATGAAAAACAGTGTCTTCATAATGGAAAAGTGAGGCTACAGACCTAAGTGGAGTACCACAGCATCAGAGAGTCTAAAGGATTACCTAAGTTCACTGATTTAGCCATATATTGCATAAATTCCTTATCCAATATTTCTACAAAGTACTGAATCATTCCACTGATTCTGAACATCTCCATCCACAGGCAAGTCATGCAGGAGCCCATTTCATGTTCACTCAGCTAAGAGTATTTCTCCCAAATGGCATGCATAGACAGATAGACAGACAAACAGATAATAAAGTATTACCAAAACAAACTGTATACAGAAATTCAAATAAAACAATAAGATTAGCACCCTACCCTGCTTGACTTTTAAAAAAATTGAATTTTTAAAAATTTAGAATTAGCAGTTGTTACAGTATCAATATCACTACAGACAGCATATGTGGTATCCTACCTTCCTAATAAGATACTATGAAAACTGTTATAAAATATCTAAAATGAGTTACTAGACAATTTCATTAGCACCAAGCAGATACACCCCTAAGTACATGCAAATAACACAAAATGATGGATTCCAACAGGGCAACCCTTGCTGTGATTGTTAGAGAAAACTACGTTGAACACTGACAGAAGTATCACTTAGTCTTCTCTGGTAAAAGAATGAAACTAAAGAATTGTTTTTAAATCTTTACTCAGTGAGAGTATCATTTATTTTCCCTTCAAAAGAATTTTTGTATGAGTATGTCTCTGCCAAGGCCAGCAAACAAAGAGACCTAGAGTGATCATAATTAGAAATAGTCCCCTGAAATATTGTGTTTACAGAACACTAAGCCTAAATACACACTTTGATTAAAATGAACTAGATGACATCTGACATAATAGAAATAATTTTGCCCTCCTCACCTTATTCATGTTGTTTTCATCAACCACGTCCTTGGAAATATCCTGGATTATTTCTGGACACAGGATAAGGAGAATGATTTGTAGTGGCCAAACTGCTGCTTTACGTTTGGTGCTCTCAGCAAAACCATCCACCAAGTCGAATAGTTTTTCCGCACACTCTACATAAAAATACAATTAAATGATATTACTAAGTGAGAAAAATATCTCTGGCATTAAACTAAAAGCCGACAGGATCCCAAAACCCAAAAGTCACATTTTTAAAAGATAAACTTGGAAGTTCATTTAAACAATGAAATTTCAGGTAAGCAGACAACCAATATTATATGGTCTATGTATTAAAAGAGCTATTTTGGGGTGCCTGGGTGGCTCAGTCGGTTAAGCGTCTGACTTGGTTTCGGCTCAGGTCATGATCTCATGGGTTGTGACATGGAGGCTGACATCATGCTTTACGCTCAGGGAATTCTGCTTGGATATTCTCTCCCCCTTCCCCTCCCCCTGCGCTCTCTTTCTAGCTCTCATTCTCTCTCAAATAAATAATCTTTTAAAAATAAATTTAAAAAATAAAAGAGCTATCTTGATCCATCCTAGAAAAGGTCACATTTCAGAACAGACAAACTTGTGCTGAGTCTCAATGTACAGGCCTTAATGCAAAGTGTGATGCACACAAGAAGTAGATTGGATAGCTTCCCAAAGGGAATCATCATACTTTCCAGAAGTCTGTATTCTCTGCATCACATTTGTGTCTCAAGAATTCTAGGTAAGGATATTATTACTTTAATACATCTCCCTGAATACAAAATGAAGCCTCAAGAAGAGCCATCAAATATCCAATCTACAACTCTAATTATAAAGATTAGAGCTACATTCCAAGCTTCTTTAACTATTTGCTCAAAGGAAAGGAAAAGGATTGAGGGAAATTGTGAAATATAAGAGAAAAATAATATTTCCTATTTGGTATCAGCCGACAAGATGTAAAAGCACCTTAATAAAATAAACAATCTGGAAAGTGATAGATTTTTACCGCATAAGGAAGAGTTTAAAAGACGAATAATCTTATTCTTACCAGCCATATCAGTCTGTGGAATCTGGTATAGCTTTGTAAATTCATCTGGATAATTTTCTACCCAGTTCCAAAATGCCTATAAATATAACAAAACATATGTTTTTATATGAAAGCAGGGGTATTTTCATAATATAGTAAATAAAATGTCACATTACCCCAATTATATTACAAACTTCTAATTTCCTTCATAAGAATACTGCAATGCATTCCTCCTAAATATTAATGTGAAATTATCACTCAAGTCATGACTTTTCATTCAAAATAGTAAAGACAGCAATATTTACAAGCAAAATATAACAACACTTTAATAGCAAAGAGGTTATAACTTACTTTTTCCAGGCTATTTATAACTGCTAACTGTGCAACCTTCTTTAGGGCTTTAAATTTAAATGCAGTTTCTAGGAAAAAAAAATTTTTTTTGGTGACTCTAAAATTAGTTAACAAAAATTCAGAGCTACTTGTAAAAATAAACCAATAAACAAACCAACAAAACTTTCCTTTTACAAACTTTCATTCCAGTATTATTTGTAAGCAATGTGAAAGTAAAAACAATTCATATATACCAAAAACTCACTGATTATGTCTACGAAAGACAAATTCAATGAAAAGCCAACATGCCTTGAGTTTCAAAGGTTGTTTTTTTCTTTCATTTTTAATAATAATTGATTTTTAAAATATAAAACATGGGGCGCCTGGGTGGCTCAGTGGGTTAAAGCCTCTGCCTTCGGCTCAGGTCATGATCTCAGGGTCCTTGGATCGAGCCCCGCATCAGGCTCTCTGCTCAGCGGGGAGCCTGCTTCCTCCTCTCTCTCTGCCTGCCTCTCTTCCTGCTTGTAATCTCTCTCTATCAAATAAATAAAATCTTTTAAAAATATAAAATAAAATATAAAACACATGGTCGTTGTAGAAAATTTTTAAAAACACACAACAAACTAAGGGGAATTTAAAACATCATCCATGATTCCCTTTTCATATGCAAGTATAAGACAATATACTTACCAGAACTGAGATCATAAAGGCTAAATCAAACCTGTTCTCTTCATTTTACATAGTAACCCAAACTTTTTTTGATACCATTTAAAATTCCTCATCCATACATGATGACTCTAAATATAACATAGCTATAACTTAACAGTTACAACAAGCCAGGTATTTTCAATCTAACGTATTTCTTTCAAAATCTTAATATTTTCAGGTATTATAAATGAGCAAATTGTGTTTCTGAGGTTACAGATCTAACAAGCTATTGAATTGGGTTTCAAAGCCACAGTCTGTTCAAGTATGCTCTGGTGTCTTAAGTCAACGCACTAAGTCACTGGTCATTTAAACATTTTCCAATTGTACATTTAAGAGATTTCTAATATATTATTATAAATAACATTAATAAACACTTTTATATCCAAGTATTTTCCATGTTACTGTTCATTTCTTTAGGATAAGATCTAGAAGTAGAATTATCTAGTCAAAGAGATGAATATTTTTTAAGGCTCTTGATAAATATTGCCAAGCAGCATATATAAGTAGCCTTATCAACATTCTTGTCATCATTAAACATGTTTTTATTTTTATTTTGCTAATTTGATTGTTCAAAATAGTGAACTGCACTTTAAAAATAAGACTAAACATGTCTCCATATGAATATATTAGATATTTTCATTTCCTCTTCTGTCAATGTGTTGTCCCCATCTACGAAAAGATTTATACTTGGAAAAAAATGATCCTTCTATAAGCTATTTTACTGGTAACAGTCCCTTGGCAGAAAACTCCACCTACAGACTTTTGCTTGTTTTAACTGAGGTGTAACTGATATACATTATATTAGTTTCAGGTATTCAACATAATGATTCAGTATTTGAATATATTGTGAAAAAAGCACAATAAGTTAATATCCATCACCATATGTAGTCACAAATTTTTTTCTTGTGATGAGAACTTTTAAGATCTACTCGCTTAGCGACTTTTAAATATACAATCCAGTACTATTAACTATAGTTGCCATGCTGTACATTACATCCCATGACATTTTGCAACTGGAAGTTTGTACCTTTTGACTCCTTTCACTCATTTTACTTACTCTCCCATCCCTTGCCCCATCTCTGACAAACACCACTTTGTTCTCCTTATCTATGAGCTTGGTTGTTTGTTTGTTTTTTTAAAGATTCCACATATAAGTGAGACATACAGTATTTGTCTCTGACATACTTCCCTTAGCATAATTCCCTCAAGGTCCATCATGTTGTCACAAATGGTAAGGTTTCCTTTTTTGTGGCTGAATAATATTCCATTTTAATACAGAATGCATATATTCTATTTTATATTTTATATATAAGATACAAAATATTTTTAAATATGTGTAAACATATATGTATATTTTAAATACACACACACACACACACACACATTTATTTCACATCTTCTTTATCCATTCACTGGTCAATGGATATTAAAGTTGTTTCCATACCTTGGCTATTGTAAAATAATGCTGCAGTGAACACCAGGTATATAGATCTTCTCAAGTTAATGTTTTCATTTTCTTTGGATAAGTAACAAGAAGTGGAATTGCTAGATCATATGGTAGTTCTACCTTTGAATTTTTGAGGAACCTCCACACTGTTTTGCTTGGCAGCTGTGCCAATTTATATTCCCACCAATAGTGCACATTCTCACCAACACTTATTATTTCCTGTTGTTTTGAAAATAGCCATCCTAAGAAATGTGAGGAGATACCTCACGGTGATTCTGATTTGCACTTTCCTGATGATGAGTAATGCTGAACATCTTTCATGTACCTGCTGGCCACCTGTATGTCTTCTTTGGAAAAATATCTATTCAGGTCCTCTGCCCATTTTTTAGTCACAATGTGAGGTTTTTCTGCTATTGAGTTGAATGAGTTCTTCACATATTTTGTATATTAACCTTTTATCAGATACATGATTTGCAAATATTTTCTCCCATTCAAGTAAGCTGCCTTCTCACTTTGTTGATGCTTCCTTTGTTGTGCAGAAGCTTTCAATCTGGTGTAGTCCCACTTATTTTTGTTCTTGTTGCCTCCTATAGACTTTTAATGGAAGGATACAGGTACTTACTATATTTATGTAAATATCTTTCTAAGATGGAGGTGAGTTTTTGAGTAATAAAACGATCTAAACAATTTAAATGTCATTTTTGCTGGACTTGGAAATGAGTAATTTGCTAAGTCAGTTTTAAAATGTATCCTCCAACTTTCCTTGCTCTTGCTCTCCTTTGATTTCCAAATAATGGCATTATACTTCGAAGCGCTCTTGAGCCTTTTTGCCTTCCCATGTTCATTAACTTTACCTTTATGATACCTACTTCTTAAATTTTATACAGAGAAAATTTCTAAATTTTATCATCCTTAACTTACATTTAATGATAGATTATAAGATCTTAAAATTTCAACTGTGAACTGAGTTGTGGTTTATTATACTTTGAAACAATTGCTGTCCACTTAACATAATGGCTAAAATAATCCATTTTATTTCTTTATTAAAGTTGCTGAAAGTGATTTCATTGTTGCTTGGTCTTATAATGGTAATGACCTAAAATCAGTAACAGAGATAGAACACAGCTTTATAGTACTGATCTATATAGATATAGCTTTTTTTTTAAGCTTTTATTTATTGACTTCAGAGAGAGAGAGGAGAGAGCGAGTGAGCACACAAGCATGAGCGAGGGGAGGGGCAGAAGGAGAAGCAGACTTCCTGCTGAGCAGGGAGCCCAAAATGGGGCTTGATGCCAGGACCCTGAGATCATGACCCCAGCTGAAGGCAGACACGTAACTGACAGAGCCACCCAGGCACCCCTAGATAAAGCCTTTTTACATCTCTGGTGAAACAGTTACTGAGTTTAAAGCAAATACTAAGAAAACAATAAACAAGGTATTTTGACAACTGCAGCAGAACTATTGAGGTTTTCACAGTTAATGTAACTAAATCTTCTTTTAGGTCAAACACTAAAAACATTTTTCATAATTCCTTAATCAATATACAAAGTAAAATTAAGAAGTGTGAATCATATACTATAAGGTTTCACATTTAAATTAGCCAGGATCCAATATTACACAGAACTAAGAAACAATTTTAGTGAATTTAGTTATTTATACTCGGTTTATTAATAATATTTGTTGACATTTGATTTATATTAACACTTCCATGCTTACCACAAAAATGTTCTCAATTCCTTGTGATTTTTTATTTTAATCAACGTAATCATGAAAAGCACTTTCCAAAGCTTTAAAATCACATATTAAGGGGCGCCTGGGTGGCACAGTCAGTTGGGTGTCCCACTCTTGGTTTTGGCTGGGGCCATGATCTCGGGTCATGGGAGCAAGCCCACAACAGGCTCTGTGCTCAGAGTCTGCTTAGGTTTCTCGCTCCCTCTCTGTTTGCCCCTCCCCTCCCCCACTATCTCGATCTCTGACATAAATCTCTAAAAAAAATTTTTTTTTTAAGATTTTTTTATTCATTTATTTGACAGAGAGATTACAAGTAGGCAGAGAGGCAGGCAGAGAGAGAGGAGGAAGCAGGCTCCCTGCTGAGCAGAGAGTCCAATGCGGGCCTCGATCCCAGGACCCTGAGATCATGACCTGAGCTGAAGGCAGAGGCTTAACCCACTGAGCCACCCAGGCGCCCTAAAAAAATTTTTTTAAATAAATCAAATCACATATTAAACATTATAAGGTCACCAGATGGGATTATAATTGAAATTTCTACAAGGAAGCAAAATCTTCTGGTTCCATTCTGCAATGGAACTTTGATATCCTGCTAAACTATCTGCTTTTAGCACTACAACAGCTAAAAAGATAACTTGTATAACCTATAGCTATCCTTAAGAAATGAAATTCTGGAAAAATTAAGTAAGAGCACCTGTATATTCTCTTTGTTAAAACAAAACTTGTATTTGAACAAAACCTTCCATTGCCAAGATTTAAGATACTCATTTTTTTGTTTTCAAAGGCTCAAAAGTCATTGAACCATTAAGCTTTATTGTCCATTTCACAAGGTCATTTGCATTATAAAATCCACTTCCGTGTTCCAGTTCAACACAATTAGGACAATTCATACATTCAAACACTGGTTTTTCACTCACAGTGATTAGTTTCAAATATATCTTACATTTAAACTTACCCTTTAGGAGTCGTTTTAATTTTGCACAATCCACATTGATATACTGTAACAATTCTATATCATGCACATCTACATTGTCTTCTGAACAAACAGTCAACTCCTGTAATCTGAAAAGTAAAAACCAAAAATAATTTACTATCTTAAGTTGAAAATTCTGAACCAAATAGATTCTTCTCACCCCAATGATGAGTTTGTAAGAAAAAATATACATAAAAAATAAGACAACATATATTTCTTTTTTTTTTTTTTTAAGATTTTATTTATTTATTTGACACAGAGAGAGAGATCGCAAGTAGGCAGAGAGGCAGGCAGAGAGAGAGGAGGAAGCAGGCTCCCCGCCAAGCAGGGAGCCTGATGCGGGTCTCGATCCCAGGACCCTGGGACCATGACCTGAGCTGAAGGCAGAGGCTTTAACCCAATGAGCCACCCACGTGCCCCGACAATATATATTTCTTATAAAATTTAAAGGTATATAACTAATTCAGGGGATATGATAAAAGAAACCCAAGATAATCCATTAGACTTCACTGTGCATACATAAATCACCATGTCATACACATCGAATTTAAACAATTTTTATCTAAACAAAAAAATCACAGCATGCAGAGTACTACTAAAGCAGAGAGATACATAAGTATTTGAAATACTCGTCTCTCTGCTATGTGTATTTTTGGGAAATTTTTCTGTAATGAAAATAAACTTATTAACTTCTGATTACATCAACTAGATTTCAAAACATAAATGATATTTTATCTACATTTATAGGATATGTTTACTTCATATTGAAAAAAATGAGCATTTATTCCTTCTACTTTTCACAATCTTTATGTGTATTTATGTGATTATTTGATTAATGTCCTTCCCTCACAAAACTTATTCTAGTAAAAACAAGAATCTTTCCAAACCCCAAATTTCCCTTATATTAAATATGAAGCTATCACAAATGTAGAAAAATTTAACACTTAAAATAGATTTTTTTAAATTTATAAAAAAAATTCACCTAAGTCTGAATAAAATTTTTCCTCCATTTTTTACTAACNTATTAAATATGAAGCTATCACAAATGTAGAAAAATTTAACACTTAAAATAGATTTTTTTAAAATTTATAAAAAAAATTCACCTAAGTCTGAATAAAATTTTTCCTCCATTTTTTTACTAATNCTCCATTTTTTACTAATGACCATAGAAGTCAGCTTTTCTTTTATTTGCTTTATTCATTTGTTTATAGTCAACTCAATTAATTATTATTGGTTTCAGAGGTAGAGATCAGTGATTCACTAGTCTTACATAATACTCAGTGCTCATTACATCATATGCCCTCCTTAATGTCCATCACCCAGTTACACCATCCCCCAACTTCCCTCTGCTCCAACAACCCTCAGTTTGTTTCCTATGGTTAAGAGTCTCTTATGGGGGATGCCTGGGTGGCTCAGTCCATTAAGTATCTGCCTCCGGCTCAGGTCATGATCCCAGTGTCCTGGGACTGAATCCCACACTGGGCTCCATGTCAGCATGGAACCTGCTTCACCCTCTGCCTGCCGCACCCCTGGCTTGTGCACATGCACTCTCTCTCTGACAAATAAATAAATAAAATCTTAAAAAAAAAAAAGTCTCTTATGGTTTGTCTCATTCTCTGGTTTCATTTTGTTTTATTTTTTCCTCTCTTCCCCTATGATCCTCTCGTTTCTTAAATTTCACATACCAGTGAGATCATATGATAACTTTCTTTCTCTGAC
Organism: Ailurus styani; assembly: GCA_002007465.1. NCBI lineage: Eukaryota > Metazoa > Chordata > Mammalia > Carnivora > Ailuridae > Ailurus > Ailurus styani. Next base: position 5,765,877 of record LNAC01000022.1, read on the forward strand.
TTATTTTGCTTAGCATAACACCCTCTGGCTCCATCCACATTACTGCAAATGGCAAGATCTCTTTTTGATGGCTGCGTAATATTCCATTCTATATATGCGTGTNTTTGCTTAGCATAACACCCTCTGGCTCCATCCACATTACTGCAAATGGCAAGATCTCTTTTTTGATGGCTGCGTAATATTCCATTCTATATATGCGTGTGTGTGTGTATATATACACATCTTCTTTATCCATGCATCTGCTGATGGCCATCTAAGCTCTTTTCACAGTCTGACTACTGTGGTCATTGCTGCTATATACAGGTGCCACTTCAGATCACTACATTTTATCTGTGGGGTAAATACCCCATAGTGTGATTGCTGGGTCATAGGGCAGCACTAGTTTCAACTTGTTGAGAATCCTCCATACTGTTTTCTAGAGTGGCTGCACCAGCTTGCATTCCCACCAACAGTGTAGGAGGGTTCCCCTTTCTCTGCATCCTCACCAACATCTGTCATTTCCCGACCTGTTGATTTTAGCCATTCTGACTGGTGTGAGGTGGTATCTCATTGAAGTTTTGATTTGTATTTCCCTGATGCTGAGTGATGTTGAGTTATTCATGTGTCTGTTGGAAATCTGTAGGTCTTCTTTGGAGAAATGTCTGTTCATGTCTTCTGCCCATTTCTTGAATGGATTATTTGTTCTTTAGGTGTTAAGTTTGATAAGTTCTTTATAGATTGTGGATACTAGCCCTTTATCTGATATGTCATTTACAAATATCTTCTCCCAGATTCTATCAGTTGTCTTTTGGTTTTGTCTGTTTCCTTTTCTGTNTGTGGATACTAGCCCTTTATCTGATATGTCATTTACAAATATCTTCTCCCAGATTCTATCAGGTGTCTTTTGGTTTTGTCTGTTTCCTTTTCTGTGAGGTCAGCTTTTCAAAAGTTGACACTGTTAATCTACTAAACTGTGCTTCCTAATAAGGATTACTCATTATTTCAATTAAGATATCAAAAATGTAAGCAGACGAATGGAATTACTAATGTTCATAAATGCAGAGACAGACAGATATNTAAGATATCAAAAATGTAAGCAGACGAATGGAATTACTAATGTTCATAAATGCAGAGACAGACAGATATGGTAAAAAAGTACAAATACCACAAAGTCTTACTCCTAATATTAACTCAAACTGTAGCCATTTTAATGTAGTCTAAAACTGACATTAATCATCATACTAAAGCTTCAGTTTCTAAAAGTGTTATCAACCTGATTTCTTCCTTCTCAAATTCCTTTTTCACTAACTTTAGCCTGCAGATGTATAACTAACATTAAAATTATTCTAAGCACTTACACTAAAGCTCTTCATATCATCAGGGTGAGAAAAGCTTAGCAGTTCACACTGAGAATGACAAGGTCCTCAATACTGATTTACATGCTAAAAATTCTACAGCTGTGGCAAAGAGCCTAGTAAACATGGAACTCGAGTCCTTAGGAAACACAACTTAATAAATCAGCAACACCAACTTCTGAAAAGCTGACTCTTGTGGTTATTTGTGAAAAATGGAAGAAAAGTTTAATTATTTTTTATACCCCAGTATTTCCATAGGGAAGGGGTACTTTGTTAGGCTTAAATATCATTTCTGAAGGATGGAAATCAAAGCACAGTTTGAGCAAAAGAAGTAGAAAGCTTATTAAAACATCTAGAAAGACCAGGTAAACTGAACAACAAAAAGATATTTAAAAAACATATAGAAATAAAATAAATGAAAGCGCTTGAGTAGCTCAGTTGGTTAAGTGTCCGACTCTTGATTTCAGCTTACATCATGATCTCAGGGTTGTGAGCTTGAGCCCTGCCTACATCAGGCTCTGTACTCAGTGGGGAATCTCCTTGAGATTCTTCCTCTTCCTCTGCTCCTCTCCACCTTTCTCACTCTCTCCCTCTCTTTAAAAAACGGAAAAAGACAAGACAAGACAAAACACCTCCCATCCACCCAGGTGCAGAAATGAAGAGGGACCTAAAAAACAAAGATGGTTTTGAAGACATGGTCTGACCTTGCAACAAAGGTAACACAGGAGCTAGGTTTTTTTCCTCTCCTTAACCTAGGGATTTGTGGCTAACATCTACATGGAACTGGATACAAAGTTTTATACCCTAATAATGCAGTGAGTAGAACTAGGGCCCTGCAAAACACATGACTAGCAAGAACTATGCAATTCCTTAATTGAGAGTCACACAGAGAGAGTCGGAATGAAGGGAGAGTGGAAGGAGATTAAAAAAAAAAAAATCTACCAACATAAGATGTCTGTCTGCTCTGGCTGTTTTGGGTAGGGGAAAAAAATCATCCGGAGCTGTTACCTTGTAAGGATCTGAGGTCCACATTTATACTATCCATACAATCTGGCAATGATAAATTAACCCAAAAAAAAAAAGGAAAAAAGTCCAGAGCTGGGCACTTAGCAAAAGCAAATGCAAAAACCATCACTAGGACACTCCCACAGCTACAAGAGATCCCAAAGAAAATACAGACATGCACTAAAGATGAATTTGCAATCAAAGTTTACATGAAAGAGAGAAAACCATTCACTATGAATGCAAGTTGGCACATACAAGTATATGAGATTAGTTAACAATCTTAATATAAAATATGCTTTAAATGATTAGAGCCATATAAAAAATTTAAAACTATTAAGATGACTAAGAAACCATAAAAAAAAAAACCCCAGCAGATCTGTAAAAGAATCAAATAGAACTTTTGGGGCACCTGGATGGCTTGGTCAGTTAAGCATCTCACTCTTGATTTTGACTCAGGTCATGAGCTCAGTGTTCTGAAATCAAGCCCACATCCAAGCCACGCTGGGCATGGAGCCTGCTTAAGATTCTCTGTCTCCCTCTGTCCCTCCCCCCTTCTCTAAAAAAAAAAAAAAGAGAGAGAATCAAATAGAACTTTATTTATTTATTTATTTATTTAAATTTTACAGAGAGAGAGAAAGAGAGAGAGATCACAAGTAAGCTGAGAGGCAGGCAGAGAGCGAGGAGGAAGCAGGCTCCCGGCTGAGCAGGGAGCCCGATACAGGCCTCGGTCCCAGGATCCCTGGGACCATGACCTGAGCCGAAGGCACAGGCTTTAACCCACTGAGCCACCCAGGCGCCCTCAAATAGAACTTTAAAAATCAGTGAGTCTTCTGCTTCTGGTATTATGTCAAATCAGATATTCTGCAGGGTCCTCCCACTACAAAACAATTAGATCTAGTGCAACTGCACAGTAATTCTGCAGACACAGCAGCTCACCTTCTACATAAAAGACTATTATGAGCTGCAGAACATGGTATACTTCAGCAGAAGTACACTTAATATCTGTAGCCCATATTCCCTTTAAAAAAAATGAAGGCCAGAAATATCAAAAGCTAATGTTAATCCTAAAAGAGAAACACTTATGGACAGGTAGTACAGTCAAACAGGATAAATTTTCATGATATTGATTCATCTATTATATATGAGATACAAAATCAATCTTCAGAAAGAAATGCCATTCTAGGGGTACCTGGGTGGCTCCTTTTTTCAGCCTTTGTCTCAGATCATGATCCCAGGGCTGGGTCAGGCTCCCTGCTGAGCAGGGACTTTTCTTTGGCCCTCTGCCTCTTCCCCTCCCCCACTTGTGCTCTACCACTCCCTCGCTCACACTCTCCCTCTCAAATAAAAATCTTAAAAAAGAAGAAAAAAAGGAAAAGAACTGCCATTCTAGTCACTTGCATATTTTAAGTCTCCTAATGCTATGATAGTTGTGATACCTACATCTAAATTAAACCATCATAATGGTCTTTTAGGTGAGTGGTCCTCTAACAAGATCAGCTCCTATTTCTGGCACAAGCTACAAGAAATGCAGTTGTCTAAAACATGTATTTCAGAGACCCCATTTCTGAGCAGTCTGTCCACTGCAAGCTATAGAAACTAGCTTATTCTGGAGACATTTAACTTCTCTTCTGGAAACAGTAAGGTTCAGGAAATACACAAAAGTTGTCTATATTTACACGCAATGATGCTGCTGCAAAATCCTATAAAATGAAACCTTTGGTGACTGGAAAATTTCTGGAGTTTTTAAAAGGTGTCACATTTGTTGTATTTTATAGAGCAACTTATGTTTAGATAGACTAAAAATCATTTTATTATTTTGATAATTTTCACCTTCAATGTAAGATTATTTCAAATAGTAAGCTGGTGTAGTAGTCACTTAAACAAAGAAGTTTTGTTTTTTCTTTTATAATTTCCACACCTCTTATTACCTAGGTGTCGGTTACCTTGCTACTTCAATTAGTTTAATATTACTTAGAATATAAAATGTTATCAGTCAAAAGATTTCATGAAGACATTGTTTTATTGTATAAACATTACCTAACAGTATCAATCATATTATACCATTAAACAAAATTTACTTTGCACCAGTTCTGATCAGGGATTGAAGAATACTGCTGTCTAGCATCATGACTATAGCAATACCATATATTTATTTAAAAGACAGCAGGATTTTGAAGTTAAGCCAAGTCCCCCAAAACACTATAGCACAAACCCTCAAATTATGATGCATATTCCATTCACACCTGTTGGAAAACAGAAGAATGAACAAAGCTGACTAACGGAAGTCCACTATCCATACAATGCAGACAAGTCAAAAGATGAAGGATATATCCATAAACAAAGAGGGCTGTTTTTCCATATTTTGCATTAGTCTTAGATTCACTAAATCACTAAGTGTTTCATGTTACACATCCTACTTGGTCATAATTAAGGACCCATTTGACCCTACTTACATGAGATAGGCAAATCATTTGCATGAAAGCAAGTTCCAGAGTCACCTGCTACCGTCAGTTATTATTCCATATAGCACCATCTATACACCAATTTCTTCCCATCCACAGCGTATCCCAACTGAGGATCACATGATTTTTAATCAATAAAAACTTAAATCATATTTATCATAAATCTTGAAGCACAACAGTAAAAATATAAAGATTTCATAAAAATACGGTTAAAATGGAAGCACAGAGTATCAGACTCTGAAACCAGCCTGAGTTTAAACTCTGGGGCCTCCAATATTCAACAAAACGACTTAATAAATTCTTTGGGTATGAGTTTGTTTACCTGTAAACTGGGGGAAGTATCACCTACATTTCAAAAATACTTTGAGAATAAAACAGCACAACATATGCTGTAAATACTCGAAAAATGGAAGCTTTTAGAATGCATATACTTAAAACACAATTTACTTTCTGGAGAAGACTGCTTTGCAATTACTCACTTCCCTGTGATTCCGTATCATTAGGTTTTGCTTGGTAACTTAGGATCTTGTGATAAGAACAGAGGGTGAGATCATTAGAAATCTGACTACTCTTCTCAATTATTCTATCTGATTAGCTAATTCCATTTAAAGGAATAATATTAAAAAAGCCCATACCTTATGTTAAAACTCAAACCTTATGTTAAAAACAAAAACCTGATAATGAGCAAAATATTTTCCTAAAATTTGGACTTTCAACTTCTTAACAGTACTCACATCTAATTATACACACCAATATCACAATATTGAGTGATAAAAATGTCAAAGAAATCAATGTATAAAATTTACACAAAAGCCCCAGTCAAATTCATTTCTGTCAACTNCACACCAATATCACAATATTGAGTGATAAAAATGTCAAAGAAATCAATGTATAAAATTTACATAAAAGCCCCAGTCAAATTCATTTCTGTCAACTTTTTATTTTTATGCAAAAGAAAGAGTTCTAAAATTCTATTACTTAACGACAGTTCTACATAGATTTACACACTAACCTGGTAGAAATGCGACTAAACACTGCATTGAAGTTGTTGCAGCTGAGAGAAAATAAAACCCCAGAGGCAGAATTCCGAAGTTCGGCGGCATGTTGGTTTCCTTCGCGACAGGTATGAAGAAAATGGCAGATTTCTGGCAGTAACTGTTTGACCAGCATTGTTTCATCTAATCTCATTGTGTCCTTTGGTTGCTGCAATAGAAATAATCACATAATTCTAAAACTTAGTTAAATTTACATGTAAAGATTTTCTGTATGAAAATTTTCAAACGGACATAAGAGCTGAAATAGAATAATGACACCCACATATTCATCACCTACACTCAACAACTGTTAATATTCACCGTGTTCACTGTATCTATCTATAGTCAAATTACTTTATTATTTTTTTAATTATTATTATTTGCCCCAGGGGTACACATCTGTGAATCATCAGGCTTACAACTTTCACAGCATTCACCATAGCACAAACCCTCCCCAATGTCCATAACCCATCCACCCTATCCCTACCCTCCCACCCCCCAGTAACCCTCAGTTTGTTTTGTGAGATTAGGAGTCTCTTATGGTTTGTCTCCTTCCCCATCCCATCTTGTTTCATTATTTTTCCCTCCCTACCCCCCAC
>LNAC01000022.1:5773765-5816173 GCA_002007465.1 Ailurus styani
TATTAATGTCTTGTATCACATTGATTGATTTGCGAATGTTAAACCAACCTTGCATCCCAGGAATAAATCCCACTTGGTCGTGGTGAATAATCCTTTTAATGTGCTGTTGGATCCTATTGGCTAGTATTTTGTTGAGGATTTTTGCATCCGTGTTCATCAAAGATATTGGTCTGTAATTCTCCTTTTGGATGGGGTCTTTGCCTGGTTTTGGGATCAAGGTAATGCTGGCCTCATAAAATGCGTGTGGAAGTTTTCCTTCCATTTCTATTTTTTGGAACACTTTGAGGAGAATAGGTATTAATCCTTCTTTGAATGTTTGGTAGAATTCCCCTGGGAAGCCGTCTGGCCCTGGGCTCTTGTTTGTTGGGAGATTTTTGATGACTGCTTCAATCTCCTTACTGGTGATGGGTCTATTCAGGTCTTCAATTTCTTCCTGGTTCAGTTTTGGTAGTTTATATTTCTCTAAGAATGCATCCATTTCTTCCAGATTGTCAAATTTGCTGGTGTAGAGTTGCTCATAATACGTTCTTAGAATTGTTTGTATTTCTTTGGTGTTGGTTGTGATCTCTCCTCTTTCATTCATGATTTTATTAATTTGAGTCCTTTCTCTTTTCTTTTGGATAAGTCTGGCCAGGGGTTTATCAATCTTATTAATTCTTTCAAAGAACCAGCTCCTAGTTTCATTGATTTGTTCNGTTCTTTTGATTTCTATTTCATTGATTTCTGCTCTGATCTTTATTATTTCTCTTCTCCTGTGGGTACAGGCTTTCTTTGCTGTTCTTTCTCTAGCTTTTGTAGGTGTAGAGTTATNGGATATAGTATTCTTGGCTGCATATTTTTCTCGTTTAGTGCTCTGAATATATCATGCCAGCTCTTTCTGGCCTGCCAGGTTTCTGTGGATAGGTCTGCTGTCAGTCTAATATTTCTACCATTGTATGTTATAGACCTCCTGTCCTGAGCTGCTTTCAGGATTTTCTCTTTGTCACTAAGATGTGTAAGTTTTACTATTAGATGACAGGGTGTGGACCTATTTTTATTGATTTTGAGGGGGGTTCTCTGTGCCTCCTGGATTTTAATGCTCATTCCCTTTGCCAGATTAGGGAAATTCTGTATTAAGATCTGCTCCAATATACCTTCNNNNGTCTATTCTGGAGAATGTTCCATGTGCACTAGGGAAGAATGTGTATTCTGTTGTTTTGGGAAGGTNTATTTGTCTCTCTTTTCATCCTCTTCTTTTTTCTCTGACATTTTGTCTTTTAAATCACTAATTCTGTCTTCTGCCTCATTTATCCTAGCAGTAAGAGCCTCCATTTTCAATTGCACCTCATTAATAGCTTTTCTGATTACAGCTTGGTTAGATCTTAGTTCTTTTATTGCTCCAGAAAGGATTTTTATTTCTTTAGAGACAGCTTCTCTATTATCTTCCATGGTTTTTTCGAGCCCAGCCAGCATCTTAAGAATCGTCATTCTGAACTCTAGTTCTGTCATATTACTAATGTCCGCATTGATTAGGTCCCTAGCCTTCATTACGGTCTCTCGTTCTTTTTTTTTTTGTGTTGATTTTTTCCGAATACTAAAGGGTGGCAATGACCCCAGAGAAATATACACTAACCTACTCAGAAGAGACCTGGAACTGGGAGCTCGGTCGTGCTCAGACACCCCTGATCTCTGTGTGTCCCCATGGGTCCTGAGACCACGCTGTCCCCGCAAGGGCTTCACCCCCCGCTTGGCCTCTGGGGTGACGTCCCTCAGTGGAGCCGACTTCTCTACCGTCAGCCTAATAAACAGTATGGTTCCATCTTTCACCTCTTTTCACAATAAAAGTCCAGACCCCCATCCATTCTCCCCTACCATCCCCCACCACTACTACCACCACTCCTGTTTGTTCCCTGTTCATCAAATCCCCATAGAAGGCTTTCCACTCCTAGGAATACCAAGTTTGTTGTGCATTCCAAATAAACGTTACTCATTCATTTACTTGTAAGTGCACTGTCATCACTCTCAAATCCAAATAAATTCCTGGATGCACAATCACACCTGCCTTTGGGCAGACTGACCAAAACAGATATTTACTTATTAAAAATAATTTTGGGGGTGCCTGGGTGGCTCAGTGGGTTAAGCCTCTGCCTTCAGCTCAGGCCAAGATCTCAGGGTCCTGGGATGGAGCCCCACATTGGGCTCTCTGCTCAGCAGGGAGCTTGCTTCCCCCCCACTTCCTGCCTCTCTGCCTACTTGTGATCTCTCTGTCAAATAAATAAATAAAATCTTTAAAAAAAGATAAAAAATTAAAATAATTTTGCTTTGGTTTGAGCCATTTCAAAGTAAGTTACAAACATCATAATACTTCATCCAGAGGTACTTTAGCATCTCCTAAAAATAAGGACATTCAGGAGCGCCTGGATGGCTCAGTCATTAAGTGTTTGCCTTCAGCTCAGGTCGTGATCCAAGGGTCCTGGGATTGAGCCCCACATCAGGCTCCCTGCTCAGCAGGAAGCCTGCTTCTCCCTCTCCCATCCCCCTGCTTGGGGTTCCCTCTCTCGCTGTGTCTCTGTCAAGTAAATAAAATCTTTAAATAAATAAAAATAAGGACATTGTCAGGGCACCTGGGTGGCTGGCCACCAACACTTGATTTCAGCTCAGGTTATGATCTTAGGGTCATTGGAAGGAGCCCGAAGGCTCTGTGCTCAGTGCATAGTCTGCTTGTCCCTTCTCCCCTCCCCGCCCTTCCCCCTGCCTTGTATGCACACACACTCTCTTTAAAATAAATATCTTTAGAAAATAAAAATAAGGGCATTCTCCAATATAACTTCAATACAATCACCACATCAAAGAACAAAAATTCCCCTTACATCAGCTAATACCCAATCTATATTCAGATTTCCCTAACTGCTCCCAAAGTGTCTTTCATAACTTCTTAAAAAATATTTTACTTATTTGAGAGAGAAAGACAGAGCTAGTGCCAGAGAGCATGAGGTGGGAGAAGAGGGAGAAGCAGGCTCCCTGCTGAACAGGAAACCCCACAACATGGGGCTCAGTCCCAGGATTCTGGGATCATGACCTGAGCTGAAGGCAAACGCTTAACTGACTGAGCCACCCAGGTGACCTCATAACTTCTTTTTAATCAGGATTCAAAAAAGGTTCAGATGATTACAGCATGATTCCTTTAGTCTCTTTATTCTAAAAAGACCGCCCCCCCAATGCTCCATATATATCATTTTATTTTCTATAACACTGACTTTAAAAAAATGCGCCTTACAAAATGTTCCATATTGTTGATCACGATTATTTCTTAGTAGTGTGAGACTTAACCTGTAGTTACTGTATTTTCAGTAGCTGGAACCTAAATCTAATGGTCTGATTAAATTCAGGTTAAACACTTCAGGTAGTTCAATAAAATTCATGCTGTATCATATCGGGAGTACATAACATAATCACAAACCAAGCTTGACAACCTTGCTGTTAACATTAAAATCTCTACTTTATAAAGTAAATATTTTCCCTACAATTAACAAAATAACCAATGGATAAGCTATCCTGCAGATGTACTGTTCCACATCAATATGTCACCTAACAGCTAATAATATTCATGTATGAATGACAATTTTGGTACTACCAAGCAAAGAATAAAATTTTGTATAATTATGTGCTATGCTTGATTCAGTAATTACAATCCAAGTGCTTTCAGATGTAAATACACTGAAACATACAAACAGCAAATAAACACATCATAAAAACCTCCAAAATTCAAGTGGCAATGCCTTTATCTTATAGGCCAATAGAACAATAGAAATGCTGAAACTCCAATTAATAAGTAAAAACTTACAGAAGTATTCGATCTTTCAAATAATGGTCATATATGCAGGAACAAAGATCGTTCAAATTCTACAAAATTTTACTCATGATATTGGTAAATACTTGATCATTTAGCTATGACAAACATGTACTTGTAGGCTCACTTCTTAAACTACCTCACCGTACTTCAATCTAAAAATGAAAATCAACAGACAACCATAACACTGAAGGTGATCCAAGAAAACACAATTATTTGATAACATGAACAGCATTATTTTTAATTGTAAATTCAATGAAAGAAATCCATACATTTTCAATAGAACAGAGCAAGATAACAATATGTTATCTTGCATTATGTAAGTTATATCATGTCTACTTATTAGAGTTTTAATTAGGCTATCTTTAAAAAGTATCAATTAAACATGGGCCAATAATACCAGTAATCATTCTCCAAAATACATTTACCATTACCTCTCAATTACAAATGTTAATAGAGAAAAGCTACAGGCCTGATAGAGGCAATAAACCACCCTATCCCCATCCAAACATGGATATGGCTGATATCCTGGTATTTACAATCAAAGCAACAAGAACACTACAGAGAACTGACTCAGGATGTTTAAAAACTGTTCACCTTCCCAATTACATCATCTTATTTAACAGCGCTTTTTTCACTCCACTTTATGAATGAACAACAGCATATCACAAATTAATAGAAAGCACCAAGCTACAAACAAAACTAGCTCACCCTTAATTTAAGTAGAAAACTTAAAAACACTGTCTAACAATTTTGGAATATGGTCAAGGGTCAATAAAAGAGTTTAAACTCTCTGTCAAATAAATAAATAAATAAATCTTTTTTTTAAAAAAAAAAGGAGTTTAAAACATTATGCCTAGGTCTTGTAGCCTATAGTCTTAAATAGGTCTCTTCCCCCAGGATAAATAATTGAGTGAATGTAATTATTTTCCCCCTTCCTCAAACACTACGGACCATTCCTTCTCTTCTCAACCACAGAATCAGTCCTCATATCCAAGTCCCACCCATCTAGTCTGATTATAGAAAATAACTAACATATTGAAGACAGAAGCAACTCTGAACAAAAGCAAAAGATGTGCTCAAGGAAGAGGGAAAATAATAACTCTTATAATGAATAGACAGATCTTTAAAATGAAGGTATAAAATTTATATATTTACATAAACAACTACCTATATTCCAGTAAGAGTTAAGGTTATCGAAGTATAGAAACACCTTGCTACATGCAACAAAAATATTCTTGAAAAAATTCTAAGTTATGGTTGAAACATACTGAGATAACTATTTAGAGGAAAGAACTGTTTTGTACTTAACTATTCCTCCACGTAACTATTTTATATATTCATAATTTACACATAACAAATGTTCTTAAGGTAGGATCTCTTGGTAATAGTTGTAATTTTTTAAAGTCCCCTTTTATACAGATTTGAAAAGTAAAATATTAAAATCAGGTAAAATATTGAAATGGGGGCGGGGGGGGCGCCTGAGTGGCTCAGACATTTAATGTCTGCCTTCGGCTCAGGTCATGATCCCAGGGTCCTGGGGTCGAGCCCCACATCAGGCTCTCTGCTCAGCGGGAAGCCTACTTCTCCCTCTCCCACTCCCCCTGACTGTATTCCCTCTCTTGCTGTCTCTGTCAAGTAAATAAATAAAATCTTAGGGAAAAAAAAATTGAAATGGGGTGGGGCATAAGGGTCCTGGTCACATTGTTTCGCAACACATTTTTTCACAGCTAAGCAATGCCACAGGCCTAACAATATCTGGAGAAATTAAGTGAATCAAATAGTGGCTTTCTTTCCTAAAATCTTTTCTCAACAACCTGAGACAGAGATATGTGGCTCAATCTTAACATGTTATAAGTAAACTTGGTATTTATTTCATTTACAAAAATGAGAAAATAATTTTCTCTTGAAAACTTGTATAAATTGTTAGCTCTGCTAACAAAATTTATATTCATATGTCTTAGACCAAAAAATCCATATGACTTTTCTTGTCCACATCTATACTTTGGTACATCAGATCATTCTCAAAACTGAATTCACAAAATTTGCCTATTTTAGATTTACTTACCCCAGCAAGACATTTTTCCAGTGTATCCAATATAATCAACTGAGAGAGATATAAATTTTTTTCAGCAGCTTCTCCAAATATTCTCTAAAAGAAAAGATATTCAGAACAGTAAATGCTGGCCATTACTCTACTGAATCAGCACACATCTGAAAAGTCAGGGACTAAGGATTAGGGGGAAAGAAAAATCAAGTCTTCCATTTTATCTCCCAGATTAGACTACATTTAAATCTATTATTTCTGATTTTATCTTAATGTTCACATGTAATAAATCCCCAGGCAAACAAAAATGTTGGCATTTACTATAGTCTACCATTAGCCTTATAAAGTAAAAGAAAATAACTTTGGTTTATACTTCAAAAATATATAGGATTTAGATATACATATAGATTTTACCCAGAATCTTGCATTGAACATTTAACTACATTTCAATGGGGCAAAATAATTAAAGTCTCAATTCTTACAGCAACAAAATATTGTAACACCAATTACAGTGAATTTAAGGCATTCGCTATCCTTAAATTTAACATTATGCTATTCACCAACAAGAAACTATGGTTTCCACAATTAAGTTTACTCAATAAGCATTAAATGAACTTATCACTAAGCACTAAATGAACAATATCACAATACTGCTTTTGTTTTTGTTTTGAAAAGAAGGTTCCAATATTAAAATATTTTCAAAATATTGCTTAACTGGGAACATAGCCACATATTTATATAAGCAAAATCCTATCAAAATGCCCCACGCATTGTGCAACAGAAGAGCACCACAAAATCTTACATGTATTTCTATAAAGCACTTTACATATTCATAAGAGGTCCTGTTTTTTTTTCTCCAGAAAAAAATCTTAAGTTTTTTCTATAAAGAAAAAATTTCTTTGCATGGCAAATGATTGCCCACACCTCCAGTTTATCAATTTTCTAAGTTTGGGGCATTGCCTAACAAAGTTTTTAAAAAGAAAACACACCAAAGATGTGACTATAAAAATAGGACTGATTCTCACAATCTATAACCAGAAGTCAGTCTTGTAGCTTAATACAAACAATATAAATTGTGGTTAGAAGTGCTAAAGACAGAAAAAGCAGTTCAGAATTAATCAACAAATATCCAGATCAGTTGTTTTGAATTGAGTATGAAAGAGATTTTAGATAAGAACTGACAGAGGAAGGAATCACCTGAGAGAGTCGGGACAAATGATATGTTCAAAGGTACAGAGAAAGAACAGCTGGGATAACTTGAAGTCTAGGGAATGTAAACAGGTTTTATAAAACAGGGGAAAAAAGGCAACTGCGAGCTTTTGACCATGGAATTACTTGTTGAAATTGCTAAGTGAGGAAAATCATTTCAACAATGGGATCTCTAACTACTACAGAATCTATCACAGGTTACAGAAGGAAGGAAATAAAACAACATCTCCGTAGAAGCAATCTCACATTTTAACACCACAAGGTCGTATTTTATTTACTATCTACTTAGGACTAGGACAATCTAATAAGTAAATATTCAAAGCAGCAGCTAAGGAAAAGATTTGAATAAGTTACTATGTAATCAATTTATACATGACTAAAGTCTGTATGAAATCCTCATTCCAAAAAAATAAAAAGATAGGGCCACAAATAAGGGAAATATCTAAGAGAAAAAAGATCAAAAACTAAAATGAAAGTTAAAGGTTACCTGTGCTCATTCACAAAATACAATGAGTGTTTATATCCAGAGTCCACAGAAAAGGACTTTCCATACTTCACAATATGCTGCTGTAAGTCTATAAATCAAAAAACAAACCAAATTCCCCCACAAAACAGTGACGCAGTACTCACCATATTGTTAACATTCTTTAAGATAGTGGTGAGGCCGCTGATAACCAAAGAAAACTTGTATTTGGAAATATTAATAAGACATTCCTTGTTGTGTTCAGTACTGACTTTGGTATGCGTGTTCTGTTGTCCTGTTTTTATTGGAAGCTAAGGGGAAAAGAAAATGTTAGCTTACACATGAAAACGACTAAAAAGAATTATTTCTCGTTGAAACTCATGAGATTTTAGGAAAACTTTCATCAGCCACAGTGACCTATATTTGTATCTCAAGCTCAAGCTCCAATTTTCAATACAGATTAGCATTTATAGCAAATCTAAAACCCTTAAAATTTCAATTTTTGCAGCTGTCTTTCTAGAAGTCATAAACCTCTACCTACAAAATTAAAACCTCACCCAGTATTACATAAGAGAGATGATGACTCACAGAAATAGAGCTATTTCCTTGTAGCTAAAAATTATTTCAGAGAATGCCTGCAACAAAATGCATACTCTTTTCCCTTATACATTGAACCCCAGCATTAAAAGAACAACAGACCAAGAACATCTTTGCCCCTGATCTCTAATCAATAATGGCAAATAACTGGATTTTTCAGAAATGAGAATAAGCTGTATAACCTGGAATAAACACAGTAAGACATAAACATAAGACATAAACATCAGGTAAGATGATCACCCTCAGGTACACAGTTGAGGGAGTAACAGAACAAGAGACAGGTAAGTTTCATGGGAAAAAAAGAATCTTTTAAGGGGACCACATTTACATTTATCTGAAAACGAGTTAAGTCACACTGCCAAGACTTTCATCTCTACTTGGTTCAAAAGTACTGACGGCATCATGAATGTATCTACTGTTTAAATATTAGATCTTGCTAATGCTAAGAAGACTTGTGAGGTTCATCTGTGAAAAAAACAAACCTAAGTCCAGCATTATCTTTTTTTTAAATACTGTATTTATTTACTCAGAGAAAGCAAGTAGGAGAGAGAGAGACAGAGAGAGCATGAGCCAGGGGAGAGGGAGATCCCCACTGAGAGGGGAGCCTGATGCGGAGCTCAATTCCAGGACCCTGAGACCATGACCCAAGCCAAAGGCAGATGCTCAACTGACTGAGCCACCCAGGTGCCCCAGCATTTTCATTTTTAAAATGGTGCAACTAAAAGTGGAAAGAGACCCAGTAGCAAGCCCAGGTTTGTCTAGACTGATTTGATAACAAATACTAAATAAAAGAGGGGAAGCATTTTTAGGGTTTAACAGGAACTACAGAATTACATAATGTTAATTTTAAAGGTTATAGAGTGGGGGAAAAATCTGAAAGACCTAAGAAAGGATAATTTTAGAAGAAGGCAGTGGCTGCAATGTAGCTTGTAAATCTCCCCAGCTCCCTCTGTAATAGTTAATTTTATGTGTTAACCTGACTGGGTCATAGGATGTACTGGTATTTGGCTAAACATTATTTCTGGGTGTGTTTCTGAGGGTGCTTCCAAATGTAATTAGCATTTGAATAGGTGAATTCAGTAAAACAGGGGACAAGGCACCCCACAAAGCCCAAAATACAAGCAAATAGGAACAAACTACTTCCAGCTATAAAACTGGTAGGTATAAGCATCTCTGCAAAAGAAAGCAGAGGGAAGCAGAATATCTGATGGATCTGAGGAAAATCCCAAAATTCCATCCCATTCTCAATGACAAGTTCAACAGGCCATCTTAAGAACATTAGCTGACCAAAAAAATAAAGAACATTAGCTGAAACACGGGAGGGGGGGGGTGTTGTATATTGCAATTTGCACATGAGTACAAAAGGTCTACCATAATGGCTGAAGAGAGCACACATTAAATAAACCATCACTATCTAACAAAACTTTCTGCAGTGGTATCTTATATCAGCAATGCTCAATACAGTAGCCATAGCCACATGTGGGTATTAAGCACTTCTTACATAGCTAATGCAGATGAGGAATCAACTGTTAACCTCTATTTAATTTACTTAAATTTAACTTTAAATAGCTACTGGGCACCAGTGGGCAGCACAGTTCTAAACTAACCAGCTAAAGAAGCACTTCTTATTAGGATGAAGTCTACACTGAGAAGAAATTGATGAGATTCACTCCAAACTGAAAACAGGAACATCGGGGGCAAAGGAACAAGGTCCAGATAAAGGTGGTAAAGAGGAAGAAAGCTAAAGGAGCTCAGAAAGCATGAGATGATGTATTCGTTCAATTTCACAAAATAGAAGAGCTCTAGAGCCATGAAGAGAAAAAGCTATCCTGGCTCACATTTCCCTTCCACTAATTCAGGAAAACTAATTTCACATAGAAATGAGCAACAGCAGGAGCACCTGGGTGGCTGAGTCAGTTAAGTGTCTGACTCTTGATTTCAGCTCAGGTCATGATCTCAGGGATGTGGGATTGAGCCCCACACTTGGAGCCTGCTTCAGATTCTCTCTCCCTCTCCTTCTGCCCCTCTCCCCACCAAAAAAGAGAGCAACAGCAAAGAATGCAGTCAAATCATATGTGAAGCTACAATGAAGAAAAAAAAAAGTAACACTGCAACAGAAAATGAAAGTGTGCCCCAAAGTCATGCTTCAAGCAAGGTAGTTCTGTTGAGGGAAAGAGAAACCATCAGAGAAATGGGTTGACACTGAGGGCTGAAGTAACAAAACTGTAGACATGAGGGAGGGGGCTTCAAATGAGTAACTGGTGGAAAAGGCTTAAAAGCTAAGCCAAAAACTTCTGAAAAACAAAACAGAATTTCAAAGTCTCACAGCCTTAGGGAGACAAAAAATTAGAGTTCAGAACCTGCTAGTGGAAGGAACCAAGTAAATAAACCCCGTTTTTAACTATAAGCTCCAGAGGGCTACATCCAACATAACCAGGTGAGCTGCAACTGGAACACTTTTTTCTTTAAGTTTATTTATTTAAGTAATCTCTACACCCAACGTGCAGCTCAAACCCACAACCATGAGACCAAGAGTTGCAAGCTCTTCCAACTGAGTCAGCCAGGCACCCAAGCAACTAGAACTCTTAAACATTACTAGTAGGAGTGTAAATCAGTAATTATTTTGAAGAATGTATGACATTATCTACTAAAACAGAATATATACATTCTTACCAATTTCGCTAGGTATATACCCAACAGAAATATGTCCACTAAAATATATATGCAAAAATGTTTATAACAGCGCATTAATAAACTGAAAATACTCCAATAATCTATCAATAGCAGAAATGATTTTTTAAAAAGCAGTATATTCAGAGAAAAACTATACAGCTATAAAAATAAATGGCTTACAACTATAAGCTTAATCTCACAAACAGGAGTGAAAAGTCAGAACAAAATATCACCTACTGTATGATTATGTTACATAAATTTCAAAGACATGAGAAATTTAAATCAGGATAGTAGAGACCCTTGGAAAGAACAGGTAATGACTAGAAGGAAATGTAGGAGGAAGGACTGCTAGCACCGTATGGTTACATTGGTGTTTTTACATAGTCAACATTTATTAAGCTGTATATTTACATATATTTATGCATCCTTCTATATATTTAAGTCAACAGGAAGTTTGTTAAATATATGTATTTAAATCCATGAGTTCATAATGATACTAAAAAACTAAAACAAATTTGGGAACAAATGAAACCCAAATCGAGGAGAAGCAAAGTAGTAATAAAGATAAGCACATTTAGTGGACACAGAAGAATTACACACTATGGCACTCCCCAGCTCCCCTTCCAGGAAAGAGTTGTTACCTTAACTGCTACAAGTGCTCAGTCAGTCCTTCAGGGATTGCCTCACCTGCAGAGAATGACCCTAACCAAGGTCAAACCCTTCCTGGGCAGCCCACACCTAAAAACCAACTGATAGGGCAATATAAAGGCAGAAGCACATAAGCCTATTTCTGGGCAACTAGG
This sequence comes from Ailurus styani, assembly GCA_002007465.1. NCBI lineage: Eukaryota > Metazoa > Chordata > Mammalia > Carnivora > Ailuridae > Ailurus > Ailurus styani. Next base: position 5,785,387 of record LNAC01000022.1, read on the forward strand.
AATGGCTAATTCTAGCACCAGAGGTCCCAAAGGGGTTCGCCAAAGCTAACACTGGACCTGCACTGCAATATGAACTTTTTTTTTAAGATTTTATTTATTTGACAGAGAGAGAGAGAGATTACAAGTAGGCAGAGAGGCAGGCAGAGAGAGAGGAGGAAGCAGGCTCCCTGCTGAGCAGGCACCCTGACTCGGAGCTCGATCCCAGGACCCTGAGATCACGACCTGAGCCAAAGGCAGAGGCTTTAACCCACTGAGCCACCCAGGCACCCTGCACCATGAATTCTGCATCTGCCCAATCCTCCCTCCTCCCAGGTGTTGATCCCAAAGGAACATCTTAATGAACATCCTGCACTAGGCTTCCAGGGCACTGGCTGCAGATGCTAAGAAGGGATTTTAAAGCTGGAAATGGAGGAAAAATAGTAACTACAAAAGCAATGAAACCGAAAGTATTACTAAAATCTTTGCTCTCTGGAAAAACATAACACTGCCAATCAGAAGCTAAGTATGAAAGCCAAAGGTCTCTCTGGAAGCGTATAAAGACGGTCTCCTCTCGTAAAAGGAGGACAGAGAACCCTAAGGACCAGAACCAACAATTACAAGAGTTGCTGGGCTTCAAAGGTTAAATTCCCGACAAGGCGTTCCACTATGCAAAGACCAGAGCCCTGAGGGGGAAGAATAAGACTGACAAATGTAATAGAAACAAGTGGACTGTGGGCCCCAAAATCTATTTCCAGGTTCCCCTGAATCCTCTCAGTCTACCATAGTGGCCCATTACTGCTTACTAAGAGGAGGCACCCCCAAACTTTTTTGAAGACAATTCAAAGGCTTCTCCCCAGAAAGACAACAGATGTTCCCCTCGGGATTTGCCACCACCTCCTCTACTGGCCAAAGGGATATGAGAGAATTTTCTGAGTGTTGAAACTTCTTATATCTTGACCATGTTGATGATTACATGAATATATGCCATTTAAATGTCAAAACTCAGAATTAAGCTGGTATAAATTCAAATGAGTCTTGTAACATTAGGATGTTAAATGTAATCCCCATGGTAACCACAAACAAAATAGCTGTAGAATACACAAAAAGGACATGAGAAAAGAATTTAAACATTTCACTGCAAAAAAATAAACACGAATGAAAACAGTAATGAAGAAAATGAGAGGAAAAAAGGTATAGCGCATAGGGGAACCAATAACACAATGATAGTGTAAATCCCTTATCAGTAATTACTTTAAATGTAAATGGATTAAGGCTCTCCAATCAGAAGACAGAGATTGGCAGGATAAATAAAAAAACACATGACCCAACTATAGGCTGCCTAAAGGAGACTCACTTGAGGTCTAAAGACACAAACAGGTTGAAAGTGAAAGGGTGGAAGAAGATACTTCATGCAAATAATAACCAAAGAGAGTGGGGGTAGCTGTACAAATTATCAGACAAAACAGACTAAGTCAAAACAAGTTATGAGGACCTTCCCCTCTCTTCCTCTGTACTGCCTGCAGAGGTGGAAGTCATCTCCTTCTAGGCATCATGGCCGCCCTCAGACCACTGGTGAAGCCCAAGATCAATAAAAAGAGGACCAAGAAGTTCATGCAGCAGCAGTCAGATCGATATATCAAAATTAAGCACAACTGGTGAAAACCAGGCACTGACAATAGGGTACACAGAAGATTCAAGGGCCAGATCTTGATATCCAACAGTGGTATGGGAGCAATAAGAAAACAAACCACATGCTGCCCAATGGCTTCAAAATTTCCTAGTTCACAATGTCAAGGAGCTTGAAATGCTGCTGATGTGCAACAAAACTTACTATGCAGAGACTGCTCACAATGTCTCCTCCAAGAACTGCAGAGCCATTGTGGAAAAAGGAGCCAAGCTGGCCATCAGAATCACCAATCCCAAAGCCAGGCTGCACAGCCAAGAAAATGAATAGACAATGTATGCGTATGTAGTATTTGTTAATAAAACTATAAAGCTACCAAAAAAAAAAGTTATGAGACAAAGAAGGACATAGTATATTAATAAAAGGTTCAGTACAGCAAGGAGACATAATATTTATAAACATTTACACACCTAATTACAGACCATCAAAATATAAGGAAAAACTGACAGAATTAAAAGGTAAATTACTACTACAATAATAGTTGAAGACTTCAATACCCCATTCAAAATAATGGAGAAAACAGATTAAGGTAAGAAAATAGACAATTTAGGGGCGTCTGGGTGATTCAGAAATCAGAAAGTACCAACAAATGAAAGTAAACACAATATGCCAAAACTTATGGGATGCAGTGAAAGCAGTGCTGAGGGGGAAATTTATAGCTATAAATACTTACATTAAAAAACAAGGATGATTCCAAATCAACAATCTAACTTAACAACATAAAGAACTAGAAAAAGAAGAACAAGTGAAATCCAAATCTGGAGAAAAGGTAGCAATAAATGAGAGCAGAGATAAAAGAAGAATAGAAAAATAGGGAAAAATCAATGAAACCAAAAGATGGTCTTTCAAAAATATCAACAAAACTGACAAACCTCTGGCTAAACAGACTAACAAAAAAAAGAAGACAACTCAAATTAGGGGCACCTGGGTGGCTCAGCTACTGAGTATCCAACTCCTGATTTCTCCTCAGGTCATGAGCTCAGGGTTGTGAGACTGAACCCAGTGTTAGGCTCTGCACTCAGTGGGGAGTCTGCTTCTCTCCTTCTCCCTCTGCCCCTCCTCCTGCTTGTGCTCTCACTTTCTAAAAATGAATGAATTTTAAAAAACTCAAATTACTAAAATCAAAAAGAAAAGTAGGTACATTATTATTAGTTCTATAGAACTAAAAAAAGATTTTAAAGAGTTATGAACAACTGTATACCAAAAAAAAGTTGAATAAAACTAAATGAAATTGATAAATTCCTAGAAACACAAAACCTACCAAGGCTAAATCACAAAGAAATAGAAAGTCTGAATAGACTTGGAGGAAAACTGAATCAGTAATCAAAAATCTCTCAACAAAGCCCTGAACCTGATCATTTCACTAGTGAATTCTACCAAACATTTAATGAAGAACTGATACTAATCCTTAAACTTTTCCAAAAAAAAAAAACTAAAAAGAAAATACTTCCTAACTTACTTTCTGAGGCCAGCATAACTCTGACACCAAAGTCAAAGATACAAGAATATTACAGACTGATATTATAAATATTGATGCAAAAATCCGCAACAAAACGTAACAAAGTGCTGCAACACAGTAAAAGAATCACACACCAAGACTAAATGGTATTTATTCCTAAAATGCAAGAGTGGTTCAACATATGAAAATGAATGCAAAATGCTACATCAACAAAATGAAAAGACTACAGGATCATCTCAACTGATGCAGAAAAAGCACGTGACAAAATCCAAACACCGTCTCATGACAAAAACACTCAACAAAAAAAAGGAATAGAAGGAAACTACCTCAGCATAGTAAAATCCATATATGAAAAGCCCACAGCAAACATACTCAATGGGGAAAGACTGAAAGCTTTTTTTCCTTAAGAACAGGAACAAGGCAGGATGCCTATTTTCACCACTTGTATTCTACTTAGTACTCGAAGTTCTAGCCAGAGCAATAGGCAAGAAAAAGAAAAAAAAGGCATTCAAATTGTGACGTAAGATTATCTGTTCTCAGATGACATGATTTTATATGCAGAAAACTCTGAAGAGTCCACCAAAAAAAAGCTGTGAGAATGGATAAAGGAAATCATCATAGTAGCAGGATAAGAAAAAGTCAACACACAAAAATCAGTTGAATTTTTTTTTTAATTTTATTTATTTGAGAGAGAGAGAGAAAGGGAGGGAGGGAGAGAGAAAATTAGAGAAGGAGCATGAGAGGGGAGAAGTCAGAGGGAGAAGCACACTCCGCACTGAGCAGAGTCCAATACAGGATTCGATCCTGGGACTCTCAGATCGTGACCTGAGTCGAAGGCAGTTGCTTAACCAACTGAGCCACCCAGGCATCCTCAGTTGCATTTTAGACACTAGCAATGAACAATCTAAAAAGGAAAGTAGGAAAACAATTCCACTTACGATAGCATCAGAAAGAATAAAACACTTAGAAATTAATTTGACCAAGGACATGAAACTTGTATACCGAAAACTACAAAACACTGCTCAAAGAAATGAAAGACAATGTAAATAAATGGAAATATATCCCATGCTCATGGATTAGAAGACTTAATATTCTTAAAATGTCAATACTACCCCAAAGTGACCTACAGATTCAGGGCAATACCTATCAAAATCTCAATGACATATTTGGAGAAATAAAAGAACCCATCCTAAAATTCAAATGGAATCTTAAAAGACTGTGACTAGCGGAAAGAATCTTGAAAAAGATGAACAGGGGCACCTGGGTGGCTCCGTGAGTTAAAGCCTCTGCCTTTGGCTCAGGTCATGATTTCGGGGTCCTGGGATCAAGTCCCGTGTCAGGCTCTCTGCTCAGCAGGGAGCCTGCTTCCCCCTCTCTCTCTCTGCCTGCCTCTCTGCCTACTTGTGATCTCTCTGTCAAATAAATAAAATCTTTTAAAAAGAAAAAAAGAAAAAGATGAACAAAGTTGGAAGACACACACTTTGATTTGAAAACTTACTACAAAGTTACAGTAATCAAAACACTGTGGTATTGGCATTAAGACAGACATACAGACCAATGGAATTGGTCTATTCTATTCCTTTGGTCTATATGTCTGTCTTAATGTCATCACATACATGGTCAAATAATTTTTGACAAGGGGGCCAAGACCATTCAATGTGGAAAGGAGAGTCTTTTCAAACAAATGGCACTGGGAAAACTGGGTATCCACAGGCAAAGGAATGAAGTTGGGCCTTTACCTAACACCATACACCAAAGCTAACTCTAAATGGATCAAGGACTAGATGGAAGACCTAAAACGATAAAACCCTTCGAAGAGGATCACCTGGGTGGCTCGTTTGACTGAGCATCTGACTCGATCTCAGCTCAGGTCTTGATCCCAAGGGTCATGAGTTCAGGCCCTGCACTGGGCTCTGCACTAGGTGTACAGCCTACTTAAAAAAAAAAAAAAAAATCCTTCAAAGAGAACACAGGGCAAAAACTCCATCAAACTGCATTTGTTAATGATTGATTGGATATGATACCAAAGGTAAAGGTAACAAAAGAAAAAATAAACTGGACAAGAAAATTAAAAATTTTGTGCATCAGAAGACACCATCCAGAGTAAAAATGCAACCACAGAACGGGGAAAAAATATTTGCAAATCATATATCTGGTAAGAGGTTAATATCTAGAATATACAGAGAACTCCTAAAACTAAACAACAACAACAAAAAAACCAACTCAAAAATGGGCAGAGAACTTGAATAGACATTTCTCCAAAGATGTATCAATGGCTAAAAAGCACATGAAAAGATGTTCAGCATCACTAAACATTAAGGAAATGCAAATCAAAACTACAATGAGATATACCAACACACATCCATTTGGATAATTATTATCAAAAAAACAGAAAACCAAGAAGTGTTTTTAAGGATGTAGAGAAATGGAACCCCCGTGCACTGTTGGTAAGAATGCAAAAATGGGGGAGGGGTGCGTGGGTGGCTCAGTCATTAAGTGTCTACCCTTGGCTCAGTGCATGATCTCAGGGTCCTGGGATCCAGCCCCACAGCAGGCTCCCTACTCATCAGGGAGTCTGCTTCTCCCTCTTTCTCTGCCCCTCTTCCTGCTCCTGCATGCATGCGCCCTTTCTCTCTCTCTCACAAACTAATCTTTTTAAAATAATGTAAAAATGGGACAGCCAACACTACAGAAGTACCTCTAAAATATTTAAAATAGAATCACCACATAATCCAGCAAGTCCACTTCTGGGTATATATCCAAAAAAATTGAAACCAGGGTTCAAAGGGACATTTGTACAACCACATTCATAGCAGCATTATTCAGAATAACTAAAACATGGAAGCAACCCAGTGTCCATCAACAGATAAATGGATAAACAAAATATGGTATAAACCAACAATGGAATATTATTCAGCCTTAAAAAGGGGTTTGCGAGAGGGGGTTATTCTGCAATATGCCCTAACATGGATATACCTTGAAGACATTATGCTGTGGGGCGCCTTGGTGGCTCAGTCAGTTAAGCATCTGCCTTCGGCTCAGGTCATGATCCTAGCGTCCTGGGATGGAGCCCCACATCGGGCTCCCTGCTCAGCGGGAAGCCTGATTCTCCCTCTCCCACTCCCTCTGCTTGTGTTCCCTCTCTCACTATGTCTCTCTCTGTCAAATAAATAAATAAAATCTTAAAAAAAAAAAAAAAGACATTATACTGAGTTAAACAAGCCAGTCACAAAAAGACAAACACTATGTGATGCCACTTATATGAATTACTTAGAGTACTCAAAAACAAAAGAAAGTATAATGGTGGTTGCCAGACCTAGAGGAGGGGAAAAATAGGGAATTATTTTTTAATACATACAGAGTTTCAGTTTTACAAGACAAAGAGTTATGGGGATGGATGGAATAATGGTTGTGCAACAATGTTAATTTATTTAATACCACTGAACTATATGCTTAAAAATGATTAAGATGATAAGGGTGCCTGGGTGGCTCAGTCAATTTAGAATCTGCCTTCGATTCAGGTTGTGATCCCAGGGTCTTGAGACAGAGCCCCACGTCAGGCACCCTGCTCAGCGGGGAGCCTGCTTCTCCTCTCCCCCCTGCTGGTGTGCTCTCTTGCTCTCTCTCACAAATAAATAAATATCTTAAAAAATAGAAAATTAAAAAAAATGGTTAAGATGATAAACTTTGTTATGTATATTTTAACACAATAAAAAAACTGATTGCACTTTTAAAAGGGTGAATGTTACTGTATACATTATACATTAATTTCTTAAAATCTGAGATCAAAGGATTCTAACAAAACACTTATTATTTAACATGTGCCAGATAGTAATGTAGGTGCTATGAACATAAAGATGAATAAATGTACCCTCCAGGTACCACTAATACTGAAATCTCCTCTAATCTCTCTTCTCTTCTCTTCTCCCTGAAATTGCTCTTCTTGGGCAGTCTTATGTATTCACTGACTATCCTGCTGATGATGACTATGATGAGTGCTGATGGCTAAAATATCCCCAGACTATACACACCCTATAGAATCCTCTTTGACAGAGGAAACAAAAAGATTTGACTTTCAAATATAATGCGATGTTCCCCCTCATTACTGTTATATTTTATGGCAAAAGGGACTTGCAGGTGCAATTAGGGTACCTAATCAGTTGACTTTGAGGTAATCAAAAGGCAGATTACCTTGGATGAGCCTGTCCTTATTCAGTGAGCATAAAAGAGATCTAAAGCAGCAAAAAAAGCTTTCTGTTGTCCTTGAAGAAGCAAACTACCATGCTGTGGGTGAATGGCCACATGGCAAGAAAAAGCAAGCAGCCTCTAGGAGTAAAGGGCCTCAGTCTCCCAACTATAAGGACCTAAACTCCACCAACAACCAGTGCGCTTGGATGAGGACCCCAAGCCTCAGATGAGACTGCAGCCCTGACCAACATCTTCATTTCAGCTGGGTGAGAACTGAGCAGAGAACTCAGCTAACCAATGCCCAGATTCCCGACGCACAGAAACTGTGAGATAATACTTATGTATTGTTTTAAGCCACTATGCTTGTGGTAGTCTGTCACAGAAAACAGAAAACTAAAACAATTACCACATCTGTACCTTCAAATGTGTTACTCAAATCCCTATTTGGCATCTCCATATAGGTATCTTGTAGGCACTTCAAACTCAGTGTTTCTAAAATTTAATTTATAATCTTCCTATCATGTTTCCTATATTAAGAATAGCACCGCAATACACCCAGTTTCTCATATCTGAGATCTGACAGTCATCTTTGATACCTCCTTTATTCTCTTCCTTTCATCCCCCTTAATCAGATTGATAAAAATGAAAATAACTGGGCATGCACAACTCAGCTCTACCCTTCCTTACATTGGAATAGGCATGCCACAGAATTTTCTTCTGTGTCAGTCAACATGCTAAAAGTTGTTCAGGAACTTAGCCCTGCAGAAGGGAGTGACCAACATTGCCTTTGACTGGGTGGGTAGGTCTACCCAATTCTGAGATTTAGTTATTATGCCCATTTGGGTCTCCCACTTCACAATGATCAGGAAAAAATATATATTTATAAATATAACAAAATATGTTGTAAGTATAAAGTATATTAAATATATACATACATATGCATTTTTCTAATGTTTGTGTTCATTCTACCAATATATTTATATACTTCTATATAAGTTTATTTATGAGTATTTCTATTTATATATTTCATATATGTTTTGGCCTCCATCTTTATGCTTTTATTTTTAACTTGTTCAGAAGTTGAGGCAGGCAGTCAGAAAGTATATTCAGGCCCCCAAGTTCTCAAAAACAGTACTAAAATCTATGTAGAAGAAAAGTCACGATTAGGGGGAAGTAAAGGACCAAGATTTTAGCAGATAAAATGGTCAGGGAAAGCTCTCTGTCTATGTAACAGTCTGAGCAGAGACCTAAATAAAGGAAGAACGGGAAGATCCATGCGAAGATCTGAAGAAAAGCATTCAAAGCAGGTAAAATGGATCTGATATTGGAATAAACATGAAAAGTTCAAAGCCTAGCAAAGAGTCCATTGTGGCTAAAAGAAAACAAAAGATGAAAATGTAGGGGATGAGGTCAGAGAGAGAAGCAGGAGGGATTTGGATTATGGAAAGCCTTATGGGCCATTTTAAGAGCTCTGAATCTGTTTGATAATGAGTTTGATAATGTGGCATACTATATTTTCCAAATATGGTCACTGTATCTCTCATCCCAAATGCAATATGACTTTGCCACTCCCACATCAAGAAGTGGAGTCTATTTCTCCATTTCTTTTCATCTAGGCAGGTCTCACAACTGTTCTGACCAATAAAATATGGCAGAAAGGACACTGTGCCAGTTCCAGGTGCAGCCCTTAATTGGTCTGACAATCTTTCTTTCCCTCCTCCCGGAAGGCAGCTGCCATGTAAAAAGTAATTACTGTGAGACCACCATGCTGTGAGAAGCACAAGCCACATGGAGAGATTCTGAAGAATGAGATGCCATGTGGAGAGAGAAGCCAAGAAGCCCTGGGGTACCAGCCATGTGACTGAAGAGGTCATATTGGAAGGGATGCTCCAGTTCCAGCCACCCCAGCCAATACCATGTGGAACAGAGCTGAACCTGTCATGAATTCCTGACTAGCAAAATTGTGAGCAAAATAAACAGACTGTTGTAAGCTACAAAGCTTTGGCATAGCTTGTTGTGCAGTAATAGATAACAAAAGGAGAGGGGAAGAAGATACTGAAGGGATGTAAACAAGGGAGTAACATGATCTGATTTATGGGGTTTTGTTTTGTTTTGTTTTGTTTTGTTTTTTAAAGAGCCTTCTTGTGCTGTATGTTAGAAGACAGTGTAGGCAAGAGAAGATGATAGTTTAAATTAGGCTAGTAAGGTAGAGGAGAAATAGTGAGCTGATGTTATAATATATTTGGAAGATGGGGGTGCTTATTTAAAATGGCAAGCTTAGGGAAACCTGGGTGGCTCAGTCAGTTAAGCATCTGCCTTTAGCTCAGGTCATGATCCCAGGGTCCTGGAACTGAGCCCCATGTCAGGCTCCCTGCTTAGCGGGGAGTCTGCTTAACTCTCTCTCTCCCCCCCTCCATCTGCCTCTCCCCCGATAATGCACGCTCTCTCTCTCTCTCTCTCTCTAATAAATAAATAAAATCTTTAAAAATAAATATGATAAAATGGCAAGCTTATTCTGAAGTTCCTCTGAAGGAATAAATTTGTGAGACTACCAAAGACATTTTTGAAAAACAAGAGGCACCTGGTTGGCTCAGTCATGAAGAAGTCTGCCTTTGGCTTAGGTCATGATCCCAGGTCCTGGGATCGAGCCCTGCATTTGGGCTTCCTGCTGGGCAGGAAGCCTGCTTCTCTTTCCCACTCTCCCTGTTTGTTCCCTCTCTTGCTGTGTCTCTCTCTGTCAAATAAATAAATAAATAAAATCTTTAAAAAGAAAAAACTAAAAAAAAAAAACTAAAATAAAAAGAACTCACTNGAAAAGGCCAAAAAAAAAAAAAAAAAGGATAAATTATAGTCATAGAATAGATACTAGTATGTACATAGATATGATAAAGGCAATATTTCAAATCAGTGGTAAAACAATGAGTTCATCAGTAAACCATTACCAACTCAAGGATCTATCTGAAAAAAAAAAATAACTCATACCAAATCTTAAAGTACTTTGGGGCATCTGGGTGGCTCAGTCAGCTGAATGTCTGACTCAGTGTTGCCTCAGTCATGATCTCTGGGTCCTGGGATTGAGCCCAGCATTGGGCTTTGTGCTCAGTGGGGAGTCTGCTTAAGATATTCTCTCTCTGGGCGCCTGGGTGGCTCAGTGGGTTAAAGCCTCTGCTTTCGGCCCAGGTCATGATCTCAGGGTCCTGGGATCGAGGCCCGCATCGGGCTCTCTGCTCAGCAGGGAGCCTGCTTCCCCCTCTCTCTCTGCCTGCCTCTCTGCCTCCTTGTGATCTCTCTCCCTCTGTGAAATAAATAAATAAATAAATCTTTAAAAAAAAAAAATAATAAATCTTTTAAATAAATAATATAAGTGTGTATATGTACACATATGATTAAGAAGCTCTGGTAAAGAAAACAAAGCCATAAAACTATTAGGGGAAACACTGAAGAATAACTGCCTAATACTGGGGTAGGGGATATTTTTCTAAGCAAGAAAAAATCTAAAAGCCATAAAGAAAAAATACTAATATATCTGCCTACATAAAGATGTTTAAATGCTGCATTAAAAAGAAGACACTAACGACAAAGAAAAACACAAGTAACAAACAGAAAATAAAAGAATGTGCAACAACTAGGGCCCAAAATGTTTACATAACTAATGTATAAGGTTATCTTATATACTAATAAGACTAATCCATGGAGAAACTGTTGAAGAAACAGGAAGTAATTTATAGAAGATGAATGGTCAATAAATACATGAAAATATGTTCTATTCACTAATGATTTTAAAAGTGTAAAAGAAAATTAGACCATTTGGGGGACTCTCTACATTTCTCCAAAATAACGTTAAATACTATTAGAACATATCGTAAGGAAATGACTATGCCTGGGGTAGGTATTTAAATAACAACAAAAACAAAAATTTGAACATAGTAATTAAAAAAAAAGATAAAGTAATTATACTTGAGAGATAAGAATGAGAGGATTTTTTTTTCCTTTTCTTTTACCTTTATTAGTTTCTCTTATTTTCAGTTGGCACATATTACTTTCCCAATTGGGAAAAAGTAAGTTAAACTCTTTTAACTATTTCATGCTACCTTAAATAAATCTTTGGATAGATATTATGGCAGAAATGTAAAGGGCCTAAACTACATGAAAAAGAATCACCTTTTAATAATGATCCATATTAACAAACTGTTAGCAACTTAAGATACAAGATTTCAACAAACAAGATTTAGCAAGAAAAGGCATAACATTAAGCAAAGCACTGTCAACAATGGATAATTTGTTTCTAGCAGCCCTCAGAAAATTCTTCAAAAGGTCACAGGCTAGAATTTTTGCCTTTGTGTACATTTAAACCAGTTTCTAAAAGGCCCCTCACACCATGATGGGGTAGGGATGATGTTAAAATTCACTTAATATAAGTTTTCCGAAATAAGTCAATCAGAGAAAGACAATTATCATATGATCTCACTGATATGAGGAATTTGAGAAACAAGACAGAGGATCACAGGGGAAGGGAGGGAAAAATGAAACAAGACAAAACCAGAGAGGGAGACAAACCATAGAGACTCTCAATCTCAGGAAACAAACTGATGGTTGCTGGAGGGGAGGGAGGTGGGAGGAATGGGGTGGCTGGGTGATGGGACACTGGGGAGGGTATTTGCTATGGTGATGCTGTGAATTGTGTAAGACGGATGAATCACAGACTCGTACCCCTGAAACAAATAATACATTATATGTTAATAAAAAAATTCACTTAATATAAGTTTTCATCTAAATGAGAGGAAAAACAAAAAAAAATCGCACTGCACAAAGAACAAGAAAAAATATTAGGAAAAAAAGACCCATAAGCTCTAGATATCAAGTCACAAACATAAATTTTTAAAAAGTATAAACTTTTATACTGGTTGTAATGACATATTTACTGAAGTAATCACCACACCACTGGTATGTAATCTGACTTTATATGGCACCTAATGAGCTTTAAAAATGTTAAGTTTTACATTCATTTTTGACATGCTATAATTATCACACTAAACTTATGGTTACAAAGATATTATACCTTTGACAAGGCTAAGTAAAAAAGGTAAGCCAACTTAAAGTTGTAAAGCAAGGTAAATGATACAGTATGTGGCTAAAACGACAGTACATGAAGGATTAAAGTTAGGGAAATACTATGATAACATTCTGACACATAAAAACCAAGCTCATAAAGCAGATGAATAAATAATCAACTGTTGCTATTGTTTTTAATATGGATGCTATAAAGACTTGGGGGCAAGGACATTAGCATGGAGCCAAACCAGTTTTCCCAGGAAGTGAATTCCAACATCATCCTCCCCTAAACACTCTGCTTTTAATTTCTTTCCTTCCTACTATTCTGAACTTACAAATTATCCAATTTTTTCCATATACAGAAGTCCCTGATTCACAAATAAAGAACCTATTTATACCAACAGCTCCAACCACTCATGAAGCTCCAAAAGCAGATTCCCAAAGGCCCTTTCTAGATTCTCCAGACACCTACTACCACAGCAGAAGATCTGTTCCTGTCAAACATAAACTTGGATCACACTGTTACCATAAAAAATGCTGGCTCTTCACCTTCTCCTCTCTCTTCCCTTCAGTACAATAATTCAGTGCAAAAGCCATCAGGAGGGACAGGACAAGGTAGGCATCTGTGTGTGTTGGGGCAGAAGGGGAGGTAAGAGTCAGAGTAGGGTGAATAAGGCACTCATGTGGAGGAAAGGTAGCATGAGCAGGGTGAAAAGGCTGTACAGAGGCGAAAAGTAGACCAACAAAGGGTGTCAGAGCCAGAATAAGGTTAAGAAAGACTCCATGGAGAGGGTAGCCAGGCACAGGATATTTGAATCCAAGGATGGTGAGAAGGGTAGCCATGTGAGAGAGCAGGCCATCTAGGGTGTCAGAGTCCAGATGGGATAAGGAGGGTGTCCATAATGAGGATAGTCCAGAACTGGATGCCAAAGCTAGAAAGTGGGACCCAGTAAGGGGTGGTGGGCTATCCTGGGCTTCTGGATGATGGGAAGGGGGATGGATGTTCTAGCACAGAGTCTGAGCAGGGTGAGAAGGATGTCCGCACTGGGAAGCAGCGGAGGGTAGAGAATATGAGCCTGTGCGAGGTAGAAGGGAATCCACACAGGGTGGGGGTGGTATTTAGGGGATAATAAAGGGTGTCGCAGCTCAAAAAGAATGAGGAGGGCACCAGTTGTGCTTAGGAGCAAGAGGTAGTGGCAAATGACAGTAATGCAAGATCAGTTACATAAAAGGGGATTCATCAAATAAGTAAACATATTAAGAATAAATGAGAGCCAGTTTCTTTCTGTCCAAGAAGTTACAAATAAAGGGAAAAAGGTATAAAGAACTCTCTGGTGTTAAACGAAAATTAGAGGTTGTGTGAAAATAGTTTTCACATATAGAGAGATACAGAAATACATATTAGTCAAAATATGTACACATACAGAAAAATGGATACGAACACATTATTCCATTCCCCAGTTCACTCCATTGAGAAAATGCAGAAACAATGACAACTCCATAGTAATGAGAGCACCTAGCCGTCAGATCTTGGTTTCTAAACACCACTCTCCTTTAAAAGGAACCAGGGCTCCTCAGAGAAATAGCTGATTCCAGTCCTGAAACACAAGGAAAGTTCTGAGAAGCCTGGAACATTCTGTTATGCCAGAAAAAAAAGACATGCTCAAAGAATAATGAAGCTATGTCAAAAGGACACAGAGGCTAGACTGAAGGAGTTCTCACTGGCCAAATATGGAACAACTTGAGCATGAAAACAAATAATGATAAAGCAGATTATCATCCACTGAATAAGAGAAACAATTAGTCTATACTCACAGGAATACTTCAATAAACTGAAAGCTTAATGCAGAATGGGATACTTACATGGTCTCTAAGTATCCCCATCCCCATACAATGTATCTATTTATAAGGGGAAAAGAGTAACCTAACAATGGAGAAGCCTGGCTCATCATCTTAATCAAGTGATCAAAATTAGCATCACTGGTAAGGAAACAATCTAAATGTGTGCCATCTGATAGGATATAATAAGAACATAGCATTGCATCCAAAATATTCCTATCAAATGTACACAACATAAATGTAATCAGAGGTAAATGTTAAACAAACCCAAACTGCGGAATAATCTACAAATCTACAAAACAGATGATACAGTCTTCAAAAGTGTTAGTGTTACTGGGGCACCTGGCTGGCTCATTCTCCTGAGTATATAATTCTTGATCTTGGGATCGTGAGTTTGAGCCCAACATTGGGCATAGAGATTACTTTTAAAAAAAAAAAATTAAGTGCCAGGGTTATTAAAGCCAAAGAAATACATACTATTCCAGAATAAAAGCAACAAGAGACATGACAAACATAATGTGATTCTGGACCAGCTCCTTTTGATATAAAGGGCATCCTTGGGACAACTTCTAAAACTTGAATGGGGCCTGTAAATGAGATGGTAGTAGTAACATATCAGTGTTAATTTCCTGATTTTGATAGGTGTATTGTAGGTAATGTAAAACATTTTAATTTGTAGTAAAGACAGTGAAGTATTCAGGGGGCGGGCGCCTGGGTGGCTCCGTGGGTTAAAGCCTCTGCTTTCTGCTCAGGTCATGATCTCAGCGTCCTGGGATCGAGGCTCTCTGCTCAGCAGGGAGCCTGCTTCTTCCTCTCCCTGTCTCTATGCCTGCCTCTCTGCCTACTTGTAATCTCTCTCTGTGTGTCAAATAAACAAATAAAATCTTAAAAAAAAAAAAAAGTATTCAGGGGTGACTTACACTCGAATGGTTCAGGAAAAACATTCTTTGGCTTTACTGCAGCTGTTCTGAAAGTTTATGATTTCTTCAAGATTTAAAAAAAGATTTAAAAATTCTGGATGATTTCTAAATCAATCAACATTTGTTAAACAGGTTTTGTATAGAAGGTAGGAAGAAAACCTAGTACTATTTACAGCAGCATTTCTGTAAGGAAAAAAACTACCCAAGTTCTACGCAAACTTACAAAGTGAATTATAACCCATTCAGAGGTTGGGGGTTGTACTACTGTTAGTGATTAATTCAGCTTTCCAAAATATGATGCTCAAACTCAGGATTCAGGAAGGAAAAATATCTCCAAAACTACAAAATAATTTTGTTCCTAAATTCGAACAAAAGTCTCCTGGTTTTTAGTTTATGGAGAAGGTCTATCTATGTTCTCTATCCTTAAATGCTAAAACCCAGCAATCTTTTATTGTTTAACATATAATTAATGACAACTACATATAAGTAAAGTCAAATATATCTACAAATAACACTTTTATTTACTTTATTCATTTTTCCTCGAAGATTTAAAACCATGGTGGTATCACAATAAATATAACAATATCATGTAAGGCAAGGAGAACAAAGTAGCAAAAATGCCAAACTAACAAGCTCAGAATTGTGTGTTTTTTCTATTGGAAATTGAGATAGCCCACATTTCTGAGCTTGTTAGTTTGGCATTTTTGCTACTTTGTTCTCCTTGCCTTACATGATATTGTTATATTTATTGTGATACCACCATGGTTTTAAATCTTCGAGGAAAAATGAATAAAGTAAATAAAAGTGTTATTTGTAGATATATTTGACTTTACTTATATGTAGTTGTCATTAATTATATGTTAAACAATAAAAGATTGCTGGGTTTTAGCATTTAAGGATAGAGAACATAGATAGACCTTCTCCATAAACTAAAAACCAGGAGACTTTTGTTCGAATTTAGGAACAAAATTATTTTGTAGTTTTGGAGATATTTCAATTTCCAAAAGAAAAAACACACAAGGGCGCCTGGGTGGCTCAGTGGGTTAAAGCCTCTGCTTTCGGCTCAGGTCATGATCTCAACGTCCTGGGATCGAGGCCCGCATCGGGCTCCCTGCTCAGCGGGGAGCCTGCCTCCCCCCCTCTCTCTCTGCCTGCCTCTCTGCCTCCTTGTGATCTCTCTCCCTCTGTGAAATAAATAAAATCTTTAAAAAAAAAAAGAAAAAACACACAAATATTAATCAAGTACCATTTTCAACTGGAAGAAGTTGATACCACTGATGAAGTGTGGAGCAGTCAGTCTCCAAGATGGCTCCCAATGAGCCATACCTCCTGATACTCACAGCTCCCCACACTGTATAAGGACTGGTCATCCTAACTACTAGAATGTGGCAGAAATAATAACATGTCTCTTCCAAAATTAGGTTATCAAAGACAAAGGATTTCATCTTGGACTGGCTTATATTCTCATTCTGTCTCTCTGGGTCTCTCTCTCTCACAAACACACACACACACACACACAAACACACACACACACACACTTGCCCCAGAGGAAGCCAACAGACAATGTTGTGAGGACACTCAGGCCACCTATGGTGAGGCACTCATGGCAAGGAAATTAAGGCTTCTAGCCAAGAGTCAAGCAAGTGAACTTTTCTGAAATACAGCCTCCCCTGCAGTCAAGCTTTTGGATGCTTGCAACCCCAGGCAACAGCTTGACTGCAACCTCAAGAGAGACCACGAACCAGAATCACACAGCTAAGCCACTTTCCCATTCCTGACCCACAGAACTGTGTGATAATAAATATCTGTGGTTTTAAGCTGCTAGGTTTTGAGGTAATTTGTTTTGCAGCAATAGATAACTAATGCACTGTGGGTCTAAGTGCTGGAGAGCTAGAGAGCACCAATCACAGACCCCGTCCCCCTCCAAGAGAAGAAAAACTAAGATTTTATCCTAACAGATCCTTGCACAGAAAAGGCACATGACAAGGATAATATTTACATTCTAATCAAAAGGCCAGTTACAATTCCATCAAACAAACTCCTTAGTAAGGAAAAAAAGAATATTTCTTGTACCTGAAATCATATATCCTTCCCAATCTCTAGGTTACCCAGAATTTCTAGAACCCATTTTGGATATATTCTAAAAAAGACTGAGTACTTCCTATGTGGTGTGTTTGAGATATAACTGAAGAAGGTAAGCATGCTCTCTGGCCTAGAAATACTTTTCAAACACCAAAATTTCTATGAGAATTTTTTTTTTTTTAGTAATCAGTGATTCTATGGATATGCTGTTTTACTGTACTGTTGACACAAAACTTTTACCTTTATAAATTAAATGATAGAGTTCTTCTATTTGATCATCCAATGCAATAATATTCCTATAAAAAATAATTAGCACTTATTGACCACAAATACTGGCACTAAACACGCTCTATACGCCTCATTTAATCTCACAGTTACTGGTATCCCGACTAATCTCAGTCTCATTTTCTGCCACTCTCCACTCATTCTCCTACCCCTTTCCTAATTTATACTTCCAAAGATGCCATCCCAGAACCCAAAGGTCTCCCATACATGCTTCTGTGAACCTCCTTGACCTCTTGTTTATGGTTCTTAAAGCACCTGTAATTAAATAACCAGATGACCTTAATAGTCATCCTAATGCAAGTTCAATGGGAGTAGAGAAGGAATCTTTCTTGCAACCTGTTTTATCCCTCAGGGTTAGGAGTTTTAAAAGGCAACTAGTAAATGCTTACTAAATAGAAGAATGAACTAATGTGACACACTATCTCCCTTAACAGCAACCTCTTTATTACCTAATGGCAGTGTGCCTTAAACTATGGCCCAAGAACAACAGGTGGTCCTTGCTATAGTTTGGTGATGTTCAAAGGGGAAAAAAACACAATCAACCATTTCCTTTATCTGTATTTTACAAACTTGAACCATAAAATACTACTTCCACAATAATCCTATTACTTCCTAAGTGAGTGAAAATCTCCATTAAACCACCAGTCTCTTCCCTCCCTCTAGCTCTCAGAAACCTGGAATCAGACATATATCATCCCACATAAGTAACAGGGCAGTATTTCCCTGGAGAAACTGAATGCCCCAAGAAAAGACCTACATTTGGAGGGCTTCCAACAGTAAAACCAACTCACCATCAACCCACCCTTAGAGTAAAGCCCATGCTTATGAGCTTCCAATTTTCTCACATTTAAGAGTAAGTGTTTAAAATAAGAACAGAGAGCCTAGACTCACCAGACAGAAACCCTGCTAACACAAAAGAAAAGGAAACAAGTAAACATACACAAATTAATTTTGAGAAAAAAAGACAATGCACTGAGAAGAAACGTTACACACACACACACACACACACACACACACACAGAGTTAATTATTAATATCCTAAAAGACAGTAGGAAAGATTTTAAAGGATGCTATTTTAGAATGGAATAGAGACCAAATGAGAATAAAGAACATTTATAAAGTTAAATATGACTGTGTCTCGAGTCCCCAACAGCACCCCCAAGTTCAGTGGTTTGCTAGAAAGACTCATGGAACTCAACATTTAGTCACATTCACAGCAATGACTTACTAGAGTAAAATGATAAAAAGCAAAATCAGTGAAAGAAAAAGGTGCAAGGTCAGAGGAAACCAGACCCCAGCTTCCAAGGGTCCTCTCCCAATGGTGTCAGACAGGCCACACTAAATACCTCCAACAACGATGTGTGACAGCAAATGTGAAATACTGTCTACCAGGTTAAGTTCACTAGAAACTTGATGAGCAAGCTTTATAATAGGGGCACCCTCTGCCTAACATATACCAACATTCCAGACACCCAGATGAAAAGCAGATATTCAGCATAAATCATACTGGCATAGTTTAGGCACACAGAATAGCAAAGGAGTCATTCTATTCTAACCAAGGAATGGTGGGAACTCTTCCAAACTTCAAGTTCCTAGACACCAGCCAAAGGTCATCCTTGCAAGTAAACCTTTTTGAGGATAACATTCTTCAGCCAGTTATGTTAACCCTGCACAGACAGATAAAACATTAAAGAGCTGAAAGATAAAGTTTAGACCCTCTCCAAAAAGAATAAATGGAAACACAATGTGAGGAAAAGGCTTTAAAAATTACACAATCGGGGCACCTGGGTGGCACAGCTGGTTCAAGCGTCCAACTCATGGTTTCAGCTCAGGTTGTTATCTCAGGGTTGTGAGATAGAGCCCCACGTCAGGCTCTGTGTTCAGTGCAGAGTCTGCTTGAGAGTCTCTCTCCCTATCCCCTTACCCCTCCCACTCATGTGCTCTTGCTCTCACTCTCTCTCCCTGGAATGAACAAATAAATCTTTAAAAAAAAAATTACATTATCAGTCAACACTAACATGTGAAAAATAAATGGGGAGAAATAAAGAAATGAAGATGAAAAGAATTACCAAAGAAATAATGTAAGAAATATCATCTTTAAGGTAATGACAATTACTGGCAACTAAATTCTCAACAACAATGGTAGAGCTCAAAGAGATAGTTAACATACTGAAAGAAAAACAATGCCTAGAACTCTATAGATCCAGCAAAACTGTCTTTCAGAATAAAAGGGAGGTGATGCTTCAGTGGCTCAGTTGTTGGGCACCTGCCTTGGGCTCAGGTTGTGATCCCAAGGCCCTGGGATGGAGCCCCATATCAAGCTCCCTGCTCAGCAGGAAGCCTGCTTCTCCCTCTTCCACTCCCCCTGCTTGTGTTCCCTCTCCGTCAGATAAATAAAGTCTTAAAAAAAAATAAAAATAAAAATAAAGGGGAAATAATAAAGAACCTTTTCCTGAAACAGAACTTCATCAAAGGAAATTCTAAAAAAATGTGCTTCAAGCCAGAAGAAAAATGAAGCCAGAAGTCTGAGATTCAACGGGAAAATATTGAAAAAGTTGGACATGTAAAAGGCACCTATGGCAGAAGTGAATTCAAATATACCAGCAATCACAATGAATATAAATGGGCTGAACCTTTTCCTTAGGAGGAAAAAACCTTTGGTTATGTATGTGCTGTATGTAACAGACAAACATAAGAGCACAGAAAGACTGATGATCAAATAATTAAAAAATGATCTAACAAGCAAATATAAAACAAAAGAAAATGAAACAAACTTAGAAAAAAGCACTAGAAATAAAAGTACTACAAAAGGATATAAGTTCAAATCACCTGGAAGATATTATTTTAAACTTCTATGCACCTAACAGACACACACCCCAAAACTGACATATCTACAAGAAAAAGTAACAAATCTACCAAGTTCTAATATAAATCTCTCAGTAATAAGATCTAGCAGACAAAAGAAAAATCAGAATTCAGAAGAGTTGAACTGCTTAATAAATTTGATCAAATGACATATGCAAAAATGATACCCAAAAACTAGTGACTACACACTATCTTCAAGGACACATGAAATCTCTATAAAAACAGGGCTGTGTGTTTGGATAGTCAGACTCCAAAGTGACCCCTTAATGATCCCTGATTTCTTCTGTCCATGCCCCGTGTAATCCTCTCCCACCCTGTGTACGGGGTTTATTCTGCACGATGAATATGGCAAAAGTGAAGGTATGTCACTTCCAAGGGTTCATAAAAGATTGTGGCTTCTGCTTCTCTCAGATTACTAACTCTGGGGGATCCTAGCTGCCATGTCCTGAACAGCCCTATGGAGAGGCCTATGAAGAAAGGAACAGACACCTTTTTGCAAACAGCTAACAAAGAACAGAGGCCTCCAGCAACATCTGTGTAAATGATAAGCTTGGAAGCAAATCTTCCAACCTCTGTCAAGCTGATTACTGCAGCCCCAGCCAAGAGCTTGATGAACCTCATGGAAGACTCTGATCCAGAAACACCTAACTAAACTGCTACTGAATTTCTGAGGCTCTGACATTTTGTGAGATAATGTCTGTTGTCCAAAACTGCTACATATAGGGGAATTTGTTACATAGCAACAAATACAATAGCAATAATACAATGTTAACACTTTAACAGGTTAACATTAGCCTATAAAGCTAACTTCAGGTTTGAAAGTACTGGCATCATAAGACTCATATTCACCAGCTACAATACAGTTAAGATAGAAATTAATAACCAAAAGAAAACTAGGAAAACTTATGAATATCAAGAAACTCTGGCTGAAAGACGAAATCATAATGGAAAGCAGAAAACATCTAGAATTAAGAAATACTGAAAACCTAGTTATAAAAACTTGTGAGATATAACAAAAGCATTTAATAAATTTGTGGTTTTGTATACTTACAGTCATAAAGAAATATTCAAAATTAATGAGCTTATATACAACTTAGAAAGTCAGAAAACCAACTTACAACCATTAGTATAGCAATTACCAAGAAGCAAAAAGCACAAAAAAACAAAAAACCACACACACAGAAAACATGTTGTTGAGGATGTGGAGAAACTGAAACTCCTGAACACTATTCGTGGGAATGTAAAATGGTGCAGCTGCTATGGAAAATAGTATGGCGATTACTCAAAAAATTAAAAACAGAATTACCATGA
Organism: Ailurus styani; assembly: GCA_002007465.1. NCBI lineage: Eukaryota > Metazoa > Chordata > Mammalia > Carnivora > Ailuridae > Ailurus > Ailurus styani. The sequence continues at coordinate 5,807,051 of LNAC01000022.1, forward strand.
GCAGAGGTCAATGGAGTGTTATTTTCTTCAAAATTTTATCTTAAAAATAAAATTGACAACAGTGATCAACAACAACAAAACAGAATTACCATATGATCCAACAACTCGACCTAAGGACATATACTCAAAAGAACTGAAAAGCAGGGTCTCAAAAAGATACCTCTATACCCATGTTCACAATATCATTGTTCACAATAGCCAAAAGGTGAAAGCAACCCAAGTGTCCATCAACGGATGAATGGATAAGCAAAATGTTGGATATGCATTCAATGGAACATTATTCAGCCTTAAAAAAGGAAATTCTCACACATGTTACAACATGGATGAACCTTGAAGACATTGTGTTAAGTGAAATAAGAAGTCATCAGAAGACAAACACTGTATGATTCCACTTATATGAGGTACCCAGAATTATCCAATTTAGAAACACATAAAGTAAAATGTTGATTGCCAAGGGCTAGGGTGGGGAAAAAATAAGAAACAAGTCATTTAATGGGTACAAAGCTTGACTTTTGCAAGATGAAAAGAGTTCTGGAGACTGGATGCACAACAATGTGAATGTACTTAACACTACTCAACGATTCACTTAAAAATAGTTAAGATGGTAAATCTTATGTATATCTTACCACAATTAAAATTTGAATGTCAGGAAAAAAGAACAGCAGAACAAACCCAAGGAAGAAAAGGGTAAGAGGAAAATTAACAAAACAGAAGACAATCAATAAAATCAACAAAGCTAAGAATTGTGTCTTTGAAAATACAAATGAAATACAAAAACAAGAAAGAAAAATCAGGGTGCCTGGGTGGCTCAGTAGATTAAGCCGCTGCCTTCAGCTCAGGTCATGATCCCAGGGTCCTGGGATCAAGTCCCACATCAGGCTCACTGCTCGGCGGAGAGCCTGATTCTCCCTCTCCCTGTGCCTACTGCTCTGCCTACTTGTGCTCTCTCTGTCAAATAAATAAATAAAATCTTTAAAATAAAAAAAAAAAGAAAAAATCAATCAAGACAAAGTAAAGGAACAAATAAACATTAGGAACAAAAAACAGAATATAGTTTCATTTCCCACAGATTAAACAGATTATAAAGAGGTATCATGAACAACTTCTGAACCAAAATGGACATTCTTAGAAAAATACAGTTTATCAAAACACATTTAAGAAAAAAGAGTCAGAACAGACAATTCAAGAACTGAAATTGGTGGTTTAAAATTTTCCCTCCAAGAAAGTACTAAGTCCAGATGGTTTTTGGGGGGAATTCTGCCAAACTGTGAACCAACACAGAATTCCAATACTATATAAACATGCAAAGAACATAAAAAGATAAGTTCCCCAATTGATTTTATACAGCTAGAATATCCTTGATATGGAGACCAGACAAGGATTACATAAGGAAAATTACAACTCATTCATAAACACAGATGCAAACATCCTAAACAAAATATCAGCAAATTTAATTCAGCAACCTTTTTTAAAATTACACATTTCAACCAAGAATTGCCCCAGGAACCCAAGGTTAATGTGATGATTAGAAATCAGAAAATGATAAAGTAATGATAAACAGTATAAACAAACTAAAGAAAAATTATACAATTACCTCAATGAAGACTGAATAAGCATTTGATAATATTAAACATCTATTCAAGAATTATTTCACTTAGCAATCTAGAACTTCCTTAATTTAACAAAAGCACTTTTTTAAGATTTTATTTTCTTTATTTTATAGAGCAAGGAAGAGTGTACACAGATGAGTTGGCAGAGGGGCAGAGGGAGAGAATCCCAAGCAGACTCCAGAGAAGCCCAGTGTAGAGCTTGATCATCACCTAAGCTGAAACTGAGTCTGATGCTCAACTAACTTTGTCACCCAGGCACCTCTAAGAGAATTTACATTTTTTTAAAAAAAACTTAAAAATATTCTATTTAACAGTGAAATAATAAAAGTTTTCTTTTTAAGATAAAAAACAAGGGGCACCTGGGTGGCTTGGTCAGTTAAGCGTCAGACTCTTGATTTCAGTTCAGGTCATGCATGATCTCAGGATCGTACGACTGGCCCTGCATCGCACTCTGTGCTCAGGGCAGAGTCAGCTTGTTCCTCTCCCTCTTCTCCTCCCCCACCGCCCACGCTCTCTCAAATAAATAAAATCTTTTTAAAAAATAAAAAAAGATCAAAAATAAGACACAGATGTAACTACCACCATTCCCATTCAACCCTGAAAAACCTCAATGGGTTCACAGAGAAAAAGAAACAAGTTATAAAGATTGAAAATGAAGAAACAAAATTGAAACTGTTTACAGATGATTTATAATCTTACCAAAAAATCAGAAAAAACAATCTAGAGATAAATCAACAAAAGTGAAGAGTTACTGGATACAAAAAACAGAATACAAAAGTTAGTTACCTTTCTACACACAATCAGAAAATGTTATTTTTTAAAATGCCATATATAAAGAGCAACAAAAAAAATTCTAGGGAAAATTCTGACATTTGATGCACAAGTACCTTATAAAAGAGAAAACTATAAAATGTAAATGAAATAAATTTCTAAAAGATAAAACAGAAAGATATATTTTTTAAAAGGAAGCCTCAATATCATGTTAGTCAATTCTCTCCAATTTGATCCAAAGACTTAATGCAATACCAATTCAAAACCCCTCCACCATTATTTATGAAAATCAATAAGCTGATTCTAAAACCAACAGGCAAACAGACTACCACAACTTTTCTTGAAGAAAAAGTCTGGGGCTTTTACCATGCTAATTTTTAAAGACCTACTAAAAGCTATAATTGGGATAAATAACCAAGTGGGTTTACTGGGACCAGAGAGCAGAACAGAGAAATTAACCCCCGAAATTAAGCTCAGGCATATAACAAAACTTATTTTTCAACTAAGCAAGCACTTCAGATCACAGAGGAAAGAAGGAACTATTCAATACATAAGCTGGAACAATCAGTTATTGTTATCATAAGGAAAAAATTAAAGTGGATTCCTTACACACAAGTAAATCCATGTGGATTAGAGAGACATCACTGTCAAAGTGAAAACTAAAACAATCCCCCCCAAAACACACACACACACACCACAAACAACTTTTAGAAAATAATATAGGGGAATATCTTAATAACACCAAGAAAGGCAAGGAATGATACACACAAAAAATGAACTACAAATCATAAAAGACTGATGAATACAATATTAAAATTAAGAACCTCAATCACTAAAAGATACATGAGAAGATAAAAAATCCAATCATAAATTGGAAAAGATATTTACAACATGTAAATATCAAGAATTACGTATAAACCATATAAAAATTACTGTGAATGAATCAATCAGGAAAAGTCAAACAACCCAAATAGAAAAAAGAAAAATGTATATAAACATATCTCACAGAATAAGAAACAGTCCACGAATACGTCGAAAAGAAGTTGAACCTCACTGGTAATCAAGGAAATACGGATTCAAATTACAATACTATACCATTTCTTACCCACCAGCTAGATAAAAATTAAAAAGATAGACCATACCAAGTATTGGCAAAGACACAGAGCAACAGGAACAGTACACTACACACTGCTGGTGGGAGTGTCGACTGGCCGATCACTTTAACAATTTGGCATTATCTAGTAAAACAAAAGCCGGTATCCTCATTCTTCTCCCAGATAGATACTCTAAAATTCCTGCACATGTACAAGAGACATGTACATGAATAGGCATAAGCAGCATTGTTAGTAACAGCAAAAAAACAAACAACCCAAATGTTTTCACTGATAGCATGGATAAATTGGTATAAAATATCTTATAGCAGTAAAATTGAATGAACTGCATACAATACCGTGGGTAACTCTGAAAAAAAAAACATGCTTACAAAAGAATCAGAAAAATATTTACAGTATTATTCCACCATACAAAGATTAAGACAGGCAAACAAAATGACATTGTAAGGAGATATAAAGAAAAGCAAAGGATAATTTTTCACATAATTCAGGATAGTGATAAAGGAATGGTAAGAAAAGGAATGTAATTTGGACCATACAGGGGTTTCCAAGGTATTGGTAATGTCTTACTTTAAAAAAAAAAAAAAAAAAGATGTGTTTATTTGAGAGAGAGCATGCAAGAAGGGGAGGGACAGAGGGAGAGGGAGCCCACCCTGGGGCTCCATCTCACCACCTGAGATCATGACCTGAGTGGAAACCAAGAGCCGGCTGCTCAACTAACTGAGCCAGCCGGTAATGTTGTACTTCTTGCATCTGAATTTAGATTGACAAATGGTCACGGTATTACTTTTTAAACTATAAACTACACAAACATGTTTCATATATTCTTGTATATATGTTTCACAATATATTTTAAGTCAGTGATAAAAACTAGAGAATTCGTGCAAAAACATGCTTCTTGAAGCACTGAAACAGTAAAACAAAACTTGGAAAACACACTAAGTGTTCTTCTGTAGCAGAAACAGATAAACTGACCTTCATACAATGAAATATTCTACGTGAGGTTATACAGATACATGTAAGAGAAAGTACATACGCATATACAGAAAGAGTATAAATCAACTTCAGAATAGTACTAAACACTAGAGAGGGGAGAACTGGATCAGGGAGGAGAGTTTCAACTTTATTTGTACTATTTTGCAATTAGGAAGATTTATAATTAAAAAAATATATCCCCCCCAAAAGAAAAATATGAAAATAGTGTTCCTAATAATTATACTCCTTTTCTTCCTCTTTATCACTCTCTCTCTCTCTCACACACACACACACACACACACACACACACACACACACACCACAGAAGAAAAATAAAAATACTTTCTGGCACACGCCAACCCGACAGTAAAATAGGAAGCTACTTGCCCCTATCTCCTAGGATGCTACATTCCATCCTCCAGCTCTTCCTTAATAATGTACATCAATTTAACATCTGACAAAGAATTAAAAGCGGCTGTCAGTGAAAAATCTCTTCATATTTTTTCAGTTCACATTCAATACAAATATCTAAAGCTATTAAACAGAGTCAAACACCTGCTATTACTGCCAACCAATAATCACAAGGTGCAATTTTCCAATTTAATGGAACAAAAGAAAAAAAAACTGGCTACAGTGGTTGATCTACACTAAACTCAAAGTATCTATTGTTGAGCTGGACAGAGATACTTTGATGAAATATTGCATACAGTACCATTCCTCTAATATAATTACTGTCTTTATTTTAAAATTGTGATGAATTTCACTAAAACTACTGATCCAAGGACTTCAAACATTAAATATTTTTTAAAAAGCTAAATACCTAGACTTCACCAGCCTAATCTTAAAGGGGGGATACTTCTCCTACCTTAGGTAAGTTTGGCCTGATTCTGACCCTAAATTATTGGGAGGTAAATGACTTCCTTGGAAGTCTCATGCTCTATCTTAAAAAGAAATGCAAATTTTGCATTCTATTCCATAATATAGGCATATTTGTTTAAATTTTAAAATCTCTGGGGTGCCTGGGTGACTCAGTTGGTTAAGCATCCAACTCTTTGCTTTCAGCTCAGGTCACGATCTCAGGGTTGTGAGATCCAACCCTGTGCTGGGCTCTGAGCTCAGTTCACAGTCTGCTTGAGATTCTCTCTCCTTCTCCCTCCACCCCTCCCCCAACTCAGGATATAAACAAACAAACAAATACACAATCTTTTAAATATATAAATTTTAAAATCCTTTTCCAGGGCACCTGGGTGGTGGCTCAGTTGGTTAACCATCTGCCTTTGGCTCAGGTCATGATCCCAGGGTCATGGGATCAAGCCCCATACCGGCTCAGCAGGGAGTCTGACTCTCCCTCTGCCCCCTGCTCATGCTCTCTCACACTCTCCCTCTGTGTCTCTCAATAAATAAATAAATAAATCTTAAAACAAAATAAAATCCATTCCCAAAAACAATTTAAGTAAAATCATGTTCCAAAAAGACTGCCCAAAGTATGCTTAAGTGTTGGAGCCTAGCACACCAACTCAGACTCAGGTTATACATGCCTAAGCATGAGAAACATGGCATGCAGTTTATGTAGAATTTACAGTACTGAATATTAATTCCCACATCTGAAACCCAAAGGAGAAAGAAGAAAGAAATTAAAAAATCAGTATTAAAACAAAACACAGGAAGTTGGTAAAAACAAAATAGATTTTCAAAGTATGTAAATCATTTGGGAAATTACTGACAACTATGATATGGATCATATACTAAAAAGAACAGCATTGTTATCAATGTTACATTTCCTGACTTCTATAATTGTACTGTAGTTAAAAGAGGCCCTTCCTCATTCTTGAGACACACTGAAGTAGTCAAGAATAAAGAACATGATGCCTACAACTAACTTATCATTAAATGCCTTTACACACACGTGCCACACACAGGCACGAAAAGAGAAAGGGGTGGCTCAGTCGGTTAAGCATCTGCCTTCAGCTCCAGTCATGATCCAGGATCCGGGGATCGAGCCCCACATTGGGCTCAGCAGGAAGCCTTCTTCTCCCTCTGCCTGCTTCTCCCCCTGCTTGTGCTATCTGTCAAATAACTAAATAAAATCTTAAAAAGAGAAAGAGAAAAGGAATAATAAACATGTTTTGGTGTTAGCCTACCAAAACAGTCTGCCTCCAGATCACCATTTTAGTTAATATTTAAATTATGTTCAATTATAAAAATTATCTTCCAATACAATTCTTTAAAGAATCATCAACCAAATTTCTGAATCGTCCCTTTTTATAATTATGTGAAGAAATAAGGCAACTGATGTTAAAAATGAAAATGGACATCCAAATAGTAGAATCCAAAGAGGCACAGCCAAATGTTTATAATGTTTACCTCTGGGATTCAACTTTTAAGAAACATTAACAAAATAATCTGGCAAAATGCACAAATTGTAAATTTTAATAAGTTAAAAATTACAGAAGTCAGCAGTCAAGTGAAAATTCCAATCCAGGCTTCACCTCCTTCCTAAGGCTGAGAAAACAGTTTTGTTTTAAGATTTTTTTTATTTATTTATTTGAGAGAGAAAGAGAGAGCACACGCAGGGGAAGAGGCAGAGGGAGAAGGAGAAGCAGGGAGCCAGGTGTAGAGCCTGATCCTAGGACCCTGGGATCATGACTTTGAGCCAAAGGTAAAAGGCTTAACTGACTGAGCCTCCCAGGCACTCTCAGAAATTTTTGAATGGCAAAGATTCTATGTGCTAGTTGTAACATGACATTTAAAACAATCCTAAACTTCATCCCAGGGAAGGAAGAGGCCTTTCAAATAAGAGTTCAAGCACCAGTGGCTGTGCCTAGTTTACAACTTAGTTCAAGACGGAAGCCTAAGCTGTTTAGTCATATACCAGTGGCCTTTACCATCAGGCTGAATGAAAGAAAATTTCATTAAAAAAAAGATACAGATCAAAATAAACTTGGAATCACCATGAAGAGAAAAAGCCAACAGAAATTTACCTTTCAGGCTTAAGTCCCTACTGACTTTACATGGAAATGACCAACCAGTCTACTTTTAACCACTTCCTTCCCATGCCAAAATGATTTCATTATGGCCAGAGGAAAAAAAAATCCAGTGATATTACAAAATACATACTTTACATAATACACAAATCTTCAATTTAACTGAAAATCAATATGCAAATGAAATTATAGAGGTGGAAATGCTCTCTTGGTCCATAAACAGACAATTTAGGAGCACAAGACAAATGAAATTAGATATTTTAGCCAATAGTTCCTCTTCAAGCAAAATAAAACAAGGAACTCATTTCACAGCAAAAAATAGTACAGGAATGGACTTGTAAACCTTGGAACTCATTGGTCTTACCGCATACCCTATCACTTGGAAGCAGCTGATCTAACAGACTAACAGAATGGCCTGCTGAAGACTCAGTTACAGTGCTGGTTTAAGACCAAATCCTTGTGGCGCCCAGGTGGGTCAGCTGGTTAAGCATCTGACTTTGGCCCAGACCCTGATCTCAAGGTCCTGGGATTGACCCCGAGGTCAGGCTCTGGACTCAACAGGGTGTCTGCTTGTCCCTCTCCCTCTGCCCCTCCCCCGCTCATGCTCACTCACTCTCAAAAGGATAATTAAAAAAAAAAATCAAGTATGTGCTTTGAATCAATAACCAATATACAACACTGTTTCCCATGGTCAAAATGCATATGTCTAACAGTTAAGAGGTGTAAGTAGAAGTCGTTTCTCACACTATTTTCCCTAAAAACCCCATTAGCAGAATTTTTGCATCCAGTGCCTACAGCTTTGATCTCCACTGGTTTCAAGGCCTGGGTTCCCAAGGAAAGAATGATCCCACTAGGTTCCAACTAAGTTGAAAGTTGAAACGGTTTCATGATCACACAGGCTCTTCTGGGCCATTAAGTCAAGATTTCTCAATCTCAGCACTACTGACACTTTGGACTGCATAATTCTTTGCTGTTGGGGGGTATTCTGTGCATTGGAGGATGGTTGGCAGCACCCCTGATCTCCACCAACTAGATGCTAGTAACATCACTCTCCTAAGTCATGTGAACTAAAAATATCTCTTAGACATTCCCAAATGTTCCCTGGGAGGCAAAACTGCCCTCAGCAGAGAACCACTGCACTAAATCAACAGCCAAAGAAAGGGGTCATTCTACTAGATGGTGTAATTCATCTGCATTACTTAAGAGATCGTGGACTACAGCTACATAAGGGAGACGGGGAGGGCTGTCTAGAACTCCAAGGATTCTCTGAAATGTATCTTATCCATATGTAATAGTAAAAGTTAATGGAAATACACACAAAGCAGAACCACTGAAGACTTCACATTTTTCCCTAATAAAGGTTTGGGTTTCCCCACCAGCTGAGGTCCTGAATGAGGGCAAAGGAAACATGGAATGGGCAGGAGAACAAAGTAATTAAAGATGAACTACAATCTCTCAACTAGTTAACAAATAGAAGGTCTAATGAAACAAGATGGGATCGGGAAGGAGACAAACCATAAGAGACTCCTAATCTCACAAAACAAACTGAGGGTTACTGGGGGGTGGGAGGGTAGGGATAGGGTGGATGGGTTATGGACATTGGGGAGGGTTTGTGCTTTGGTGAATGCTGTGAAAGGTGTAAGCCTGATGATTCACAGACCTGTACCCCTG
>LNAC01000022.1:5837193-5863832 GCA_002007465.1 Ailurus styani
GGGGAAGGGGGCGTTGGCAAGGAGGCAGGGGGAAGGGGGACGGGGGAGGGGGACCCGGGGAGGGGAGGGGGCCTCTTGGTCGCTCTCCCCACTAGCGCCGTCTCCCCACAGCCATCACAGTCCGAGACGCCGCCATGACACCCCACCGGAAGTGGGATCCTTTCCACGGCCCGGGGAGAGGGAGAGCGAGCGAGCTAGAGATTGAGAGCGCGGCTGGGAAAGGGGAGGGGGAAGCGAGAGGGAAGGGGGCCTGCCGCGCATGCGCCCGCGCCGGCCGGTTTCATTAATGAAAAAGCGAGTCCTCCTGGAGGTGACGTCACCTAACTCCTCCGGGCCCGGAGGCGTGCGTCCCTCTTCGCCGCCGGGCTCACCTACACTCCGGTTCTGGGTTCAGCCCGGGAGAGTCCGAGCTGACCCGGGAGCATCCGCTCGCATCCCCACCGCCACAAGAGGCTCCCCCTCCCCCTACGGCCTCCGGGTTTGGATTGCTCCCCGGGTTGGAAGTTAGGGCGCCCTAGGGCTAGCGTTTCTCCCTGCGCGCAGATCTCTGCCGCTCATCTGGGGAGGCTGTGCAGGGTCCCTCTCTGCCTTAAACTCCCAAAAAATAAAGCACACAACCTCAGGTTTCCAGGTCCTTCGTAGCTAGTAAAAACTGGGGAGAAACGGGGAAAAGTAAGGCCGAGAGAGATTCCATGAATTTTTTTTTTTAAACGGTCTCTTAAATCCCCGTGCTAGACCCGATGGCAGTCAAAGTGCTCAGACTCCGGAATGCAGTCCGCCCTTCTCTGCTGAACTGATAGGCACCCAAGTTAATAAAACTTTTGCATAGTTGATAATAGATTCAAGTTGCACCATCCTCGATAATCCCCTAAGGGCTTCCCATGCATTACTGATTCAACATTCATCATCTCACTTAAATCTTTCAATGAGCCTTTCCAATAGGTATTACCCTCATCTAACTGATGAGGCAGGGTCACAGGAGGTTCTGAGACTTGCCTGAAGTTGGTAGGTAGTCAGCATGCAAACCCAGGTGGTTTGACTCCAAAGACAACAGAGATAGGCTGTGGCTCTCCAGAAACAAAGGCGTTCCCTATGCCCCTAAAACCACAGTTGAAATGATTTCAAGTGAAATAGGTCACGAAATTGGTTTTCCAGGAAGAGGATTACATCCAAAACAATGATCTATCTATATTGGACATGCACTTTGGAATGAGCTATTTTTAAGTTTATCTTCCTCAATACACTTTACTTAGGATAATCTTAAAATGAGTTTTCATATTCTGAGCACACACTAATTAGTCCGTGAGGCCACACGGAATGATACTAATTGGGTGACAAGGCAGAGCAAAACTAGTATTTTACATTTACCACAAAAAAATCCTCTAAGCCAGTATCCCATGCAGAGGGAGATCTCCATGAGAGCAGTTTCCAATCTTTGCTGGCTGGTGATTGTCCAAATACATACTAAATTAGTATTTCATTCCACTAGAACAGAGGATAGGGTCTAGGTTCTGTAGTCCATTCTTTAAGGATGCAACATGAATACCAACTGATTTCTTTTAGATGATGTCAGAAATGATCATGACAATGATGGATAAATACTAAATGAATATCCATCTATGCCTTTCTCAACTAAGACCCCTGAAAAAGCTCTCACTCATACCTCCAGACAGTATCCCATTGCCTCTACTTCACTGCTAAACCTCCAGACCCACAATTTTCCTTTCCTTTTCTCATGCTTCCTCTGAAAGTTCCTAATTACTTTCTTGTTGCCATGGCTCTTTGTCTGTCTAGTCCCCTCATTTTAGCTAGCCTGGATGCAAATGTCTAAACCCTCAGCTCCCTTGGCTCCACGGGCATCCCATTCCTGGGGTCCCTTCGTGCTTTTCTTTCTTCTGGTTCCCCGATTTCCCGTTCCTAACTCTAGGGTAAGAACACTCAAACTTCAAGCCTTGGCCCTCTGCTCTTCTTGCTTTACTCAGGCTCCAGCCAGCATTAATTCACTAATTCATCCTAACCTGGGTTTCCTGTCCTGTTGCCCCCACTGACTGCCAAGCCTCTCCTAACATTCTGAGCGTTAACACTAGACTTCACTCCAAGTTCCTCTCCAATCAAAATCATTCGATTCTGCTGAATATTGAGCACCCAAGCACCTATTATATATACCATGAACTGTGTCAGGCAGTGCATAGTACAGCAGGAATTCTAAACAAAAATGCTGGAGAAGGTAATGCAGAGAGATTGGGGTTAACTAAGGAGTGCATTCCCCTCGCCCCACCCAGTTAAAGGGGCAGCTGTCACTCAGCTCTAGTCAATTACCGCCAAGCAGGAATACTGACAGTGTTGCTAGATCTTCAGGATACTCAGGACAAGTTGGAAATCTGAACTTATATACAAACTCTTCCAATTTTTACAGAGTGGCAGCCAATTCACATTGTTTAAAACTTTATGCAGGGGCACCTGGGTGGCTCAGTGGGTTAAAGCCTCTGCCTTCGGCTCATGTCACGTCAGGATCTCAGGGTCCTGGGATCAAGCCCAGCAGGGAGCCTGCTTGCTTCCTCCTCTCTGTCTGCCTCTCCGCCTACTTGTAATTTCTCTCTGCCTACTTGTAATCTCTCTGTCAAATAAATAAATAAAATTTAAAAAAAAAAACAACCTTATGCAGCCAGACAAAATGGGTTTGCTATCTGAATGTAGCCCACAGAGCACCAGTTTATCTAGCTCTGGTCTAGTGGAAAGACATGGCTTCAGAGGAGAACAGAATTAGATCGTGTCCTGACATTCTAATTCTGCACTGTCCAACACAAGGGGAACTACTAGTGTTTGCTATAGTTTTAAAGGTATCGCACTTGTCAAGTATATTAAAAAATAGTAAAATTAATGAAAATAAAAATGTATCACTCTCCGTTGTCCTCTGTTTCTTGGCCACACAGGAGTCTCTGCCAATTTTGTCTCCAAGTGTCTTGTTCCCTGCACTCAACTCATGCCCCACACCTCCAGGATCCCCAGGAGGGCCAGGCACCTCAGAACTGAGGCACCCATTTCCCCAGCTGCTGGGAACCTTAGTGGGCCACAGCTCTCCTCTGAATCCCTTTCCAGAAACTGCCCTTTGCAAGAGAGCTACCTCATGTCAGGTCACATCAGCCTCAGGAGAAACTGCACAAATGACTGGAAGATGCAGGCGTCAGGCTGGGACCATCCTAAAGCACTCCAGAGCCCTCTTTGGGGATCAGCTCCCAGAGGGTCAGGAAGAGAATTTGCTGTGACTGCACTTAGCTCACCTTCTCTTTCTGCTCTGTCCTACCCCCTTAGTTCTTCATAGTGTTGATCCCAAGGGTATTACCTAATAAATTTCCTGCTTGCAAATCTCCCTTCCTGAGTTGGTTTTCCAGAGAATCTGAGCTAAACCAACTAGTCCCCGTGAGTATGGTCTGGTTGAGTAGAGCTGAATCACCTGCTGGCCACCTGGCAGTGAGGCCCCAGGTGAAGCCCTTGATGGGCCCTGGCATGCTGTAGCTATACAACTGTGAAGACTGTCAGCCATGGGGATGGAGTGGGAAGGGATGGATGGGCTGGAACACCAGTGCAAGAATGCACAGGTAGATGTCATCTATCAGGCACTTTCTTATATATGGGAGAAACAAATTTAAGTATTGTAAGACTGGACAGCTATTGATGGAGTAAGACAATGAAAAGTCGAGGGTGGTTAATCACCAATTAAAGGCTAAGGCTAGGAATATATAGATGGGGGCAGGGCAGAAAATGCTGAGGATCAGGCCCAGAGTTTAATTATAAGAATAGTAGCACTCTAAACAGGTTGAATTCTCCGCCCTGGAAAGTCTTCCATGTCAAGGTCAGTGCCATGGTTAGAAAGAAGGGGGATCCTGACACTTGGGGCATCTGGGTTGATACACTTGAAAACCTTAAAACCCTACATCACTCTGAACACTCTGGGTTTGTAGAAGTTCCTGACTCCCCCTTGCTTGAAAATGTAAAAGTATATACCTTACAAGGCAACATATATCCTCCTTAGGGTCCTCCTGGCCCTTTCCTCCTGTCTACCAGACCAATAACTGAAATCAAGTCACAAAATAACCCCACTGTGCAGATCCTGGACCTGCTGAAGAAGGAGAGGCACTATCCTGAAGGAGCTAAAAGAGCTTGCTAACATGTATATACCTGCAGAAGCCAGGAGCCTAGGTATGGCATTGGGTCCCCAGGTACTAAATTGGGGAGGGAGGATGAAGGAGAACACAATGCTAGACAAAGCAGAGTTTATTGGTATGAACATGTCCCTGTACTACAGTATTTACATCCTAGCAAGCCCCAGGGAAATAATGCTAACAGGTCACTAGGAGGTTTCCAGGAAGCTTAGAGAAGCAATGGCCCACACTAGATAAAACAGAAAGGCCAGTGCCATCATAGCAGGAAATAGAAAGGAGCAAAAGACTCAGAGAAGTAGGCATGCTCGCGTGGACCTACCATGCACATCCCGCCATGTTGTGCCCTTTAGCACAAGCAATAAGCAGTGTGCTAGTGGAGGAGACATCGGCATCACTGACAAGCTCAGTGATGGCTCCCCTCAAGACCAGGGCTAATGGCAGGCGATACTGTTATAGAGCGAGGTTCCATGACAGCAGTAGGTTTGATAGGATCGTGAAGAAATAGAGCCCAGGTGGCAACACTTAACCAATAGAAGCAAGGTTAAGCAGCATTGTCATGAGTGGTCCAAGCTAGAGGACATGACCCCTAGCAGAGAACTATGGGGATAATCAATAGAACACCATGTACCGAGAGGAAACAGACATGGGTGGCCAATGGAGCTCAATGTATACACCTTTTAAAACTCAAGGATGGATGAAGAGGAGGCTGAGGGAACCTGCCCCAGTGAAAAGCCACAGTCCCTTGCCTGGTTTCTGGACCTTAGCCAGTTTTCAGACCCAGAACCTGATGACTAAAGAAGACTGTGTTCCCAGCAAGAATACGGGAAAATGAGTCCTCTGGTCCTCCCAGAATGTATAATTGAAAAAGACATACTTGGTAGTTGGCAAAAGCCTCACATTTGTCCCTTGGCCTGTGGGATAAGTGCTGTCATAGTGGAGAAGGCCAAGTAAAAGCTTCTGAAACTGTCCCTCCCATGTAGCCAAGACTAAATTTTTCAAAATTTGTAACCATAGGAGAATGCAGAGATAAGAGTGCCACGTCCAGAGTGCCACAGTGGCAAGGGTGGAGACTTTGCAAGAGCCTAACAGCATGGGCCCCTACTCACCAAGGCTAATCTAGCCACTGATGCCACCGAGTGCCCAACCTGCCAGCCAGAGACCAAATAAGACCCTACTAGGACACCATCCCTCAGGAAACCAACCAGACTGTTGATGCCAAAATGACTTCTACCCTAGAAGGAACAGTAATTTGTCTGGACTGGAATAGACACATTCTGGGTACGGATTTGCTCTCCCTGCCCACAGAATTTGGTGGTTGTTTTCAGCCAGCGCCAGTGTCTAAGGACCCACAGAATGTTTGATCCACTGAAACAGGATCCTGTGTAACAGCACTGGACTAAAGAAACCTCCTTAAAATGAAACAGGTGTGCAGTGGGCCCATGACCATGAACTCTATTGGTCTTATAATATATCACACTAGCCAGGAACTGCTGGCCCAATAGGGTGATGGAACAGCCATTTGAAGGCACCACTGAGACCCAGCTTAGAGAAGATGGGGCACCATCCTCCAGGACAAAGAGTGCACCCTAATCAGTGACAATTACTTGGTACTGTGTCCCCAAAAGGTAGAATTCATGGATCTGGGAGCTGAAAGGTGGAAGGGGTAGCCCTGGTTAATATTATCCCCAGTGACCCACTAGGGGAATTTGTGTTTCCCATCTCCACAACTGTGGTTAATATTATCCCCAGTGACCCACTAGGGGAATTTGTGTTTCCCATCTCCACAACTGTGGGGTCTAGAGGTCCTGGTTCCCAAAAGGGGAGCACTAGCAACAGGGGACACAGCAATAATCCCACTGAACATTAAACTATGGTTGCCCCCAGTCACTTTCGGCTGCTCATACTAAGACACCAGCAGGCAAGGAAAGGGGTCGCCATCTCATTAGGGATAATTGATCATCAGGAAGAGGTAGAGCTATTACACAGTAGGAAGCAGAGAGGAGTATGTTTGGGGATCCACTGGGGCATCTCTTGATTCTTCCCTGTTCAATTAGGATGGAAAATGGACAAGTGAAGCAGCTACATCTGAAAAGGAGGAGGGGATCAGACTCTCTAAGGGATGTGGGATTGGGTCACCCTAACCACAAAAGCCACTGAGAGTAGCAGAGATGCGAGCTTAGGGTCAGGGGAATCTACAAAGGTAGAGAAGATGATCAATGGAGGGCTATAATCCTACTAATCTTACTAGTGTACATTTCCCCAGGTTCAGAGACAACCAGAATCTTCTAAGAACTGTTCCCAGAACTCCTTGTATGAAGAAAGCATATCCGAGCAGTCCAAACGTAGGGCAATAGTGGCCACTGGTGGTGTCCACTTTAGGCCTCAAACCCTCATTTCCCATCCTGCCCCTGCTGCTGGGAGTGTTAACAGCTGATGGCTGTCCGAGACCCTCTGCAGAAATTGCCATCAGTGTAAGGGACCCACCTTACCCAAGGTCATACCTGCTCCCCAAGAGAGCCCACTTCCAGTCTAGGAGACACCCCCCTTTCTGTAGGTCTCTAAAGGCTTGGCCTTTTTGCCTTAAGATGGGACTCCTTGGAAGGGCCTTCTCAGCTCTGAAGCTCTCTGTGGGATTGGCTGAAGCCATTTGTTGAAACGATGTCTTAGTTTGACTTCTCCTTCTCGCCAAACCTGAGTTCTTGTTCCCTGGGCAGGTGTTAATACTGAAAGCACTTCACAGTGAACTTCATGGGCACAACTCTCCATCTCAGAGTCAGTTTTCACATAGGACATTCGGGGTCAAATAAAAAGCACCACCTCTCAGTCAGCTAATGACTTTGGCAAGTTAATTACCCACTGGACGCCTCACTTTCCACATCCATTAAGTGGAACGATAATAGAAATATCTGGCTGTCCTGAGGGTTAAAAGAAATCAAACTTACAAGGGGCTTGGATACACGCCTGGGATCCAGTAGGTGTTTCCTGGCTGGGGAGAGCTTCACCCTCTCCTGCTCCCCCTGCTTGTGTTCCCTCTCTTGCTGTCTCTCTGTCAAATACATACAATCTTAAAAACAAAACAAAACCCAAAACAAAAAACTCAAACTCATAGAAATAGAGAATAGGTGGTGGTTGCCAGGGGTTGGATGGGGGTGTGGGGAGATGTTGGTCAAAGGGCACAAACTCAGCTTTAGGATGAATGAGTTCTGGGGATCTATTGTACAGCATGGTGCCTGTAATTAATAACACTGTATTTATACTTGAAATTCGCCTAAAGAGATCTTAAGCATTCTCACCAAAAAAGGAAAAAAAAAAATCGTGAGGTGATGGATGTGTTAATCAACTTCATTGCAATAATCATTCCACCATATATATACATATATATATATATATAAAATCATCACATTGTATACTTAAAATATATTTCAGTTTCATTTGTCAATGAATTTATAATTTGTCAATTAGACCTGAATAAAGTTGGAGTGGAGGAAGCCTATCATATCATATCCTCCCATGGTTGATCTTGCCCTGGGCACACCAGTCCTTGTGCCCTTGACATTTAAAGCATTCATGGTGGGGCACCTGGCTGGCTCAGTCAGAAGAACATGCGACTCTTGATCTCAGGGTCATGAGTTTGAGCCCTACATTGGGAACAGAGATTATGAAAAAATAAATAAATAAAATTAAAAAAAATACTCATGGTCAGCTTGCCTTCATCTCAGGTGTGCTAGGTTTCTAGCTTCTAGCAATATCAAGCCACTGGGGAACTGTAATAAATTTGTTTGCATGAGTAATCAAAGGGGAACAGCTGGAAACAATTAATTATTGGCTAATTATTATCAACGGCCTAGGTAACAAACTGCTACTTACTATGAGGACTCAGTCTACATGAGTATTCAGGTTTAGTCATAGAAAGGTGAATTATAAGCACCTGAGAAAGAAATGTTTTTCCTTCAGTCTTTGGTGATATAGGTAGTCTCCCAAGCTTTGGTTTCAGAGAATTCTGCTTCTATTATTCATTTCTTCATTCATTCATGAATGTCTCTTGCAGCTAGGTGTTACACAGGACTTGTAAGAGAAGAATCAGTCTTTGCACTGAAGAGGTGTAGTTATGAAAGATAAAACAGGTCTCTAAATAACTATCGTAGGTGACAAAACAATGAAAGCTTCTTTCCAAGAAGTGTGTGCAAGATGTTGGCACTATGGTACGCACTTATATGCAATCTCATTTTTAAAGTTCATGCAAGGGGTGCCTGGGTGGCTCGGTCAGTTAAGCGTCTGACTTCGGCTCAGGTCATGATCCCAGGGTCCTGGGATTGAGACTAATGGTGTACTCCCTGCTCAGCAAGGAACTTGCTTCTCCCTCTCCCACTTCCCCTGCTTGTGTTCCCTCTCTCTCTGTCAAATAAATAAATAAAATCTTTTTAAAAATGTATACAAACATATGAGGTGGATATTACTAGCCCCATATTATAGGGTACATATAACGGAGGCTCAAAAAGATGTAGTAATATGTTCAGCTCACCTCACTAGTACGTGATGAAGCTGATAGTTAAATTCAGTTCTGTCTGCAGTCCACCCCACCCTTTTAACTAGATTCCAGCATTGTCCAAAGAAGGTTTCCTGGAACACTCATCTCCAAATGTTGTGGTCAGATGGGTTTGAGAAATGCTGTGCACAGTAGCTCCTTATTGGCAATTCACTGTGTTACTTTGCATTACAATGTAATAGTTCAGACCAGTGGTACCCAAAGCTTTTTGGAGAAACATTCCTTTCAGTAAAAAAATTTGAGCACCCATGCCCAGTACAGGTTTATTTATTTACTTAAAAATTCTAGGCATTTTCTTAGCTATTCTTAATTTTCTTTAATAATATATTACTTTTTGTTCTTGCTAAAATGTCTAATACTTGTAATATTATTAATGGTATTTATTATAAAAATATAAAATATTAACATTATAATAATATTTTTACTAAGTGCATTGTGATTGGATTTGTTTTATTATTTTCCAACATCTTGATTTATTGATCTTTCTAAAATTCTGTTTCTAAAGTTGAGTTTATTTTGTTCTTTAATGGCTACCCAAGCTGAAAAGTTCTCTCTAAAACATATTTATATATATATATATACACAAATGGATGAAGTTGTCATTGGCTATGCTTACTATGTGATGATATTAATCTTTCAGTCCTTTCAATAATTCTGCAAGGCCACTGCTGCTCTTACAATGCAGTAAGTGTATTTCTAATTTCCCTGAGGTCAATCAGTTATTTCTTTCAAACTAACATATGGGTTCAAAGTCCACTGAAACATTTCCTTGTAACTTTAATGGGTTTAAAGTTGTTATTTCTAAGTTTTTTAAGTGTGCAGCAATGAGAGTTTTTAATAGGTGAACCCTTATGTTTTTTAGCAACAAACGACATAAACACAACATATTTAAAGATTGTTTTTTTCCTAAAAATTCCCTTTCCATAGCAAGTTTCTTGACAAAAGGAGTTTGTCACTCCCTTAGTCATTGTCAAATAACACCTTTATCTTGTTTGCGTGTGCGTGTACATTTGTTTTTTAATATTTAGAATGGTGTTGACAGCCTCTGCTGTCATGCTTAGCATGTTTATTTTATTTGAATCTAGATAATATAATCCACAGATCCACTTAATTCGGCACAAGTACATTGCACAAGGCACTGAAAGTGGATAATCAACAAGAGTGTCACTGACAACACCTTCATGCTATGGGCTCCACTCTTGGAGAAGTGAGAGCGGCATGAGAAGACAGATGTAAGACAGAATTGGCTACCTCCTCTTCTTTCACTGACCACATCCTCCCTCTGAGACTGAGCTGTTAACAAGAAAACCATCAACTGGGAGCTCCTCTTGTTATAAGAAAGAAAGCAGCCAAGGTTAAAAGGTAACTCACAGTACCGGCATAAGGACAGACATGAGAGCAATGCAATAGAACCGAGAGTCCAAAAAGAAGCCATCATACTTACAGTCAGTCAGTTTGATTGTTTTTTTTTTTAAGATTTTATTTATTTATTTCACAGCGGGAGAGAGATCACAAGGAGGCAGAGAGAGAGGGGGAAGTAGGCTCCCTGCTGAGCAGAAAGCCCGATGTGGGCCTCGATCCCAGGACCCTGAGATCATGACCTGAGCCGAAAGCAGAGGCTTTAACCCACTGAGCCATCCAGCCGCCCAGTCAGTTTGATTGTTAACAAGGACACAAGGACAGTTCAATGGGTAACATTCCTTTCAACAAATGGTCCTGGGACAACTGGACAGCCACATGTAAATGAGTGAGTTTGGACCCCTACCTCACACCATATACAAAAATTAACTCAAAATGGATCAGTGTGAGAGTTAAATGTAAGAGCTAAAACTCTAGAACTCCTAGAATAAAACAAAGGAGTAAATCTCTGTGACCTTGAACTAGGCCGTGGTTTCTTAGAT
The DNA here is from genome assembly GCA_002007465.1 of Ailurus styani. Classification (NCBI taxonomy): domain Eukaryota; kingdom Metazoa; phylum Chordata; class Mammalia; order Carnivora; family Ailuridae; genus Ailurus; species Ailurus styani. Next base: position 5,847,804 of record LNAC01000022.1, read on the forward strand.
ATGACATCAAAGCAAAGCAATTAAGAAAAAAAAATAGATAAATTGGACTTCATCAAAAACAATACAAAACAAACGTTTGTACTTCAATTGATTCTATCAAGGGGCCCCTAGCTGGTTTAGTCGGTGTCATGTGTGACTCTTGACAATCTCAGGGTTGTGAGTTTGAGTCCCACGTCAGATGTAGAGATTAAAAATAAAATCTTAAAATTAAAAAAAAATGGATTCCATCAAAAAAGTGAAAAGACAGCTTACAGAATGGGAGAAAATATCTGCAAATCACATATCTGATAAGGGATTTGTATCTAGAATATACAAAGAACTCTTACAACTGAACAACAACAAGAGAATCAACCCAATTTAAAAATGGGCAAAGACACTCATTTGGCTCATTTGGAAAAGCATGCAACTCTTGATCTTGAGGCTGTGAGTTCAAGCCCCACATTGGGTGTAGAGATTACATACTTATATATAAGCAATTAAAAAAAAAGGGCAAAGAATCTGAATAGACATTTCTCAAAGAAGATACACAAATGTCTAATAGGCACTAGAAAAGCTGCTCACCAACTTTTAAGCCATCAAAGGAATGCAAATCAAAACCACAATGAAGTATTACGTCATACCTATTAGGATAGGTATAATACAAAAGACAGTTTTGTACAATATAATAAAAATGTTGGCAAAGATGTGGAGAAGTTGAAACCCATCTTGAGGTTGAAAACACTGCTGGTGGGAGTATAAAATAGTGTGGCCACTGTGGAAAATGTTCTGGCAGTTTTTCAAAAGATTAAACATAGAGCTATCATATGACCCAGCAATTCCTCACCTAGGTATATACCCAAGAGAAACTGAAGAAACACGAGCACACAAGATTGATACATGAACCCCTGTAGCAACGTTATTCTTAATAGACAAAAAGAAACAACTCAAAGAACCATAAACTGATGAATGGATAAACAAAACATGGTACAGCCACACAACAAAATATTATTCAGCCATCAAAAGAAATGAAGTTCTGATACCTGGTACAACATGGTTGAACCTTGAAAACATGATGCTAAGCAAAATAAGTCTATCACAAAATACCACATATTGTGTTCCCACTTATATCAAATGTCCGTAAATGGCAAATCCATAGAGATACGAAGTAAATTAGAATCCATAGAGATAATGAAGTAAATTAGTGGTTGCTTAAGGCTGGTGGGGGATGGGAAGAAATGAGAAATGACTGCTAATGGATGTGAGGTTTCATTTTGGGGTAACGAAAGTGTTCTAAAATGTATTATAATGGATGCACAACCCTGAATATACTCAAAAAGTATATTGAGTTATATACTTTATATGGGTGAATTATATTATACACGAATTATATTTCAATAAGCTGTTATTTTTTTATGATATATAGAACACACTTAAAGACTCTGCCAAAAAACTACTAGAACTGATAAATGAATTCAGTAAAGTCACCAGATACAAAATTAGTATTTATAAATCTATTGTATTTCTATACACTAATATTGAAGTAGTAGAAAGAGAAAACAATCCCGTTTACAATTGCACCCAAAAGAATAAAATATCTAGAAATAAACTTAACCAAGGAAGTAAAAGTCCTACATTCCTAAAACTATAAAACACTAATGAAAGAAATTGAAGATGACATAAATGGAAAGATATTCCATGCTCACGGATTGGAGGAACCAATATTGTTAAAATGGCCATACTACCCAAAGTAATCTACAGATTTAATGCGATCTCTGTCAAAATGCCCATGTTTTTCACAGAAGTGGAACAAGTAATCCTAAAAACAAAAGAGCCTGAATAGCCAAAGCAAATCTTGAAAAAGAACAAAGCTGGAGGTATCACAATCCCAAATTTCAAGATATACTACAAAGCTGTAGTTATCAAAACAGTATGGTACTGACACAAAAGCAGATACATACATCAGTAGAACAAAATAGAGTCTAGAAATAAACCCATGCTTATATTGTCAATTAATCTACGACAAAGGAGGCGAGAATATATACAATGGGGAAAAGATAGTTTATTTAACAAACGGTGTTGGGAAAACTGGACCACTTTCCTATATGCAAAAATAAACTCCAAATGGACTAAAGACCTCAATGTGAGACCTGAAGCCATAAAGCTCCTAGAAGAAAACATAGGCTGCAATTCCTCTGACATCAGCCACAGAAACATTTTTCTAGATATGTCTCTTCAGGCAAGGAAAACAAAAGCAAAATTAGATTATTGGGATTACACCAATAAAAACTTCTGCACAGTGAAGGAAACCATTAACAAAACAAAAAGGCAACCTACTGAATGGGAGAAAATATTTGCAAATGATATTTCCTATAAGGGGTTGTTCTCCAAAATATATAAAGAACTTACATAACTTAACACCAAAAAAGCAAATAATCCAATTAAGAAATGGGCAGAGGGCCTGAATTGACATTTCCCCAAAGAAGACATACAGATGGCCAATAGACACATGAAAAGACATTCACCATCACTCATCATCAGGGAAATGCAAACTAAAGCCGCAATGAGATATCACTTTACACGTGTCGGAATGGCTATAAGAAAAAAAGACAAGAAATAACAAGTGTTGGTGAGGATGTGGAGAAAAGAAACCCTGTGCACTGATGGTGGGAATGCAAACGAGTACAGCCACTGTGGAAAGCAGTATGGAAGTCCCTCAAAAAAATTAAAAATAGAATTACCATATGATTCAGTAATCCCACTACCAGGTATTTGCCCAACGAATATAAAAACACTGATTCAAAAAGATATATGCACCCCTAGGTTTATTGCGGCGTTATCTACAATAGCCAAACTATGGAAGCAGCCCAAGTATCCATGGATAGAGGAACGGAAAAAGAAGATGTGGTATGTATATACAATGGATTATTATTCAGCCATGAAAGGGAATGAAATCTTGGGCACCTGGGTGGCTCGGTTGGTTGAGTGACTGCCTTCAGCTCAGATCATGATCCTGGAGTCCCGGGATCGAATCCCATGTTGGGATCCCAGCAACATGGGGAGTCTGCTTCTCCCTCTGACCTTCTCCCCTCTCATGCTCTCTCTCTCTCAAATAAATAAATAAATAAAATCTTTTTAAAAAAGAGAATGAAATCTTGCCATCCAACATGGATGGAACTGGGGAGTCTAATGCTAAGTGAAATAAGTCAGAGAAAGACAAACACCATATGATTTCATTCATATGTGGAATTGAAGAAACAAATGAACAAACAAAGAGAAAAAGAAACAAACAAAAACCCAGACTCTTAAATACAGAGAACAAACTGGTATTTGCCAGAGGGGAGGTGTGTGGGGAATGGTTGAAATAGATAAAGAGGATTAAGAGTACACTGATCTTGATGGGCCCTGAGAAATGTATAGAATTGTTGAATTGCTATATTATACACCTGAAACTAATAAAACACTACGTTAATTATACTTCATTTTTTTAACTGTTGTGTGTGTGTTTCTTTTTTTTTTCTAAGTAACTCTCCATTGTTCTGATAGGCAAAACGAGAGAGGGACAGACCTTAATGTACATTATAATGGGATTTAGGGACTTCCAGGGAAAAGGGAAGCACTTTGATAATGAAGGAAGTTTCTCCTTATTAGGATTATTTTGGGGATGTTCTTACGTCTCATCTAATAAGTTCCAGGATTCCTGCCACAGGCATGTCTGATGCAGCTCACATTGAACGGAATAGCGAAAAGGTATTCTGCCTCAATGACCCACACCCACCCTCACCAGCAGGCTCTGGTGAAAGCGAGCTACACCCCCACCCCTCCCCACCCCCATCTTCTCCTGCCTCTGCTGGGTCTATAGGATGTAGCTGTCCTCATATGGTTGATAGTCCTGTGGAGTTCTCCAGTGGGACTGAGGAATTGTCTGGAGAGAGAAAGGGGATGGAGGAGCTCCTTTCCAGTGGCTTCCAGTGAAGTAAAGAGGTTCCTCAAGAGTCTTACAGAAGATGCTTGAGAGAGTGGGATACTCGGGGCCAGAGCTCAGGAGAACCCTCTACCTCACCCTTTGAAATCCTAACCCTATGCTACTTTGCCTCATGATTCTGGGAGAATCAAATTCCCCCAGAGTTCTAACATTTTCTTTAAGAAATTCTAATCCCTGGGGCACCTGGGTGGCTCAGTCAGTTTGTGTCCGACTCTTGATTTTGGCTCAGGTCATGATTCCAGGGTCATGAGATGGAGCCCTGCCTCAGGTTCTATGCTGAGTGTGGAGCCTGCTTAAGATTCTCTCTCTCCCTCCCCTTCTGCCCCTCCCACCCTGTTGTGAGTGAGTGAGTGAGAGAGAGAGAGAGAGAGAGAGTGTGTGTGTGTGTGTGTGTGTGCGTGCGTGCACAGGCGCTCTCTCTTTTAGGAAAAGAAAGAAAGAAAGAAAGAAAGAAAGAAAGAAAGAAAGAAAGAAAGAAAGAAAGAAAGAAAGAAAGAAAGAAACTTCAATTCCTTTTCCACTTGTCCCAAAATGCCATGAAAGCAAACTTTCTATCTGTTCGGTCTGCAGTGGTGGCAAAAAAGAAAGAGACATGCCCCCTTCCCTGCTCCACAGTGAGGCATGTATAGAAAGGACTGGACTCTTCTCCCACCAAGAGGACTAAATCAGGAATTGGAGTCAGCAGACCAAGAAGCAAACCGTGGTCCTCAGTGGAGCTCTTGGCCATAGTGGGGAAACAAAGCTGCGATCTTAAGAAGTGCTCATAAGTGGACAGCCTAAGATGCAGAACCCTAAGCTTTCCATTTATCCCTACCGGTTAAAAAAGGCTGACCTCTGGGAGGCAGGTGGCTCTTTGGATCAGGAAATGCAAAACAAGGCTACAGAGCTGCCAGAAGGTCAAGTTGGCTGGAATACAGATACAGTCTAGGAGAGTAGTGGAAAACAGAGCCATGCATGGGGCCATTCTGGTCAAAGCCCTAAAGACCTGGCTGAGAAATTGGAACTCACCGCTCATAGCCCCAAAGTACAAAAGGCGGTTTTTACCCAAGTACAAAGCCACAGCTATGTCCTTCACCTTGCATTTCAGAGAAGAAGACACTTTTTAATCTGTTGTAGAAGTCTAAGACCAAAGTTCATCTTGGGCTCCAACTGTACCATTCCAAATGTGTGAATAATTTTGTTCATGTCAGATTCTTGGTTGTACACATCTGGAACCACAAACAGTTTACCTAAACAGAAAGGAAGTGCACTAGCAGGATATTGGTGGGTCACAGAATAGGAGGGTAAACTGGGTGACTGGCCCCAGAAAACAGGAAAGAACCAATGGATATGAGTCAGCAGGAAACCCAGCCAAAGACATGACACAAGAACATTACTCACGGCCACAGCCACTGGCCTGTCCGCTCCAGAGGCACTGTTGTGAGCACTCCCTAAAGGTTCCACATCTTTACATCATCACTCCCTCCATGAGCACCATTCCCAGATGGAACATCCCATTGGCAGAGCCAGAAGTCAGGAAAGAAAAAGCCTGGCCTTTTTTAGCTTCCACAGGCTGGGGGGCGGGGGGTCCTATCAAGATCTTCCAAAAGTGTAATTTCCACTAAATAAGAATGAGATTTAGGTGCTGCTTAGGGGGAAAAAAAGGTGTTCACAGTTCAGAAATATCTGAAAAGAGGACTAATTTTTCTATGTGCTTCCCGTTTTAATTCAGAGACTGGTAGATTTTTAAAGGACATTTCACTGAGACTGTTCAGGTTGTCTTGTATAGTACTTTGGAGGGCAGTATAGGAAAGTGGACTAAGTACATGTCTTGAACTCAGACCAAGTTCAGGTTTTGGTTTGAAGGCCAAGTCGGCCATTTCCTAGCTGTGCGGCCATAGGCAAGCAAATTAGCCCCTCTGAGACTATGCTCATCTGTAAAATGGGGTCATTATAGGACGTGCCTCAGCTTTGGACTTTGAAATTTAAGTGAGATAATGCTTAGGAAGATCTTACTAGCGACTGGCACCCAAGAAACACTCCTTAAGTATCAGCTATTATCACTGCATGACCTGTCCTGAGGTATGAGAAATTAATATGGTCACTTTGGACCACACATGCTGGGAGCTCTGACCTGACTTAAAGTCCTGGCAGCTAGAGTTATACAAGGCTAGATGGATATCCAAATGTCCATTTTTATATACTTGTGTTTATGTATACTTGTGTTTCCCCTCTTTTTATTGTTTAAAGCCATGGGCTTTGGTGTTGGAGATTTCAGTTTGAATCCAGAACTGACTGCAAGTGAGTTACTTAAATTTCTCTAACGCTCTGGGTTTTTTTGTTGTTGTCATTTTTTAATTGCAAAATGATATCAACACATAGCAATGCCGTGAGAAGTAACTGAGTTAACTTGTGGAAGGTGCATAGCACAGTGCCTGCTAAGTAAAAAGAGTATTCATTTTTATGTATTGGTCCTCGTGGGCTAGGAAAGAAGTAATAACTCCCAAGAAGAGTTACTCCCTGCTCCCTGTAATCCTCACCACGTGAAAATGTCTCTCTTTGATGCTTAAGTCTTCTGGCAGGGATTCTCTGGGCTTCTACCAAAAATTTTTTTCAAGTTGCCTTTCTTCCAGTTTTATTGAGATGTAATTGACATACAGCTCTGTGTAAGTTTATAATACACTACTCAATGACTTGCCATATATATATTGCAACATATGACCGCAATAAGCTTACTTACCATTCGTCTTTAATATAGTTACCAAAAAACTGTTTTTCTTTGTGACAAGAACTTTTAGGTTTCTAAAAAAATTTTTTTAAAGATTTTGTTTATTTGACAGAGAGAGAGAGAGAGAGATCACGAGTAGGCAGAGATAGGCAGGCAGAGGGAGAGGGGGAAGCAGGCACCCTGCTGAGCATAGAGTCAGATGCAGGGCTCCATCCCAGGACCCTGAGATCATGACTTGAGCTGAAGGCAGAGGCTTAACCCACTGAGCCACCCAGGCGCCCCAACTTTTAGGTTTCTAAAAATCATCTTGACAGTACTAAGTGACACGTATGGAGAATGCTAGTGCCCACATGACCAAATAGACCAGATCACTGTCCACAGACTGGTCCGAGGATAAAAGCAGGTCAGCATTTCTCAGAGCATGATTCCACTCCACTCTCATTCAGGAGATGCTCCTCAGGAAAGGCTGCTCAGGTCAAATAAGTTTGGCAAACATGACTATAGCTTCCTTTTAGGAAATTACAGTGCATATCAGCTTATCGGAGGCTCTGGGAAGTGTTACAAACCACTGCCAAAAAGAAGAAAAAGAACCAGTGTAACACTATTTCTCTAACAACAGGGCCTTAAGGAACAAAACCCTTCACCATGAAACACTAATAACACACTTTGCTAAATGCCAAGATAGCCATTCAGAGGTAAATGGCTTACCTTTGGTCCCCATAGAGCAAGCCTTCACTGCTTTACAGTAGAGTCCCAAGGTGGTAAGAACAAGTTCATGAACTCATGTATATCTAAGCAAAGCAAAGTTCCCATAGGTATGGTAACTGTATTTTAGAACTAAAAAGTGGGACTCTTCTAAAGTAGTGGTAGCTTATTAAATTCAGCATATATGATTCTCCAGCACAGCGCTAGACACACAGGAGGGATTCAATCATTGAACTGAGGTGAAGTTCTTAGGAAAGTCAGTCTCATTGTTTGTCACACCCCTCTCATTCTACTTGACTGGCGCACTTGCATGCACCCCCTAAGTCTAGAGGACATGAAACTTTGTATCATTAACTTGTTAAATAAATTATCAAACACCCCATCATTACATAAAGTGATTGTGATCAAAATTCTAAGAAAGTGGAGCGGCTGGGTGACTCAGTCAGTTAAGCATCCGACTCTTCATTTCCGTTCAGGTGATGATCTCAAGGTTGTGATATCGAGCCCCACTTCAGATTTCCCGCTCAGTGGTGAGTCTGCTTAACATTCTCTCTCTCCCTTTCCCCCGGCCCAGCCTCCACTCCACTTGCCCACTAGTGCTTACTTGCTCCTGCTCTCTCTCAAAAATAAATAAATAAGCAAATAAGCAAATAAATAAATAAAAGATTCAGTCTCATAGCATAATACAAAAATATTTTTTAAAATTCTAAAAAAGTGAGTATTGAAATAAATGATCAGAGTGAGAGGAGGAAAGTTGTGAGTCACATGGAGGGGAAAGGGTTAAAAAAGAGAAGGGTTAATAGGAAGTGAGAAATTCTTATCCCTCTCAATATCATCATCCCACTTACTATGTGCCAGTTGGGCACTGTGCTGAGTAGTTTATAGGCAGCAGGGCAAGACCCTGTCAGTTAATTAATTAATTAATTAATTAATTAATTAATTAAAAAAGATTTCATTTATTTATTAGAGAGAGAGAGAGAGATTACAAGTAGGCAGAGAGAGAGGAGGAAGCAGGCTCCCTGCTGAGCAGAGAGCCGGATGCGGGCCTCGATCCCAGGACCCTGGGATCATGACCTGAGCCGAAGGCAGAGGCTTTAACCCACTGAGCCACCCAGGCGCCCCAGCTAATCATTTATTATTATTTTCTCTATCTTATAGGTCCAGAGAGTGAGATTTAGAGAGAGAAAGTGTCACAGTAGTGAGAACCAAGATTTGAACCCAAATTCTCTAATCATAAAGACTATGCATTTAACTATTGTGCCAAAATGATAAAGAAAGATAATATTTTTTCACATAAATAATGTGGTAATTGGAAATCATGTTCTTGACTTAGGACTATGAAGCTAATACATTTTTAAACAATTTTTTGAAGGATTTTACTTAAGTATTTGAGGCAGAGAGATACAGAAAAAGAGAGCATGAGCAGGGGGAGAGGCAGAGGGAGAGGGAGAAGCAGACACACCCCTGAGCAGGGAGCCCAATGTGGGACTCAGTCCCAGGACCCTGGGATCATCACCCAAGCCAAAGGCAGATGCTTAACCACTGAGCCACCCAGGCAGCCTAAAGCTAATACATTTTGATGTGATCAGCAATGCATCAGATAAACAGATACAGCAACTTCTCTATTTTAAAATAGATGTAAAATCTAAGATTATACTCCTTAACATCAATATACACTCAAGGGGCTTCAGAGCATTTAAAAATGTGCACACCACACAGTAGTAAATGTAGCTCTACTCAAAATCTACTTATTATAAATTTGACTTGATGTTAATATATAAGCTACAATAAATAGTCAACTAAAGGTAATTTTGTATTCCCCCTTAGACTTTATTTTTTTCTCAAGATTTTATTGATTTGAGAGGGGCGATGGGGGAGAGGGAGAGAGAGCATGCTTAGGGGGAGGCACAGAGGGAGAGGCAGACTCCCCGCTCAGCAGGGAGCCCAACTTGGGGCTCGATCCCAGGCCTCTGGGATCATGACCTGAGCCGAAGGCAGACAGTTAACCGACTGAGCCACCCAGGTGCCCTCTCCCCTAGACTTTAGAAAAACTTTAGGATGGTTGCACAGGCCAGTTGTGTTTAAAAAGCTGCCCAAAGAAATTTTATAATTTGCTTCTTTTTTTTTTTTTCCTTCTGTGCCTTCTATTTTTCTATCAAAAGCCTAATATGGAAAACCAGTGAAAGCTGCTCAGGCTGAAGCTGGGGTAGGGGGTTGGGGAGACTAGGAGCCTAGACTGCTGGCCTCACCCTCCTTCCTGAGCCAGCCCCTGATACACCACGGGGGACCCTGGCTCCTAGAATAAGGACACCCCTCCATGGTCCAACGTGCCCCCTAATACGTCATCTTATTTCACAGTCTGAAGTTTGCCAGAGAGGAGCGGCTTGTTCAAGGTGTCTCCAGCTCGACAGTAACACCTGAATCCAGCCATTGTTCCCTCTGACAGTTTCCAGCAGGCCCTCCCTGTAGGACAGCCTGAACGATTTTTAGTTTTACAACGAGAGCACCATTAGACTTATTTATTTAACAGCTACCTGGTTAATACAGTTCCTTGCAATGGTTCCCTCCTCTGATAACAACTCCTAGCCTTCTTATAAGCAGGATCCGGGAATCTCACATTTGATGTTCTATGTTTTTCTCGGTATATATTTAAACTCACAAGTATGAAAATGAAACATAATTTGTGCCTATACCATTCAAAGTCCATCTATGTACACACACCCCCCCCACTAGTGTCTTCCACTCTACACTATGGAAAATACTGTCCTGTGCAAAAGGGAAAATAGCTTAGCTTGAAGGAGGCCAGTTTAGGGCAGCACCTGAGGATACCCCAGATACCGGGAGGCCCAGGGATTTGCAGGGCCCAGTCCCTGAGGGACCTCAGTTCGACAGGATGACATAAGTTTAGAGTGAGATTGAAGCATGACTACAGTGGAGTTGGTTCGAGTCTTAGTTTTTGTGGGTGTTTTTTGGTGTTTTAACATAGGAACGAGAGGAACACGCTGACCTCCATGTTCTTTGGAAACGATCCCCCCTTCTATACTTCAGTAGTTCCACACACCACACAATGCTTGGATTTATAAGTTTGAAGAAGTTTCCTGTATATCTTTACTGTGTACACTTTCCATGAAGAGAGCCGAAGCTCAGCCTTTGTAAGCACAGTCAGATGCTGCGGGGCTCACACGGCAGGGAAATAATTCACACCTTGGACTGTTAATTACACTTGCTCCTCAGCCTGGAGGCTCCAAACGCAGCAGGATCTTTGGGCAACTACGTGCCCTGTCCTGTCTGCCTGGATTAGAAATTAAGGAAGGGAAGAAAATCATTTAAGTTTTGCCTAGAGTTACGGTTAGTCTTTTTATGCTCCGCCCTCCCCTCCTATAAAGTAACCTACACAGACTGTACCTGATATAGGAATTTAATGCTTTTTCCATCCTCCTCGGAGGTACATTCTTTTAGCTGACTTTTTTCCATTTGGTGCATCTCCTATCATTGGCTGGTCGCCTAACATCTGACACAAAGGTAACCTAACCCAGGACAGGTCGGATGTACCCCCTCCCTTGCATTTTACATTCAGAATTTCAATTTCTCTTTCCAGTTACACCAGTATCAGTGTCCCAGTGTTTGCAAAAGCCTTCTAGAAACTTGGGAGAGGCAGATTAGCTTGTCAAGGCAGCCTTCACAAACAGACTAAAAAGAGAATAATGAATCCACTATCATTGACAAACTAACTGAAAACACAGACTTTGATTTTAGGCAGGCCTGAGTTTGAATCCCGACTCGACTTACCATGAAACTTGGAGCAAGTTAATTAACTCTCTTGCGTCAGTGCCTTCGCTTATCATGCAAGGATATAAATAGTACCTACTTCATAGTGTCCTTTGAGGATTATGCATATCAAAGCACATAAAATATTTAGCACGGTGCTGAATGCAGAAAACACTCCAAAAAATGCTAGCTATTACTCTCCTTGTGACACTCATGATGACCACCATTCTGTCACACAAATTACCAGAAGTAGGTACGGTCCCTGGGACAGATTCCACAGATGGGCCCACACAACCCCCACTCCAGTGCCTGGACTCTCTTGTAGCGAGAGTTCTGCATGTGACCCAGCTCCTGGCAAACCAATGCTCACATGCCCCAGTCAGGAAAGGGATTCAAGTGGAGGGGTGGATCCATCTTTTTGCAAGTATCTTGGTGGAGAAGCTTTGGTAGACATTCCAGTGTCCTGCCTCTAGCATCATAGGCATTGAATAGTGAGTAGCAGCAATGGGTTTCCATGGGAGCTGTCCTGTTTCTGATCGGGTGTTTCTCCTGGGACTCTTCAGCCGTCAGGTATCCTAACCTGTTTCCCTGGCACTGCTGGAAATCCTTTTAAATTGCCTAAGATTCGGGGTGCCTGGGGGCTCAGTCGGTTAAGTGTCTGCCTTTGGCTCAAGTCATGGTCCCAGGGTCCTGAGATCGAGTCCCGAATCAGGCTCCTTGCTCAGTGGGGAACCTGCTTCTCTGTCTTCCTGCTGCTCCCCCTGCTTGTACCCTCTCTCTGTCAAATAAATAAACAAAATCTTTAAAAAATAAATTAAAAAAAACTACCTAAGACTCTGCTCTAATCCCGTTCTATGAAAACTACAACTGAGAACACAGTAATTATCAAAATGATCAATACACTAATCATCAGAATGATCCTAAACACCTTAGTCAAAAAGCTTTCTATATTAAGTATATTCAGGCCACTAAGGGAAAAAACGAACAACATGTATAAAAACCTCATCCATGCCTTCAAAATGCAATCATCCTAAAAGATACCACATGAATGGAAACCTGTGTGATTTTTTTGTTTGTTTTTGTGTATACATGTGTTTTTATTTTTCCCTAAGGGCTTAATTTCCTTTTTGGTGGCAAGACTATTTTTTTAAAAGATTTTATTTATTTATTGGAGAGAGAAAGAGAGAACACAGAAGGAGAGGGACAAGCAAACTCCCTGCCAAGCAGGGAGCCCAATGCAGGGCTGAATCCCAGGACCCTAGAGATCATGACCTGAGTCAAAGGCAGATGCTCAACCAACTGGGCCACCCAGGCGCCCCTGATGCAAGACTTGTGTGAGGAACAAGCAGAAGGAGCTGATTAAATACGAACTTTCACAGAAGAGAATTCGCATTTGGGTGTTCATGAAGGATGACAGGTGCGCCTACCTGGCACAGTGTTCTAAGTTATAATGCGAGCGTCGAAAGGTGTGAGGGAAGCCAGTGAATGTGGGTAAGCTCAGTGTGCTGTATATGCTCATTAACATACTCACTTCTAGGATGGTACCTGGGGTGTGTGTGTGTGTGTGTGCGCGTGCACGCGCGCGCTCAATTTCAATGATGAAAATACCTTGAAAGAAGTAATTAACAAAAGCATTGAGATCTAGCTCCGGACGGATTTCGAATCAATGAGAAATGACTGTGTGAAGGCGAGGGCCTGGCTGAAGTTGGGCTTCAGTTGTACCTGGTTCTCATCTTTGTTCTTGTTGGTTTTGCGTCGTGACGTCAGATTCTTTCTCCCTACACATACTGCTCTCGTAGCATGTTATCTGAGTGACCGTGGTCCCAGTGCTACTGCTCTTGTCATTTTTATTTAATTTCCTAATTTTCTCTTCTATTCTCCTGGCAAAATGACCTCTCCTGAACAGATCAGGGAACTTGCCTCAATACTCACTACTCAATACTAATAGGTGGAACCGTCAAGTGCTTAAGTTACTTCGGTCGTCCTCAAGAATAGAGCCCACAGACTGTCCTCGGTGGTCCTGAATCCGGGTTCATCGGACACCAGATGAGCCCAACGAGATCAGTCACGTACCTGAGGTGCACCTGTGGTGAAGTCGGTGCCACTTCTGCCCTGGCTCTGAAGATCGGCCCCCTGGGGCTGTCTCCAGAAAAGGCTGGTGATGACATGGCCAAGGCAACCCGTGATTGGGAGGGTCTGAGGATGACTTTGAAACTGACCGTTCACAACAGACAGGCCCAGATTGAGGTGGGACCTTCCGCTTCTGTCCTGCTTATCAAAGCCCTCAAGGAACCGCCTAGAGACAGAAGCAGAAAATCATGAAGCACAGAGGAAACATCACTTTTGATGAGATTGTCAGCAATGCCCAACAGATACCGCACCCATACGCAGCTAGAGAACTCTCTGGAAGCACTGACGAGACCCCAAGGACCGTCCAGTCTGCGGGCTACAATGTTGATACTACCACCCTCTTGACCTCACAGATGACCTCAATAGGGGGCTGTGGGATGCCCCACTAGTTAAGAGCTCTGAAGGAAAATATTTTAATACAGGATCACTTCACAACAACATCAATGAAAAGACTCAAGCACACAAATGCTGGACCTGGCCTAGTCAGTCAAGTGGTGTCTAAGTTTTTTATTGCCACTGTAACAAATTGCCACAAATCTAGTGACTTAAAATAGCACTAATTTGTTATCCTTTTTTAAAGATTTTATTTATTTAACAGAGAGAAAGCGAGAGAGCACAAGCAGTGGGAGGGGCAGAGGGAGAAGCAGGCTCCCCGCTGAGCAGGGAGTTCGACAGGGGACTTGATCCCTGGACCCCAGGATCGTGTCCTGAGCCGAAGCCAGATGCTTAACTGACTGAGCCACCCAGGCACCCTAAACAGCACTAATTTGTTATCTTATAGCTCATTGGATGCAGCCAAGTGTTGGAAGGGCTGGTTCCTTCTGGAGGTTTCCGGGGAGAATCCATTTCCTTGGCTTGTTGGCTGTTCCAGGCTGCCTACATTCCTTGCCTCCTGGCCCCTTCTCCACATCCGTTGTTTCAACACTTCAACCCGTTGTTTCCATGGCCATGTTTTCTACTCCTGGCCCCACTCCTCCTGCTTCTTTTTTTTTTTTTTTTTAAAGATTTTATTTATTTATTTATTTGACACAGAGAGAGATCAGATCACAAGTAGGCAGAGAGGCAGACAGAGAGAGAGGAGGAAGCAGGCTCCCTGCTGAGCAGAGAGCCCGATGCGGGCCTCGATCCCAGGACCCTGAGATCATGACCTGAGCCGAAGGCAGAGGCTTTAACCCACTGAGCCACCCAGGTGCCCACTCCTCCTGCTTCTTACAAGGACTCGGGATTACCTGGGGTCCACCTGGCTAATCCAGGATAGTTTCTCCATCTCAAATCTTTTTTTTTTTAAAGATTTTATTTATTTATTTGACAGAGAGAGAGACAGCAAGAGAGGGAACACGAGCAGGGGGAGTGGGAGAGGGAGAAGCAGGCTTCCCACTGAGCAGGGAGCCCAATTTGGGGCTGGATCCCAGGACCCTGGGATCATGACCTGAGCTGAAGGCAGATGCTTAACGACTGAGCCACCCAGGCGGCCCCATCTCAAATCTTTCATCACCTCTTCACAGTCCCTTTTGCCATATGAAGTAACATTCATAGTTTTGGGGATTTGGATATGGAAGTACTGGGGCGGGGATTGAGGGGAGCCTATTCAGCCTACCACAGGTGGTGAGACAGAGTGCTGGTGTGCTTCCTCAGTTGGTGGGAGCTTCCTAGCAGGTTACACAGAGAAAGGAGAGATGAGGAAATCAAGAAAACCAACTGGCATTTGGGTTACAACACGGATGCCTGATTATCTTGCTGGCCTCTCAACCGCAAGTGCTGTTTGCTCCAGACTCTAGATTTCCACCTTCATCATCACCGTCTCTACTTCCTCTTTTTTCTGATTACCTTAGTATCTCTAGAGGTCAAACTGAGTCAGCCAGTCACCACCCTGCAGAAGACACTCCTTTTCTGCCAAGCTCTTGTAGGAAAATTAATTGGCTGCTGTCTAGCCTGTGGAGGGCAGCTTTTGAATAGGGTGCCAGTCCCATCAGCTTTGGGATGGGGGGAAGCCCAGACGAGGACCCCCAACCTGGTTTTCAGTGCATAGGAGCCTCAGACATTTTTCTCTGAAAGGGGCTGAGAGCTTTCAGAGATTTCTCAGACTTCTCTCCAAAAACAATGTCAAGGACAGAATTGGGGCAATAATTTTTGCTTTCTGATTTTAAAAACTGACATGTTTTAAGGTGCTTGTTATCAATAGGTTTTAGTTACCATTTACAGAGTACTCTTAAGGGAAAAGAAATGATAAAATGTCTAAAAATAAATAAAGGAGGAATGCTTCAGGAAGTTACGGGCTTCTCATGATGGCCTGTAATCTAATCATAGACACTAAGTGCAGGAAAGGATATGCAAATCACTAAAGGGAAGTCTTCAAGGTCAAAGGCCTTTGTGATACTTCAAATTGTAGGGAGCAACACACTGGAATTCCCAAGCCTCGAGCCAGCCATGAAAAATAGCCCATGTAGCTTCCAGGACACTGAGTTTAAGTCAGAAACTGTTGGATAAATGTTTATTCCCTTTCATAGAGAGAGGAGATCTAAGAAATGAGAGAAGTCGTCTGTAGGGTAGCACAGACACAAACTGACTTCTTTTTAATGGGAGGCGAAGAGCCTGTTAAACTGTATATTCTTGGATTATGTCAGATAATGATAGGTTCAGCCACTGGATTAGTCATATCATGAATTTCATAATCATTGTGTAATTGACACAGACCTTTAAACGGTCCTTTCTCCCTGGAAGCTGGTTTACTGCTGGAATTAAATGAAGTGTCACTCTT
>LNAC01000022.1:5864047-5940655 GCA_002007465.1 Ailurus styani
GGGGGGGAGTGGGGGGCGGGTGCTGGCGGAAACAACCTTTCACTTGGCTGTCCTTGGCTGTGACGAGGAGCTTTCCAGGACTTAACAGTCCTCCTCGCCAAGCTGTCCAAGTGAGACAAGCAGATTGTCCTTAAAGTTGTAAAGCTTCCCTCTTCTGAGAGGGAGCCCAGCAGAGGTAAAGGAAAAAGTATTTAACACCCAGACTGTTAAGAGAAGTAATTAACTATGCTGTGTGTGCATTTCCACTGTATAAACACCAGCATTTAATAAAGTCTTCATGGAGCTTAGGCACACCTACTCTAGCTTGGACTGTGGGGCCGGAAGGACCATTCAAATCCCAGCCTGGCCACTTGGGTACGAGCAATGTGACCTTCGGCGGATAGGTCCAACAGAGATGCATGTTCCATAGGAATCCTGTGATGATTAAAGCCAGTAAAATGCATGTTGTAGTCTGGGTGAGCATAAGCTCTCAATAAACTCCTTGACTTTTATTATTCATTGTCTACTCTGGCCACTGGGAATGTCCAAGACCCGTCCGAGGTCACATCCTGCTCCTCCAACCACCCAGCTGCCTATCCCTACGTTGAAACTCAGTTCTAAAATCTGCAGGTGCTTACTGGGGCTCGCCAGCCTCCCAGGAATGCTTTCTAACATCTAAACATAAATCCGGGCACTGCCTAAAACACTCCATTTGGCTTTTGAGGACTTTTCCCCTATATACTAGGCAACTTTGTATTATTTGTGAGCATCCTCTCTTTGCCTCCAATTCCTCATTCCTGGTCTTCTCGTTCCGTATCTAGGCCAAAGTCGAGATTGGAGAGATTTCCATCACGTTTGGAAAACATGACATGTGGTCAGCTTGGGGGAAAAAGGTGGGGAAGGAATTTTGCCTGTTCCTTTATTTTTTTTTTTTCCCAAGTAAATTCAAGCCCTTGTAAATTACCCCCTACCCTTATGCAGTTTCCCAGCCTTCTTTTTTTTTTTTTTAATTTTATTTATTTATTTATTTGACAGAGAGAGATACAGCGAGAGAGGGAACACAAGCAGGAGGACTGGAAGAGGGAGAAGCAGGCTTTCCCGAAGAGCAGGGAGCCCGATGTGAGGCTCGATCCCAGGACCCTGGGATCATGACCTGAGCCAAAGGCAGACACTTAATGACTGAGCCACCCAGGCTCTGCTCTCAGCCTTCTTTTAACTCCCTTTGAATAATACAAATATCTCCTTCCACGCCTCACCCCCTAGCTTATCACAACATTTCAACCTAAATGCAACCACCTGTGACAGGATTCTGGCCAGGTGAGTTAGGGTGGTTGTGATGTACACTGCTTATAAGTCCCAAAATGCTTTACAGAAACATTCACACTCTTTCCTTCCTAGTTGGGCACTTGGATTTTTTTTTTTTAAGATTTTATTCATTTATTTATTTGGGAGAAAGAGTACGAGCAGGGGGAGAGACAGAGGTAGAAGCAGACTCCCTGCTGAGCACAGAGTCAAATGGGGAGGGGGGTAGGCCTAGTCCCAGGATCCCAAGATCATGACCTAGGCCAAAGGCAGATGTTTAACTGGCCAAGCCGCCCAGGTGCCTAGCTGGGGCACTTGCATGGCACTCGTATATAAAGATCTATGGGAGAATTTTGAGGAGGCCCTGGGGGAGTTATGGAGCCACAAGCTAGAAGGAGCCTGGATACCTGAGTCACCGTTTGGCGGAGACTGCCCAGGATGGCTGCCCAACCCACTGAGAGGTGAGGGAGAAATGAATCTTTGTTGTGTTAAACCACGGAGATTTGGGAGTCCTGTGTTATAGCCGCTAGTGTTCATTAACCTTATTCACACATTTTAAAAGTTCCTAGAACATAATAAGGGCTTACTAAATACAAGTTTTTATTAATTGGCCAATCTGCTAATATTTATTGAATATTACAGGTATTAGCTTGTATATTTCTTACAAAATCTTAGGAGGCAGTGACCCAGGCCTTTCTCCCTCCCTCCTTTGGGCCTTTACCTACGTTCTTCTCTTTGCCTGACCTGCTCCTTCCTCCCTTCTTCACCCAGTCAACCACTACTCATCCTTAAGATCACAGCTCACATGTGTCTTACTCACAAAAACCTTCCCTGACTCCCTCAATTTAGTGCCCTCATCACATGATCTCGTAGATTCTGAAATTTTTCCTACAGGGTACTTATCACAATTTGTCATTGCATGACTATTTATGTCATCCTTTGGTGATGTCTCTCTTCCCCACCATAGAGTAAGGGCCATCCTATCTGATTCACGGTTGTATTCTCTGTACCTTGCCCAGGGCCTGGCACACAAGATGTGCTTAAAAAAGATTTGACTGTACATGTATTTGCATGTGGTGGCTTTCACAGGCTTCTTAGTGGAGTCAAATATCAGAGTTGAGTCTGGTTTTCATCTTTACAAGTGTAAAAACTTAATTTTTCTCTTTTTGTCTTTTAAAGATTTTATTTTTTTATTTGACAGAGAGAGAGAGATTACAAGTAGGCAGAGAGGCAGGCGGGGAGAGAGAGGGGGAAGCAGGCTCCCCGCTGAGCAGAGAGCCCGATTCAAGGCTCTATCCCAGGACCCTGAGATCATGACCTGAGCCAAAGGAAGAGGCTTAACCCACTGAGCCACCCAGGCACCCCGAAGCTTAAGTTTTCATGGAAGCCCAGAGTCTGGGAAATGGTTCAGAATATCCGTACTGATAGGGTATCTACTTCCTGGACTAAAAGTCCCTGGAAAAGTAAACTAGTTAATATTCAGAAGCCCATCTGAGGAAGAAAGAAAGAGGATGGTTTTGAGAGGAATTGACTTCTTCTAGGCTCCTTGCTAGATCTTACCGTCTTACTGGGGTGTTTGTTTGTTTATTTATTTGTTTAGCTAGACCTTTCTTTCCCCCATTAGATCCCACTGAACCCATGCTTAGTGAAAGTCATGGAACAGAATAGGAGCTCAGGGCACCTGGCAGGCTCGGTGGGTTGAGATCCTATTCTTTTTTTTTTTTTAAAGACTTTATATCTGTGAATCCTATTGGGTAAATGACTGACAAATGTACTTATGCTTTGGCTCCCTATTTTCTAGAGCCCATGAACATGATTACCTTTTTTTTTTTCCCCCAAGCTTTATTTGTTTGAGAGAGAGAGCATGCATGAGCTGGGGGAGGGACAGAGAGAGAGAGAGGGAATCTCAACCAGACTCCCATCAAGCGTGGAGCCTGACACAGGGCTCAATCCCAGGACCCTGAGATTGTGACCTGAGCTGAAATTGAGAGTCTGATGCTTAACGGACGGAGCCACCCAGGCGCCCAACGTGATTACTTTTTGTTTTGATATCACCTGCCCCTGTGTCTCTACTGTGGATGTTTGGGAAGAACTAGTGACTGTGAACCAGACCCACAGACTACAAATTCCTTAAAGTTAGGAATCATCATCATCAAAATTTTTAAAAAAAGGCATTATTATCAGCATCAGAGCCAACATTGATCATGTACTTTTCCACACCAGGCACTGTGCTGAGCCCTGCACAACTATTATTTAATTTCATTGTCATAACAACATTGGGAGTAGCATCCTCATTTTACAGATGAGGAAATGATGCATCCCAGACTATCTTCATCTCCGTGTCCCTACGACACCCGGAAATGGACTTGATGACTGTGCATTTCAAACGTGTGCATAATCAATGCTTGGTCATGAGCAGCAGAAAACAACTATAGTTATTGTAAACAGATAAGAGATTTTAACAATGTTACCAAAAATTTACAAGAAGCTGGAGAAACAGACAGAAGTTAAGAGTGGGCACTTGGGTGGTGTAGACAGTTAAGCATCCAACTCTTGATTTTGGCTTAGGTCATGGTCTCAGGGTTGTGAGATTGAGTCCTGCATTAGGCTCCACGCTCAGCATGGAGTCTGCTTGGGACTCTTTCTCCCTCTTGCTCTGCCCCTCCCCTGGCTCTAAAATAACTAAAATCTTAAAGAAAAAAATTTAAGATAGGGGCAGGGGGTCAAGGAGCAGAATACCAGATGATCATTTTTTAGTAGGAACAATCCAACCAAGATGCCTCAGCCAAATCCTTCCAACACACATGGATCCCGATTTTTCATTCATCCTTACCTCATTTATTCACAACTTAAAATCAGATGAGAATGACCAACCAAGGTCATTTGCCCTTATCCTAACTAAGGGTACATTTGGGGAGAGGTTTGTCTCTAGACCTTTCTATCTCCCTAGGGGGAGGTGAGACTTGCTTTGACTCACACAGTGGGAAGTTCCCCTAAATGGAGCTTTGGATGCAAGTCAGTCACAAACACTGATCGTCCTCCGTACCATGGGTGGAATTAATTCAAGCCTGTTACAATGACTGAATCACAATTACTGTTATATTTCAGTCCCCTTGCTGATATCAGAGAAACCCCAGAGACAAGTTACCATTTAGCATAGTTTCTACACATGACGTAATTTTATATTAGTTTTAGGCGACATTTTCTGACATGAGGATGCCCCCCAGTCAGGAGCCTGAAGCTTCACGCCCCTGATTTAAAGGACCCCATTCATGTAACCACCCAGCTCCAGGTGGTAGAGACCTGTCTCCCTGAGTGGAGGGTCCAGATCCAATTGTTGGATCCAAAGAGTTGCCTTTTCTTTTCCTTTTAGAGAGAGAGCGCGCACATTTGTGAAGAGTGGGGGAAGGACAGAGGGAGAGGGAGAGAGAGTCCCAAGCAGACTCCTGAAGCAGGGCTCAATCTCACAACCCTAAGATTACCACCTGAGCCAAAGCCAAGAGTCAGACTTAACTGAATGCGCCACCCAGGCCCCCAAGAGTTGCCTTTTGATTGTTGTTAGGTGAACTATCACGATAACTCAGCAAGCATGGACACATCTTGCCTCTGTGGATTTTCAGCACACCTGGCTTCCCTGATGCTCACCGCCAGATCTGTGTTCACCTTCATGTGAAGGCCAAAAGGGGCGATGCAAGTTCAGCAGGGCCTGGTCTGATTGGGGCCAGTGGGAGCCCCATGTTTTGAGTTCAAATTGAAGCTTAGTGGTTGGAGTCATGGGGAGAGAAGGGGAGCCCATTGGCAGAGGGAGAAGCAGAGAGCCCGATGCTGGACTCGATCCCAGGACCCTGGGATCATGACCTGAGCCGAAGGCAGCCGCTTAACCGACTGAGCCACCCAGGCGGCTCAGATGGTTAAGTGTCTGCCCTCAGCTCAGGTCGTGATCTCCAAGTCCGGGGATCGAGCTGGGCGGGGAGCCTGCTTCTCCCTCTTCCTCTGCCTCTCCCCCTGCTTGTACTTTCTCTGTCTCTCTTTCTCTCAAATGAATAAATAAAATCTTTAAAAGAAAAAAAATATTAAAAAAAAATCAAGGTGGCAAACTATAACCTATAGGCCAGCTGTCTGCTTTTGTAAATGAAGTTTTATCGGGCTGGGATTGGGCGAGCGTTGCAGGACCGTGTCAATGCAGGACCTTCACTTAAACTTCTGATATTTTGTTCATCCTGGAATATTTTTACATTAATTTTGAATTTTTTAAATATTTTATTTATTTATTTGACACAGAGAGAGAGATCACAAGTAGGCAGAGAGGCAGGCAGAGGGAGAGGGGGAAGCAGACTCCCCGCCGAGCAGAGAGCCCAATATGGGACTCGATCCCAGGACCTTGAGATCATGACCTGAGCCAAAGGCAGAGGCTTTAACCCACTGAGCCGCCCAGGTGCCCCCCATTAATTTTGATTTTTTAAAAAATATTGCATTCAAATATTTTCTCGGTTACGGAGTCTTTTGGCATCCTCTTAAATTTTACAGTCAAGGCAAGTAAGTGCCTCACTCACCCCACCCTGATCCTGGCCTTGCTCTTAGCTCTCATTTAACCCAGGACAACCCTCCCTTACTTATTCCTGACTTTGACTTTTTTTATTCTTTCATTAAACATTTATGGAGCACATAGCCAGCCAGCCAGACAAAACTCTCTGCAGATAAAATTAAAACCCCTGATAGAAGGAAGAAGCATTCTAATATTGGATATGACAATGTAATATACAGAAAGAGCAACAACGTGACCCAGAACCAGGACAGGGAAAGGTGGAGAACATCTCCCATACCCACAGCCAGCTGAGGATCTTACTGGAAATTAGGATCCGAATAAAAGCCCTCCTGTGGCTCCTTTTAGCACCTACTCCCACCTTTTTCTGCTCCCCTTCACCACCAAATTCTCAAAAGAATACAACTTGGACATCTTCAGGAGACCACACCGGTTGTCTCTGGGGTGTCTCCAGTTCTCTGGATTGGTTGGCATCCTTCCTCTTGGCATCATAGCACTGGTTCCTCCATCTCCTGTATCCCCCCAAATGGGACCTGAAAGCTTCACTAGATTTGGGCTACCCATTTGGGCCAGAGGATGTCCGATGTGAGCAGTGTACAGGGTACTGCAGCATCTCACGAAGGACCTGAAGCCTGATTGCTCCATGTTTCGGGATCTCTAATTTCATGGTTTCTGAGTCAGTATGCAGACTGGACTTGGAGAGGGACCAATCTATTGATGCAGAGCCAATGCAGAAGGAACTAGAGACTCAAATGAGGACATGACCCAGCTGCGGGTTTCCTAGTAGGTAATACATGTCTTTTCCATTTTATGAAACAATATGGGCATCTTGTCCAAAATTAGCTTATATGTTGGGAACCCGCAGGGATTAAATATTGTTTATAACAAAGCTTACCATTTAATTTTTATTTAAGGAGCACCTGGGTGTTTCAGTGGGTTAAGCATCTGCCTTCGGCTCAGATCATGATCTCAGGGTCCTGGGATTGAGCCCCGCATCGGGCTGCCTGCTCAGCGAAGAGCTTGCTTCTCCCTCTCCCTCTGCTGCTCCCCCTACTTGTGTTCTCTCTCTCTGTCAAATAAATAAATAAAATCTTTAAAAAAACAATAATTTTTATTTAAAATTTTTTTCCTTTTGGGGTGCCTGGGTGGCTCAGTGGGTTAAAGCCTCTGCTTTCGGCTCAGGTCATGATCTCAGCGTCCTGGGATCGAGGCCCGCATCAGGCTCTCTGCTCAGCAGGAAGCCTGCTTCCTCCTCTCCCTGTCTCTCTGCCTGCCTCTCTGCCTACTTGTAATCTCTCTCTCTGTGTCAAATAAATAAATAAAATCTTTAAAAAAATTTTTTTTCCTTTTTTGAAATAACTTTAGAGTTATAGAAAAGTTGCAAAGATTGGCCATATATTCTTCGCTAGTTTCGTCTAACGTTAAAATCTTATATAATCAGGATGCATGTGTCAAAACTGACACATGGACATGGATACAGGAATATTAGCTAAACTGCAGACTCTGTTCAGATTTTACTGATTTGGACATTACCGTCCTTTTCTGTTTCAGGATTCTACATTACATTTAGTAAATTCTTTTCCTTCCTTCCTCTCTCTCTCTTTTTTCCCCAAGATTTTATTTATTTATTTATTTTTCAGGGAGAGAAAGAGCACAAGCAGAGGGAGCGGCAGGCAGAGGGAGAAGCATGCCCCCTGCTTAGCAAGGAAACTGATGTGGGGCTCGATCCCAGGACCCTGGGATCATGACCTGAGCTGAAGGTGGCCTCTTAACTGACCGAGCCACCCAGGTGTCCCCCCTCTTCTCTTTCTCAAGGGCAAAGTGATTTTTTAATTGCGATAAAATATGTACAATGCAAAATCTAACATATTTACAATATTTATGTGTGCAATCCAGCAACATTAAATCCATTCACCTTGTTGTACAAGCACCACTACTATCCAGCTCCAGAACCTTTTTCTGTCATCTGAAACTGAAACTCATTTTCCCATTAGACAAATAACTATCTTTTTTAAGTTATTAATTTTTTAAAACTCCAAAATGTTCTATTTTTTAAGATTTTATTTATTTGTGGGGGGAGAGAAAGAGAGAGAGAGAGAGAGAGAGGGAGGGAGCATGAGCAGTGGGGAGGGGCAGAGGGAGAAGCAGAGAGAGAGAAAAAGAGAGAGAGAGAGAAGACTCCCTGCTGAGCTGGGAGCCCAATGCAGGACTCGATTCCAGGACCTGGGATCATAACCTGAGCTGAAGGCAGATGCTTAACCGACTGAGCCACCCAGGCACCATGAAATCTCCAACCCTTTCAGATTAAATAATGTCATCTACCATTCCTGGAGAAAGATTATTAATGGAATACATCTTGGCATGCTGATGGCAGTGGTTTTTGCCTGACCGGCTTCTATTCCCCTTCTCCAGGTAGCATCATCTTGATCTTATTCTTTGCCAGAAGGCTCAGTGGGATGGTCAGGCATGATGACTTTTTCTCCCAACCAAGGGGTAGCAGGTACGGTGCTGGGCCCACGACCCTCTCTCCCCTGGGCGCAGGAACAGGGGCAGAAAGAGACAGGAACTGACCTCTCCTGACAGCGATGTCCTGACATACTAACCTTTAGCTCCTGCCACTTCCTTCCCCAGAGCCGCTCTAGTTCTTGTCCCCATTATCATGGTGTCTTTTATATTCTGTTACTGGCCTAACATCTTTCCTCCCTGCCCCTTAGTAGTGAAGGACAACAGAGAACCCTATTTGATAGAGCAAATTATTTTAACTCAAAGACCTCATGGGACATGTGAATCCCAGGAAAACATTTAATACTGCATTCTACTCTTCCTCGGCACCAGCCTGTTGCGTAGAAAGGAAAGGTCCTTGTGTGTCCACTATATTCAAATTTAAAAAAGTTTTTAATAAATAATTTCTTTTAAAAAGGGCCTGGTGCAATCATGTCTAAAAAAAAGAGCCTCTCCACTTCTCCATCTGAAAGAGATTCCTGAGCTTTGAGAGTGATACCCCCAGTTCTAGAAAAATCTGTGTGTGTGGGGGGGAAGTAGAGAGAGACCCCATCAAATAAAGGCCCTCAGGTGCTTTTGGAACCGAGATGTTTCTTGCCCTTTTCTGGGTATCTTTTGAGGGCTGACATTAGGATGGACACCTAGGGGCTGTGGCGCCAGTGAGATTTGGTGAGAACTGTGGCTGCTTGTTCCACATAAAACCGCAGGTAAATCACTCAACATCTCTGAACACAAGGTTCCTTACCAGTGAAGTGGAGGGTGATGATAATGCCACTTCACAAAGCTGTGAGCATTGGAGGAATCGTGCTTTCAGAGGGCACGGCACACTGTAGGCATTCACCTTGGATGTGCCCCGTTCTGTGGACTGCTTGCTGCTACAGGAATTACTTCGACCAAGTTGCTGAGGTGGCTTGCCAATGGAACTGATTTGTTTATCGGGTTACATTTGGGGTCCAGGCATCGGAAGCTGGTTGACAATTTGTAGGACACTGTGCAGTTTGGAGACCTGGGGCCATTTGCATCTTAAGTATTAGAATGGTTGTGTGGCCAACAGCTCAGAAGAGACCTATGCATATTCACATCATATCCCCCGAGAGTTCCACGGCTCGATGAGAAGGAAGAACTGGGTCTCTACACCAGATACAAAACCCCAGGAGCTCTCCAGAGACCCTAGCAGCCAGTTCCACCTGTGATCACAGGAGGCGCAAAGGAGTTCCCCATGTTCAGGGAATTCCTTAGCCCCTAACACAGCTGCATTATAGAGCCAGTTTCCTGAATATAGGTTGTTTTCTCATATTTCTGTAAAGGAGGCTTATTCTGCCTGGATATCCTTCCCATGCATAACGCATCAATCAGAAGAGGGCCATCACTGGGGTTGTCCAGGGTACTACCTGCACAACTCTACACAGCAGCCCTAGGTTTAAAAAAAAAAAAGAGTTCTAAGAGTCAGAAAAATTTGAACCTAAATCCCATTTCTGCCATTTATTCTCAGTAAAACCATGAGTAAATTGACCTTTCTAAGTCTCACTTTCCTCATTTATGAAGTTGGAATGATTACAGACAGCGGCTACCTCTTAAAGGTATTGTGAGGATTAAAATAAAATAATATATATGTAAAGATTTTAATACAGTGCCTGGCACATAGAACGTGTTTTCTTTTTTAAAGATTTTACTTATTTATTTATCTATTAGAGAGAGAGCTTGCATGAGCATGAGTCAGGGAGCAGGACAGAGGGAGAAGCAGACTCCCCGCTTGGCAGGGAGCCCAACCACACACGGGGCTTGATCCCAGGACCCTGGGATCAGGACTTGAGCCGAAGGCAGCCGCTTAACCAACTAAGCTACCCAGGTGCCCCAAGAACATGCTTAATAAAAGCTGTAAGAATACATATTATTCTCCATGGCTAGCTTTTAGTATACCTTTAAGACCAGCTTCTGTGTCTCCTCTCCTGGAAGACTTTTCTAATTCCCATCCAAGCCAGGTCGAATGCCCCTCCTCTGTGCTCCTGTCTCCCCCTGTGCCACCTCCCAGAACTGTGACCTCTTGCCATCAGGGACTGCCTTTCACATGAAGATTGCCGGCACCTAGAACAATGCCTGGCGCCTAGTAGGCACTCACTGAATGCTAGCTGAAGAAATGAATGACTCAATGCTGCCTTCAGGGGGGGCCCAAGGGAAAAGGGTGCTCGTATTTTCTGGTGGCAGCCGGTGACAGGAAAAAGAGGCAGAGAAATGGGGAAGGAGAGCCGGGACTGGACACCTGCCAACGGTAGGTCAGCTCCTTCCTGTGGTCATTTTCTGTGGAAGAAACACTAAGTGAAACCTTGTACCGAGCTGGGCCTAAGAAGATAAACAAGCCAAGGATTCCACGGAGACAATGGCCCGATTCTCCCTGACCGGGGAAGGGGGGACTGTGGGGAACCAGACAAACATCCCCTTCCAGTTTCCGTCCGTCCGTCCGTGCTCAGCTCCCACACGGCCTCCGGCCGCCCTGTGCTCCCCCGGCCCCGCCAGGGCTGAAGCGGCTTCGAAGCCGAGCCGTGAGATCCGCGAAGGCTGGCCGGAGCTGCAGCGAGTCTGAATCAGCCCTAACCACAATGGCCTTAGAATGACAGAGGCTTTCTGTTTCCAGGGTGTGTTCTAAAGTGGGTTTTGTTGGTGGCACAGTTGGCTTCCACGTGGCCCCTGCCAACCAGGAGCTGAGATTCGCAGTTTGTGTAGATCAAATTATTGAACTTCAAAACACCTATGAAAAATGGCAAGAGCAAAACAGCAGTGACCGTGCAAAGCTGGGGGTGGGGGTGGGGGTGAGGGGATGTGGTTTAATAGGAGCACGTGTGACAAATGATTTCGCGGCCCAGACGCCCGGAGGCTCAGCATGAGTCAGCCGAAGGATGTGGGTGCCAAGAAAACCTCAGGCAAGCCTGGACCCTGTGGAGGCTTCCAGAAAAAGAAAGGTGATGGCTAACTCTACTCAACGCTGGTCAGACCACCCTGGAGGAGGTCTGGCTCTGTCTGCATGCCCCATTGTGAGGGGAAAGGGTGTGTCCTGAGTGCAGTTACCAAGCTTGGGGTTGGGGTTGGGGCCTTGGAGGGACTCAAAACTGGTGTCTAAAGTTAGACGAGAAGAAGAGATGAGTAACCTGGAGAGGAAAGGGCTTAGGTGGAGGGGTGAGGGGTGAGGAGGGAGGTCTGCTGCCTGTAACTTCTGCCTGGAAACTTCTTCCTGTCTGCCTCATGACTTAGGCCTCAGCTGTCCCACCTCTTTTGTCACCTCTTCCAAGAAGCCTTCCCTCCCCTCTCTAAGTAGAACCAACCATGCCTCTGTGGAGACCCCCTTCCTCTGCGTCTAGGGGTCAGGTCCTTTTATTACTCCCACAGAATGACATCGGTTGAGCAGTGTCCCCATTCTGTTTCTCTTTGCCACCCTAGTGCTTGGCCTAGGGACTGTCTTTCAGCTAATGTCTGATTGATTAAACCATTGACGTGAAAACTGTCACCGAAAATTCTGATCACGAGGAAGAGAGCTTGTATTCTTTCTACGTGGCTGGAAAAGACGGAACTGGGAAAGGGCGGAGATGATAAGAAGGTGGATTTCAGCTCAAAATTAGGAAGTACTTTGTAATAATAGTGACGATAGCTTTGTTGAGACTTTTAGTCACATGTTGCCATAAAGCAAGTTACTCCAAAACTTAGCAGCCTGAAACAACAAGAAATATTTATTATCTCACAGAATTGGTGTGGGTCAGCAATTCAAGAGAAGCTTAGAAGAGAGGTTCTGGCTTGGGGTCTCTTAGGCGCCTATGGCCTAGATCACAACTGGCCTAGATCGCGTCTAGGCTTAACTGAGGCTGGAGGATCCGCCTCAAGATGGCGCACTCACACGGCTGCTGGCAGGAGGCCTCGGTTCCCCAACGTGGGAGCTCAAATACGTGGAGCATTTGAATGACCTCACAACATGGTAGCTGGCTTACACCAGAGTAAGTGATCTGAGAAAGAGAACAAAGAGGAGGCTGCAATGTCTTTTACGAACTAGCCATAGAAGTCAGTCTGGGGTCGCCTGGGTGGCTCGTTGGTTAAGCAGCTGCCTTCTGCTCAGTTCACGATCCCAGGGTCCTGGGATCAAGGCCCGCATCGGGCTCCGTGCTCAGCAGGGAGCCTGCTTCTCCCTCTGTCTCTACCTGCCTCTCTGCCTGCTTGTGCTCTCTCTCTCTGACAAATAAATAAATAAAATCTTATTTAAAAAGAATGATATATATATAATAAAGAATGATATGTATATTAAAAAAAAGAAGTCACTGTCTGTCAATTCTATTATACTCTGTGTGGAAGGTGCTGGGCTGGCTCAGTTGGCAGGGCTTTCAACTCTTGGTCTCGGGGTTGTGAGTTCAAGGCCCATAATGAGTACAGAGATTACTTAAAAAAAATTCGTAAAGGGCAGCTGGGTGGCTCAGTGGGTTAAAGCCTCTGTCTTCGGCTTAGGTCATGATCTCAGGGTCCTGGGATCGAGGCCCGCATCGGGCTCCCTGCTCAGCAAGGAGCCTGCTTTCTCCTCTCTGCCTGCCTCTCAGCCTACTTGTGATCTCTCTCTCTGTCAAATAAATAAATAAAATCTTTTAAAAAAAATTCTTAAAAATAAAAACCAGAGGCGGCTGGGTGGCTCAGTTGTTAAGAGTCTGCCTTTGGCTCAGGTCATGATCCCAGGGTCCTGGGATCAAGCCCTGCATCGGGCTCCCTGCTTGGCGGGGAGTCTGCTTTCCCTCTCCCACTCCCCCTGCTTGTATTCCCTCTCTTGGTCTCTTCTCTCTCTCTCTGTCAAATAAATAAAAATCCTAAAAAAAACCCCTAAAACAACTGGTAGATTATTTACAGCTACTGTAGGGGGAGGAAAAATAATTTAAAAGAAATAAAGTAAAAACCAACTGTGTGGGAAAAGACTGCACATAGGCACGGATACTAGCTGGTGAGAACCACTGTGGTCACCTTGCAGGTGGGCTAGTGCTCTGAGCACTAGCCAAGGACCAGGCACCATGCGGGCTGTCCAGGGCTGGCTCTGTCCTGTAACCGCCACCACCACTTTGGGAGAATGGCATTTTATTATCTCCATTTTATTTTATGTATTTATTTTGGTTTTCTTTTTTTTTTCTAATTTCTTTCCTTCTTTCTTTTTATTTATTTATTTGACAGAGAGAGAGAGGGAGAGAACATAGCAGGGGGAGCAGCAGAGAGAGGAAGAGGGGGAAGCAGACTCCCCACTGAGCAGGGAGCCTGATGCAGGACTTGATCCCAGGACCCTGGAATCATGACCTGAGCCAAAGGCCGATAAAGTAAAGATAAGTAAATTAAAGGTAAAAATTACTTTAATTTTTATCACAGAAGGGGTGCCTGGCTCAGTCAGTAGAACATGTGAGGCTTGATCTCAGGGTCATGAGTTTGAGCCCCACACTGGGCATGGAGATTACTTTAAAAAAAAAAAAGAAAAGAAAACATTAACTCACATCACAGGAACAATATATGTATTAGTATATAGATCATAAATTGCATAAGCAATTTCCTAAGCTTATTTTTAAAGTTAATTTTAGAGTTAATTTATTGGAAATCTGAATATATACCTCACTGTCCTCTGCAGTGAGAGCTGATGGTATATTTTCAAATTCCTGTTGTTTAGATAAGGAAACCAAAGCACATAGACATTAATGAACTTGTCCGTGGTCACCTATCTGGAAAGTCTCTGAGCTTTGGTTTAAACCTAAAAACCCAGTCATTACTTTTTGTGCCAGATTCCACCACATGCGCTGCCTCGTGGGTCTCCACTGGTCTGTCCGGGAGGCTGGAGCGGTCATGCTCTACCCTGGCTGCATGTCAGCCTTAGCTGGGGAACTTTACAAAGGCCTGATGCCTGCGCCCAAACTCCAGGGATTCTGTTCTAATTGGTTTGGAGTTTAATTCTGTTCTGCAGGGTCAAAACACTGCCAACACTGGTTGGGAGTCAGATCATGACTTCTTCCAAATATTACATTATCACCCGGCCTAAATGGAATATACTCCTATTATCAAACAATTGGGAACTCAATTATAATATGTACATGAGTTCCTAATTGTTATCTTGGGTCCTGTGGTGGTCTGAGTTTATCTTGAAAGGCAAGAAGAGGTTGAATAGGCTGGGAAGGAGTCGTAGTCCAGCTAGAAGGAAAGACTCAGGAGACAAGTAATGCCAGGATAGAATTTCAGGAATATAAATTATTAACAAGAGGCTCTTTACAGAAGTCCTCTCTCAGCTTCTCTAACTCCCAGACTGTTTACCCCCTCCCATCCAAATCGACAGCTCCTACTCACTGTCCACTTTGATCAGAGACAACTTTCATTTTTTTCTTTTTTTCTTTTAGAGTTTATTTTTTTATTCTTTATTATTTTTATTATTTATTTATCTATTTGCCCCATGGGTACAGGTCTGTGAATCATCAGATTAGGAGTCTCTAATGGTTTGTCTCCTTCCCCATCCCATCTTGTTTCATTATTTTTCCCTCCCTACCCCCCACGACCACCAAACCTGCCCCTCAAATTCCTCATTTGTGAGATTAGGAGTCTCTAATGGTTTGTCTCCTTCCCCATCCCATCTTGTTTCATTATTTTTCCCTCCCTACCCCCCACGACCACCAAACCTGCCCCTCAAATTCCTCATACCAGAGAGATCATATAATAATTGTCTTTCTCTGACTGACTTATTTCGCTTAGCATAACACCCTCTAGTTCCATCCATGTCACCGCAAATGGCAAGATTTTGTTTCTTTTGATGGCTGCATAGTATTCCTTTGTATATAGATACCACATCTTCTTTATCCATTCATCTATTGATGGACATCTAGGTTCTTTCCATAGTTTGGCTATTGTGGACCTTGCTGCTATAAACATTGGGGTGCATGTGCCCCTGAGGATCACTACCTTTGTATCTTTAGGGTAAATCCCCAGTAGTCCAATTGCTGGGTTGTAGAGTAGCTCTATTTTCAACTTTTTGAGGAACCTCCATACTGTTTTCCAGAGTGGCTGCACCAGCTTGCATTCCCACCAACAGTGTAGGAGGGTTCCCCTTTGTCCTCATCCTTGCCAACATCTGTTGGTTCCTGACTTATTGATTTTAGCCATTCTGACTGGTGTAAGGTGGTATCTCGCTGTGGTTTTAATTTGTATTTCTCTGATGCCGAGTGATGTTGAGCACTTTCTCATGTGTCTGTTGGCCATTTGGATGTCTTCTTTGGAGAAATGTCTGTTCATGTCTACTGCCCATTTCTTGACTGGGTTATTTGTTTTATGGGTNATATAAGCCCTTTATCTGATATGTCATTTGCAAATATCTTCTCCCATTCTGTCAGTTGTCTTTTGGTTTTGTTGACTGTTTCCTTTGCTATGAAAAAGCTTTTAATCTTGACAAAGTTCCAATAGTTCATTTTTGCCCTTGCTTCCCTTGTATTTGGTGATGTTCCTAGGAAGTTGCTGCAGCTGAGGTTATAGAGGTTGCTACCTGTGTTCTCCTCAAGGATTTTGATGGATTCCTTTCTCACATGGAGGTCCTTTATCCATTTTGAGTCTATCGTTGTGTGTGGTGTAAGGAAATGATCCAGTTTCATTTTTCTGCCCGTGGCTGTCCAGTTTTTCCAACACCATTTGTTGAAGAGACTGTCTTTTTTTTTTTCAATTAGACATTATGCTTTGTCGAAGATTAGTTGACCATAGAGTTGAGGGTCCATTTTTGGGTTCTCTATTCTGTTCCACTGGTCTATGTGTCTGTTTTTGTGCCAGTACCATACTGTCTTGATGATGACAGCTTTGTAATAGAGCTTGAAATCTGGAATTGTGATGCCGCCAACTTTGCTTTTTTTTTTCAACATTCCTTTGGCTATTCGGGGTCTTTTCTGGTTCCATATAAATTTTAGGATTATTTGTTCCATTTCTTTGAAGTAAATTGCTGGTATTTTGATGGGGATTGCATTAAATGTGTAGATTGCTCTAGGTAGCATAGACATTTTCACAATATTTATTCTACCCATCCATGAGCATGGAATGTTTTTCCACTTCTTTGTGTCTTCCTCAATTTCTTTCATGAGTATTTTATAGTTTTCTGAGTACAGATTCTTTGCCTCTTTGGGTAGGTTTATTCCTAGGTATCTTATGGTTTTGGGTGCAATTGTAAATGAGATTGACTCCTTAATTTCTCTTTCTTCTGTTTTGTTGTTGGTATATAGAAATGCAACTGATTTCTGTGCATTGATTTTATATCCTGACACTTGACTGAATTCCTGTATGAGTTCTAGCAGTTTTGGAGTGGAGTCCTTTGGGTTTTCCACATAAAGTATCATCTGCAAAGAGTGAGAGTTTGACTTCTTCCTTGCCGATTTGGATGCCTTTTATTTCTTTTTGTTGTCTGATTGCTGAGGCTAGGACTTCTAGTACTATGGTGAATAGCAGTGGTGATAGTGGACAGCCCTGCCGTGTTCCTGACTTGAGGGGTAAAGCTCTCAGTTTTTCTCCATTGAGAATGATATTCCCTGTAGGTTTTTCCAAGGTGGCTTTGATGATATTGAGGTATATACCCTCTATGCCTACACTGTGAAGAGTTTTGATCAAGAAAGGATGCTGTACTTTGTCAAATGCTTTTTCAGCATCTATTGAGAGTATCATATGGTTCTTGTTCTTTCCTTTATTAATGTCTTGTATCACATTGATTGATTTGAGAATGTTAAACCAACCCTGCAGCTCAGGAATAAATCCCACTTGGCGGTGGTGAATAATCCTTTTAATGTGCTGTTGGTTCCTATTGGCTAGTATTTTGTTGAGGATGTTTGCATCCATGTTCATCAGGGATATTGGTCTATAATTATCCTTTTTGATGGGGTCTTTGCCTGGTTTGGGGATCAAGGTAATGTTGGCCTCATAAAATGAGTTTGGATGTTTTTTCCTTCCATTTCTATTTTTTGGAGCAGTTTCAGGAGAGTAGGTATTAATCCTTCTTTGAATGTTTGGTAGAATTCCCCTGGGAAGCCATCCGGCCCTGGGCTCTTGTTTTTTGGGAGATTTTTGATGACTGCTTCAATCTCCTTACTGGTTATGAGTCTATTCAGATTTTCAATTTCTTCCTGGTTCAGTTTTGGCAGTTTATATTTCTCTGGGAATGCATCCATTTCTTCCAGACTGTGAAATTTGCTGGTGTAGAGTTTCTCATAATATGTTCTTATAATTGTTTGTATTTCTTTGGTGTTGGTTGTGATCTCTCCTCTTTCCTCTTTCATTTTATTAATTTGAGTCCTTTCTCTTTTCTTTTGGATAAGTCTGGCCAGGGGTTTATCAATCTTATTAATTCTTTAAAAGAACAAGCTCCTAGTTTCGTTGATTTATTCTACTATTCCTTGGTTTCTATTTCATTGATTTCTGCTCTGATCTTTATTATTTCTCCTCTCCTGCTGGGTTTAAGCTTTCTTTGCTGTTCTTTCTCCAGCTCCTTTAGGTGTAGGGTTAGGTTATATACTTGAGACCTTTCTTGTTTCTTGAGAAAGGCTTGTATTGCTATATAATTTCCTCTCAGGACTGCTTTTGCTGTGTCCCAAAGATTTTGAACAGTTGTGTTTTCATTTTCATTTGTTTCCATGAATTTTTTTAATTCTTCTTTAATTTCCTGGTTGACCCATTCATTCTTGAGTAGGGTGTTCTTCAGCCTCCATGTATTTGAGGTCTTTCCAACTTTCCTTTTGTGGTTGAGTTCTAGTTTCAGAGCATTATGGTCTGAAAATATGCAGGGAATGATCCCAATCTTTTGGTACCTGTTGAGACCTGATTTGTGACCCAGAATATGGTCTATTCTGGAGAATGTTCCATGTGCACTGGAGAAGAATGTGTATTCTGTTGTTTTGGGATGGAATGTTCTGAATATATCTGTGATGTCCAACTGGTCCAGGGTGTCATTTAAAGCCTTTATTTCCTTGTTGATCTTTTGGTTCGATGATGTATCTATTTCAGTAAGGGGGATGTTAACGTCCCCTGCTATTATTGTTTTATTGTCAATGTGTTTCTTTGATTTTGTCATTAATTGATTTGTATAATTGGCTGCTCCCATGTTAGGGGCATAGATATTTACAATTGTTAGATCTTCTTGTTGGACAGATCCTTTTAGTATGATATAGTGTCCTTCCTCATCTCTTATGATATTGTTTGGCTTAAAATCTAATTTATCTGATATAAGGATTGCCACTCCAGCTTTCTTTGATGTCCATTGGCATTGTAAATTGTTTTCCACCCCCTCACTTTAAATCTGGATGTGACTTTGAGTGTAAAATGAGTTTCTTATAGACAGCATATCAATGGATCTTGATTTTTTAATCATTCTGATACCCTGTGTCTTTTAGTTGGGGAATTTAGTCCATTTACATTTGGGGTAACTATTGAGAGATATGAATTTACAGCCATTGTATTGCCTATAAGGTGACTGTTACTGTAAATTGTGTCTCTTCCTTTCTGGTCTATGTTTCTTTTAGGCTCTCTTTGCTTAGGGGACCCCTTTCAATATTTCCTGTAGGGCTGGCTTGGTGTTTGCAAATTCCTTTAGTTTTTGTTTGTCCTGGAAGTTTTTATCTCTCCTTCTATTTTCAATGACAGCCTAGCTGGATATAGTATTCTTGGCTGCATATTTTTCTCACTTAGTGCTCTGAATATATCATGCCAGTCCTTTCTGGCCTGCCAGGTCTCTGTGGATAGGTCTGCTGTCAGTTTAATATTTCTACCATTGTATGTTATAGACCTCTTGTCCTGAGCTGCTTTCAGGATTTTCTCTTTGTCACTAAGACTTGTAAGTTTTACTGTTAGATGATGGGGTATAGACCTATTTTTATTGATTTTGAGGGGGGTTCTCTGTGCCTCCTGGATTTTGATGCTTGTTCCCCTCGCCAAATTAGGGAAATTCTGTACTATAATTTGCTCCAGTATACCTTCTGCCCCTCTCTCTCTTCTTCTTCTGGTATCCCAATTATTCTAATATTGTTTCGTCTCATGGTATAACTTATCTCTCGAATTCTCCCCTCATGGTCCAGTAGTTGTTTGTCTCTCTTTTCCTCCACTTCTTTATTCTCTGTCATTTGGTCTTCTAAATCACTAATTCTCTCTTCTGCCTCATTTATCCTAGCAGTATCCATTTTGATTGCACCCCATTAATAGCTTTTTTGATTTCAACTTGGTTAGATTTTAGTTCTTTTCTTTCTCCAGAAAGCGTTTTTATTTCTCTAGAGAGGGATTCTCTATTATCTTCCATGCTTTTTTCGAACCCAGCCAGCACCTTGATAATCGTCATTCTGAGCTCTAGATCTGTCATATTACTTATGTCTGCATTGATTATGTCCCTAGCCATCGTTACTGCCTCTTGTTCTTTTTTTCGTGGTGATTTTTTCCACCTTGTCATTTTATGCAGATAAGAATAGATGGATGAGAGAACAAAATACTAAAGGGTAGCAATGACCCCAGAAAAATATACACTAACCCAATCAGAAGAGACCTAAAACTGGGGGGAGAAGAAAGAGGGGAAAAAAACCAAAAAACAAACAAACATACAAACAAAAAACCCCAAAAACAAACAAAAACAAAAACAAAAAAATAAAATAAAATGAAACCCTATATCTATATCTATATTTTCTATTTCTGTTTCTGTATCTATCTCTGTCTCTGACTCTATCTCTATCTCTATCTCTATTAGACTGGTGAGTTGAACAGACCCTATATGTATACAAAAAATAAGGTTAAATACAATGAAGTGATAATATATGACTATAACAATGAAAGCTTAAAAAGATTAAAAAGGGTTGATAAGATATAATAGTTTAAAAATGTTAAAATAGGAAAGAGGAAATAATCTAAAAGAAAAGAGTAAAGAAAAAAATAAAATTCAAAGAATTTACTTTGAATGACTAAAGGATCATGGGGGAAAAAGCCATGAATTCTCTGTGTTGCTTTCCCTAGCTCTGGAGTTCCACAATTCTCAACGATCTGTGAACTTGGTCTTGGCTGGATGTTCTTACTGATCTTCTGGGGGAGAGGCCTGTTGCTGTGATTCTCAAGTGTCTTTGCCCGAGGTGGAATTGCACCACCCTTGCCAGGGGCCAGGCTATGTAATCAGCTTGGGTTCGCTCTCAGGAGCTTTTGTTCCCTGAATGCTTTCCATACAGCTTTGGAGAATGGGAATGAAAATGGCAGCCTCCTAATCTCTGACCTGGAGGAGCTGAGAGCTCAGGGTCTCACTCCTCAGTGCGTCCTCAGAGAAAAGCATTCAGTCCCTCCCGTCTCCCTGGTTTCCGGCTGCACTCCAAGGTCACCCAGCCTGTGACCGAGCGTTTCTATATCTGGCGCACAGGCCCATTTAGAATCTCCAAACCCAGCAGATTCCTGCAGCCGCTCCCACGCTGCTCCTCCCAGAGGAGAAGGAGGGGGTCTCTCCGGGTCTGCCGCCTGTGGTGTCCCCACTCAAAGAGCAGTGGCCCAAGGTAACACCGAGCTGAGAGACCCCTTCTCAGCTTGGCTCTGTCTCTCCCTTCAGCTTCTCTCTGATACCTGGGAGCTCTGTCACACTCAGACACCCCTGGTCTTTTTGTGTTCCCGTGGGTCCTGAGACCACACTGTCCCCTCAAGGGCTTCACCCCCCGCTTGGCCTCTGGGGCAATGTCCCTCAGTGGAGCAGACTTCTAAAAGTTCCGATTTTGTGCTCCATTGCTCTCTCACTTGCCGGGAGCTGGCCCCTCCCCCCGGGGTCTATCTTCTCATTGCTCCAGATTCACTTCTCCGAACGTCCTACCTTCTGGGAAGTGGTTCATTTTCTGTTCCTAGAATTGCTGCTCTTCCTCTCGTCAGTCTCTTGTTGAATTTGTAGGTGTTCAGAATGGTTTGATAACTATCTGGGTGAATTTCTGGGACCTGATGATAATCGGTCTCCTACTCCTCCACCATCTTGCTCCTCCTCCGGAATCCAGAGACACCTTTCTTGATGCAGATACCAAGAAAAAGCAAGAAAGGGCCAGGGCAAAGAGTTGCTGGAACCAGAGGTCCCCATGGAGGAGGGAGAGAGAGAGAATTTCTTTTAAATTAATTCTTGGTTGTTGTCCTCTGCTTCTTGAACATGACATTGCCCTTAAGTTGAACCATGAGGCCATGCTGTCAGTTGGTCATTTTAAGGATAGGAAGACTGGTTGAGGTTTCTCTGTGGCTTTTTTTTTTTTATGGAATCACACTGAACCCGCCTACCCCGCTCATCAGTGTAAGCACACAGCTGCTATTAACACTAGTCTTGGAGGCAGAATGGTATGATGTCCATTCATCAGAAAATGCTCATGGAGGGTCTGGACCAGGCACCAATTGGGACATTAAAGATGAAACCCTGAACCAAGCAAAGAGCTTGTTTTCATGGAGCTCTCCAGAGAGCAAAGCGGATCCTCTTTAATGGGACATGGCTGATGTCAGAATCCTCAACAGGACCCTCAAGAAAACACTAGAGAGATGTTTTCAAGGTGTTGAAAGAAAGTTTTTTTTTTTAAGATTTTATTTATTTATTTGACACAGAGAGAGAGATTACAAGTAGGCAGAGAGGCAGGCAGAGAGACAGGGAGAGGAGGAAGCAGGCTCCCTGCTGAGCAGAGAGCCAGATGTGGGCCTCGATCCCAGGATGCTGAGATCATGACCTGAGCCGAAAGCAGAGGCTTTAACCCACTGAGCCACCCAGGTGCCCGAAAGAAAGTTTAGATGCTGTACTTTTATACCTAGCTAAGATATCTTTCAATGGAGGGAGTGAATTGAAGATAGTGTCAGTTACTCGAGGAGGCCCTCAGATTTCCCATGCAAAGACCTGCTTCAAAGACAGTGCTGGAGGGAATTTCTCCAGCAAGGAGAAAAATAAAGCCAGAGAATGTTTTGAGATATATGGCATGGAAATAAGTTAGCCAAGGGGCGCCTGGGTGGCTCAGTCAGTAAAGCATCTGCCTTCAGCTTGGGTCATGATCCCAGGGTCCTGGGATCAAGCCCCGAATCAGGCTCCCTGCTCAGCGGGGAGTCTGCTTCTCCCTCTCCCTCTGTCCCTACTCTCGCTGTCTCTCACTATCCCTCCCTCTCGCAAATAAATAAATAAAATCTCAAGAAATAAAAAGGAAATAACTTAGCCAAGTCCTTTGCTATGTAAATAAATGGTGACAAAAAAAGAAAAAGACTATCGTAAAGACACAACCCACATTCTAGGTGATACTAATAGCAGAAATGAGAAGACCAGAGAGCTAGTGAAACGTATCTTGGATGTATCTATTTGGGAGAAAACAAACAGATATTGATAAGTCTAAGAAGCTAAATGGAGATGAGTATACATAATATGTATGAGGAGTAAACCCCAGAAAGACAGAAAGAGAATGTATGACTTTTCTAAACAGCAGAAGAAAATCTGTTCTATCCAATGACAGGTGGAGAAGTAAAAAAGAAACAAGATAAAGGTAAGAAATAGAAAACATAAAATTAGGGTCACCTGGGTGGCTTAGTTGGTTGAGCATTTGGCTTCAGCTCTGGTCACGATCCTGGGGTCCTGGGATCAAGCCCCGTGTCAGGCTCCCTGCTCAATGGGAATCACCTTCTCCTTCTGCCTCTCCCCCTGCTTGTGCTCTCTCTCTGTCAAATGAGTAAACAAAATAATAAAAAAAAAACCATGAAATTAAATAGTAGATAGTCTTAATATGCTGGTGATTACAACTTATGTAAATAGGATAATTCATCAATGGATTCTCAAATTGGATTTTTAAAATAATTTAGCAATTCCAGGAATGCAAGGGTGGCTCAGAATTGGTAAATCAATCAACATTATATATCACATTTACAAGAGAAGGGATAAAAACCATATGATTGGGGCCCCTGGGTGGCTCAGTTAAACGTCTGGTCAGTTAAATGTCTGACTCTTGGTTTCAGCTCAGGTCATGATCTCAAGGTCTTGAGACTGAGCCCCATGTTGGGCTCTGTGCTCAGGGAGGAGTCACTTAAGACTCTCCCTCTCCCTTTGCCCCTCCTCCCCAGCACGCTTTCTCTCTAAATAAATAAATTATAATAAATAATATAATAAATAATTTTTAAATAAATAATAAAATAAAAAGAATCTAATATACTTACTATAAGAGAGGTGGGGTTTTTTTTTTGAGATTTTATTTATTCATTTGACAGAGAGCAAGAACAAGCAGGGAGAGTAGTAGGCAGAGGGAAAAGCAGGCTTCCCACAGAGCAGAGAGCCTGATGT
Source organism: Ailurus styani (assembly GCA_002007465.1). Lineage (NCBI taxonomy): Eukaryota > Metazoa > Chordata > Mammalia > Carnivora > Ailuridae > Ailurus > Ailurus styani. The sequence goes on from LNAC01000022.1 coordinate 5,887,660, forward strand.
GGGGCTCAATCCCAGGACTCTGAGATCATGACATGAACCGAAGGCAGACCCTTAATGACTAAGCCACCCAGTTGCCCCCAGAATCTACATATCTTTTTTTAAAGTACATGTAAAAGAGTCACCAAAACTGCTTGTGAATCAGACTCCAAAGAAAACCTTGGTGAAGTTCAAAGAACTAAAATCATGCAGTTTCTCTGACTACAACATAAAAAACTTAAAAATCAATTCCAGAAGTTAGCTTAAGAAGTTTTACAATCTTAAAAAGATTGTAAAACTAAAACATGACTAAATAACTGTTCAGAGGGCGCCTGGGTGGCTCAGTGGGTTAAAGCCTCTGCTTTTGGCTCAGGTCATGATCTCAGCATCCTGGGATCGAGGCCCGCATCGGGCTCTCTGCTCAGCAGGGAGCCTGCTTCCTCCTCTCCCTGTCTCTCTGCCTGCCTTTCTGCCTACTTGTAATCTCTCTCTCTGTGTCAAATAAATAAATAAAATCTTTAAAAAAAATAACTGTTCAGATAAAAAGAAAAGTTGTAAATAAAAAATAAATAAAAAATATTTTAAAATCTAAAAAAAAAAAAGAAAAAAGTCGTAAGGGGGATTCTTAAATACTTAGAACTGAATGAAAGCACTTTGTGTCTAAGGGTATCTAAAGCTGGGGGCGCCCAGCTTTGGTAGAGCATGGGAGCCTTGATCTCAGGGTTGTGAGCTCAAGTCCCACACTGGTTATAGAGATTACTTAAAAATAAAAAATAAAAATAAAAATACAACAATCTTAAAAGGTATCTGGCTATAATTAGAGGGGAATTTACAGATATAAATACATTAATAAGAAAACCGGATGGGGTGCCTGACTGGTTCAGTTGGTGGGGTGTGTGACTCCTGATTTGGGGGTTGTGGGTTTGAGTTCCACGTTGGGTATAGAGATTACTTAAAAATAAAATCCTAAAAAAGATACAAAAAACAAAACTGGAATGGGTTTTCAAATGAGCTGTGTTTAGCTGCAAATTTAGAAACAAAACAAAGTGAAAAAATAGATTAAGCCTAAAGAAGCAAAGTGGAATGGAATAATAATCGATGAAGTAGAGAACAGACTATAATGGAGGATTTTACTAAAACAAAAGCAGATAATTCTTAGAGACCAAGGAAACTCAAAGCACTGCTTCACAGAACAAAAAGACATAGTATACAGACAAGATAGGGATTTAAAAATTAACAACAAATACTACAAACTATATCCCAGTAAAGGTTAAAATCTAGATAATGATAAATTTCTGGAAGAGCTTAAAATGACAAAATCGGCATGAGAATCAACAGAAAAGTTCGATGTACCAATAAAATGAAAGAAAATAAATTGGTGGGGTGCCTGAGTGGCTCAGTCATTAAGCATCTGCCTTTGGCTCAGGTCGTGATCCTGTGGTTCTGGAATTGAGCCCTGCATAGGGCTCTCTGCGTGGCAGGAAGCCTGCTTCTCCCTCTCCTACTCCCTCTGCTTGTGTTCTCTCTCTCACCGTCTCTCTGTCAAATAAATGAATAAAATCTTGAAAGAAAGAAAAAGAGAAAGAGAAAGAAAGAAAGGGAAAATAAGTTGGTAATCAAGATATCCTCCTTCATCCCCAAAATTCGCTGGCCTTAATAATTCCATAGGTAAGTTTTACCAGACTCTCCAGAAATATAACCTCTATCTTATGCAAGTTGTTCCAGAAAATAGAAATAGAGAGAAAGTTACCCAAATCATGGTGGGGGTCATAGGGGGTAGGGAGGGAAAAATAATGAAACAAGGTGGGATCAGGAAGGAGACAAACCATAAGAGACTGTTAAACTCATGAAACAAACTGAAGGTTACTGGAGGGTGGGGGTGGGGATAGGGTGGCTGGGTTATGGACATTGGGGAGGGTTTGTGCTATGGTTAGTGCTGTGAAATGTGTAAGCCTGTTGATTCACAGACCTGTACCCTGGGGCAAATAATACATTATATGTCCAAAAAAAAAAAAAGTAACTGTCAAATTGTTTCTGAGCCACCCAGGCTCAGTTGATTAAGCATCTGCCTTTGGCTCAGATCATGATCCCAGGGTCCTGGAATTGAGTCCCATGTCCGGCTCCCTGCTCGGGGGAAGCCTTCTTCTCCCTCTCTTCCCCACTTGTGCTCTCTCTTGCTGTCTCCCTCTCCCTCTCTCAAATAAATAAATAAAATATTTTTTAAAAACACAACTGTCAGGGTGCCTGGGTGGCTCAGTGGGTTAAGCCTCTGCCTTCAGCTCAGGTCATGATCTCAGGGTCCTGGGATCAAGCCCCGTGTTGGGCTCCCTTCTCAGCAGGGAGCCTGCTTCCTCCTCTATTTCTGCCTGGCTCTCTGCCGACTTGTGATCTCTGTCTCTCTGTCGATAAATAAAATCTTTAAAAAAAAACAAAAACAAAAAATACAACTGTCAAATTGCTTTCCAAAGTGGATTTACCATTTGACCTTCCCACCAACGGAAGAAAGTTTTAGTCACTCTACCACCTCACCAAGACTTAGTATGATTAATCTTTTAATTTTAGCCATTCTAACAGATGTGTAATGATACATAATTGTGTTCTAATTTTCATTTCCCTAATGACTAATGACATCGCTTATTGGCTATCTGCATATCTTCCTTCTTCAGTGAAGTATCTTCAAATATTTAGCCTATTTTTTAAAAAAAAATCTGTTGTTTCTTTTCCCATTACTGAGTTTTGGGAGTTCTGGATACATTCTAGACTCAAGTCACTTATCAAATATCTGATTTGCAACGATTTTCTCCCAGTCTCTGGCTTATCTTTTTAATTCCTTAACAAGGTTTTTCAAAGAGCAGATGTTCTTAATTTTGCTAAAGCTCAATCTGTCAATTTTTCCTTTTATGAATAATGTTTTGTTGTTGCTAAGAAATCTTTGCCTAATGCAAAGCCATAAGTAGTTTCTCCTGTGTTTTCTTCTAGAAATTTTAGTGTTTCAGGATTTACATTTAGGTCTGTGATACAGTTGAGTGAAATTGTGTACATGTTGTGAGATATGGATCAAAATTCATTTTTTTGTGTGTGTGGATATCTAATTGTTCTAGCACCATTTGTTGGAAAGACCATTTTCTCCCCCTGAGTTGTCTTTGAACTTTTATTAAAAAAAAATCTGTTGTCCATATGTAAGCCTGTTTCCATACTCCATTCTATTTCTCTGATTTATTTGGCTCATAACAGTGTTCTCAGCTTCTACCTTATGATTTTAGAAAAAGAAGAGCAAATTAAATCCAAAGTAATCGGAAGAAAGAAAATAATATAGAGTGAAAATCAATCAACTAAAAAAAAATAGAAAAAAATCATTGAAACCAAAATCTGGTTCTTTGAGAAGAACCAGCCACACTGATCAGCAAAAAAGGGAAGATTGATATTAGCAGTATCAGGGGTGAGAGCTGGCATCCCCACAGATTCTACAGATATTAAGGGGATAGTAAGGGAATTCTCTTAACAACTTTATCCCAATAAATTTGACAACTTTGATGATATGGACAAATTTCTTGAAAGATTCAAACGGCCAAAGTTCTCTTATGAAGCAATAGATAACCTGAATGGCTCTATGTCTATTAAAGGAATAGAACCTAATGTTAAAAATTGTCCCACAGAGAAAACTCCAGTCCCAAGTAGCTTCATTAGTGAATTCTCCCATGCTTAAGGAAGGTCTAACACCAATTCTTTACAAACTCTTCTAGAAAATCGAAAAGGAGTACTCTCCACCCCCTTCCATGAGGCCAGTGTTACCCTGACACTAAATTCAGATATTTGCAAGGAAAACAACAACAACAAAAATTAAAACTACAGACCTCCATCCCTCATAACAAATATATCCCTCTTAACAAAATTTTAGCAACATGTTCATGGATAAGATGACTTAGCAATGCTAAGATGACAGTTCTCTCGCAAATTCATCTATAAATGTATGCAATTCCATTAAAACTTTCAACAGGATTTTTAAAGTAAAATTGTATTAAAGTGTAACATTCATACAGAAAACCACACCAACATAAGTATACAACACCATGAATTTTTGCAAAATGAATCATTTTATATAACCATGATGTTGATAAAAATTAAAGCATTACCAAAAAAAAAATAAAAATTAAAGCATTACCAGTACCTCAGAAACACTGCTGGTACTCCGTCACCCTGGTAACTAGAGAATAGCTTTGTCTGTCTCGAACTTTCTATATATATGGAGTAGGGTTGGGTATAAAAAGAAAGAATATAACTGAAGAAATAAGGGTAGTTCCTTGATGGTGATTTTGATAGGCTGTGAATTAAGGGGTATGATTAACTTCCTCATTCCACCTGAACTCTCCAAACACCTACAAAACAAACCAACAGAAAACATAAAGACTTCTGGTGAATCTAGCTTACCAGGTCTAGATATGTCTGAATTCCAGTGGTAGACACAATTCCAGGGTCAAACTATTTCCATCTCCCTAGCCCCACCAGCTCCAAATAGAACCAAGTCCCTTTGGGGACTAAAAGTACCCTCAACTGGATGTTGGATTCACATTTCTATGGTACAGCTCTTCTCATGACTCAGGTCGTTTATCTGCTAACTGGGTTTACTTGTCCTATCTAACTCACAAGGATTTGAGGAGGAATATCAAAATAGAGTAAAGTATATCAAAACAACTTACAAAATATCATTAAAAATAAAAGCCATCAAGGGGCACCTGGCTGGCTCAGTCAGTGGAGCAAGGAAATCTTCATCTCAGAATTGTGAGTTCAAGCCCCACACTGAATGTAGAGATTAGTTAAAAAAATAAATAAAATCTGGGGCACCTGGGTGGCTCAGTCAGTTAAGCGTCTGCCTTCAGCTCAGGTCATGATCCCAGCATGCTGGGATCGAGCCCCAGGTTGAGCTCCCTGCTCAATGTTGTGTGTGTGTGGGGGGGTGTTTGCTTCTCCATCCCCCTTGCTCCCCCACTTGTGCTCTCTCGAGCACGCTCCCTCTCTCAAATAAATAAAATCTTTAAAAAGAAAAAAGAAAATCTTAAATAATTAATTAAAATCCATCATAAATATTATTTTTTTCAGATTTTATTTGTTTATTTCATAGAGAGAGACACAGCCAGAGAGGGAACACAAGCAGGGGCAGAGGGAGAGGGAGAAGTAGACTCCCCCCCCCCGAGGAGGGAGCCCGATGTGGGACTCGATTGCTGGGATCGTGACTCCAGCTGAAGGCAAACGCTTAATGACTGAGCCACCCAGGTGCCCCATAATTATTATTTTAAAGGAAAAAATTCCAAGCAATTCCAGTCTAGTTTTTTTAGAAATCTTTATTTTATTATTTTTTAATGTGCAATATTTAATAAGATGTAAGAAGTATTTTGATCTGTGGGAAAAGAGAAGCCCCCAAATGGTACTCTTAAGTGCTATGGTTTGTGTATATTACTTATTTATGTGTTAAACTTCAGATTACGTGTGATAAACTGTCTGTGGTGCAATGCTATTGATTTCCCTGCATTAGAAGTTGAATTAAATGTGCATTCCTCTGGGGTTGGTCACCATGAGGGAGGCGTAAAAAGTTTGGAGGAAGAGTAAGTGAAGACCATTAAAGCTCTCTAGGCCCTGTCTCCCATTGATCCCTGTCACCCTAGGGAGGGCTCACTGCAATTCGGGCCCACATACATCCTGGTCTTAACGTCCCCCTAATGGTACCTAATGGCTGCTTGGCTATATCCTTTGCATTATAAAAATACAGCTGCCTTCCCCAGCCATGTCGCAGCCGTGTTCTAGAAAGCATAGTGCTTTTGAATATATCTCGTATAAAATACAACATTCCTCAGTGAGCCTTGTTTCATGTTTTCATTAGCTCATTTATTTGTGGAACTAATATCTATTGAATATTTACTCTGTTCTAGGCATTTAGCCAGGGGTAGTCTTTGCCACCAAATTACAGTATACATCTCTGTGATCAGTACTTGGAAGTGAATTACTATCCACTTGTTGTCCTCAGAGAATGATGAAGATATTGGGAGAAGTAAAGAGGTGCGGCTCTGGGTTGAATTGCTACCTCCACTACCTCCCAGCTGGGTGACCTTGGTCTGATTATCTTTCAGAAATAACTGAGCTTTTCTTTGTGGCCTGGTGTGTGATCAATATGTATAAATATAACATATGTGTTTGAAGAAAATTAGATTTAGTGTCTGTAGCACAGAAAGTCTGGTATGGAGGCTTATGACATCAGCGTAGTGAATTATTTATTAGAATTTTCTGTTTTCTTATAGACCTTTTTCTCTTTCCTCCAAATTAAAAATGTGACTAGACTGCATTTAGGTCTTGTGTGAATTAATTTCACCCAGGGGCGCCTGGGTGGCTCAGTTAGTTAAGCATATGCCTTCAACTCAGGTCATAATACCAGGGTCCTGGGTTCAAGTCCCACATCAGGCTCCTGGTATCCAGCCCCACATTGGGCTCCCTGCTCAGCGGGGAGCCTGCTTCTCCCTCTTCCTCTGCCACTCCCCCTGCTTGTGCTCACGTGCTCTCTCTGTCAAACAAATAAATAGAATCTTCAAAAAAATTTTAATTTCACCTGACATTCTATGACATTTGAGCTTCAAAATTTGACTATCTTTAGCTCTTGAGTATTTCCTGCTCCCCCTTGATTCCTTGCTCATTTGTCCTATTTTATGGGTTCTGTGTTCTCCTCCTGGGATTCCTATTACAGGTCCCTTGAGTCACAATTCCAAAATCCTAAAATCTCTGAAAAACAACACTTATTTGGCAGTAAACCCTGACTCAACATGATGTGTAACTATTTATTGTCTTTATTTCCCTGACTGTTTTGCAGCAGAAAGATAGTATTTTTGATTATAAAGTGCTGACACAGACCCCACTGGGGGAAAGTGGGGGAGGGGGTCATGAATGTCTTACCAGTTCATACACCACATCATCACTAGAATACCCCACATGCTAAGTCCTAAAGCACGTCTGACCACAAGCCTTTTGAAGAAAGGCCTGTTGGCTGGACAAGCTCCCCCCGCCCCCCTACATCACTCATGCTTTGGCAGTTTTCAGATTTATCCTCTGAGTTCTAGGGGAATTTCTGAAGTCTGTCTTCTTCACTAAGTTTCTGGTAGCTCTGCGTCTGTGTAGTGTTTCATTTGGCATTTGCAGTTTGCTTCTCCAGGAAAATATTTCCTGATCTCAAACGGATCCTTCCTTGTGACTTCTTGCTCTGTATCGGCCAATGTTCCTTTCTATGTGGCAGGACGAAAACACCAGAGTTGTTTATTTTTGTTTGTTTGTTTAAGATTTTATTTATTTATCAGAGAGAGAGAGAAAGAGAGAGCGCGCACGAGCACAAGCAGGCAGAGGCAGAGGGAGAAGCAGGCTCCCTGCCAAGCAAGGGGCCCCATGTGGGGCTCGATCCCAGGACCCTGGGATCATGACCTGAGCCAAAGGCAGCTGCTTAACCAACTGAGCCACCCAGGCGTCCCATGAGAACACAAGTTTTTCACAGGCAAGAACCAGAAACACAGCTGGAAGCGGCCTGAGGGAAGAGGAGACTTTATGAAAAGACCGTGGGGAAGCTGATAGGCTGCAGGACGTCTGGGTTGCTAGGCTGTCTCCAGGGACCTCAGAGAGAGACTAGAACCAGGGTTTCATGTGGCCACATCCTTCCCATTCTCTCTCTCTCTCTCTCTCTCTCTCTCTCTCTCCCTCCCTCCCTCTTTAACTTCACTGACTTTATTTTCTCCTAATGCAGTTGCATTTTTGCACCCTGGCTAGAAACAAGAATGCTAGCAACACCAAATGCATACCAAAGAGGCCATAGAATGTCTCCCTTCTGAAGTCAGGGAGTCTTTACTGGGATGGACTCACTGGTCAAGCCTGGGTCTCCTTCCCAGACCTGTGTCCATTGGATGAGGCCAGTTATCAAAGGAGGTGAGGGAGGGATGCTCAAGAGATTAGACAATTATATCCGCTTCATACATTTTCTACAATGTTGTGTACGTTTCCTGCAGGTTCGAGAATCCCCCTTGATTCTCCAGGGTGGCCTCCCTCTTTCGATTGGCAGCATCTTTTCATAGACACGGCAAGGTCTTGGGAGAAAGCCCGCTGGACAGACCCACGGCCGGGGCAGCTGTGCACTTGTTGCTCCACAACAGGAGAGGAGAAGGGCTCGGTCAGGGTTTGCCCAGCCCCGGTTCCAGAAGCATTCCAACGGCAGCTTTTAGGGAGCATCTGTTAGGTTTCTGCTTGTTATGAATAATCGAATCCCCACTCAACGGCCTTAAGAAACCAAGAGGATTTATTGGATTCCATAACTAGAAAAGTCCATCCCTGGGGTACCGTCAGATGTGACTGAGCCAGGGTTCCAGCTTTGGTTGTTGGCATTTCCCTGGCCTTCTCTTTCCCTGGAGTCGGATTCATCTTCTACTGGTACCGAGCTGGCTGCACAGATCTAAACCCTACCTGACAAGATCCAGAGGAAGACAGATGGTCTCTCCTGGCAGGTATCTCTGAAGCAGAAGGGTGTCACTTTTCCAGAAGCAAACATCTCCTTACATTGTATTGGCTCCCATCAGTTACTAACCCTTTTGTGAATCCATTTCTGTGTTCAGGGAAATGTTGTGTGTTAATTCACTGTGTTCCTGAACCAACTGATGACAGGGAGGGCAAAAGTCCCCTTAGGCCAAGCAGGCCAACACCCGAGGGGAGGGGGCATGAAGTCACTGTAAGGGCTGACGTAAGCGAAGACGGGAACCTGAGGAAGGCTGGGATGCGGCTGGGAAGGAGGAAGTGGGTACAGGGTAGGAAACCCATGAAGAGAGCTGTACTTGGTTTCCAAGTCTGATGCAAGTCCTCACCATTTTAAACTCCACTGGAGGGGCCCCTGGGTGGCAGTTAAGCGTCTGCCTTCAGCTCAGGTCATGATCCCAGTGTCCTGGGATCGAGTCCTGGATCAGGCTCCCTGCTCAGTGAAGAGCGGCTTCTCTCTCTCCCTCTGTTGCTCCCCCTGCTTGTGCTCTCTGGCTGGCTCTCTCCACTACATAGATAAATAAAATCTTAAGAAAAAAAACCCCACACACAGAAAACTCTGTTGGAAATTTCTCATGAGAACATGGGACGGTATAAATTTGAGGCTTAAATTCACCTTGCTATCTTACCCCCAAACTCTAAAAGCCCACCGAACTCAAACCCTTACAGATAAGGAAACTGAGGCTCAGAGAGGAAGGCGGCTGCCCATGGTCACCCTGTGGCCATAGTGGGCTGTAAGTTCACTTAAACCTTCCCGGTTCTTTTTCTGAGGCCCATCTGTTGATTTCGTGTGTCAACTTGGCTAGGTCATGATACCAGATATCTGGTCAAACATTACTCTAGGTGTTTCTGTGAAGGTATTTTTCAGGTGAGATTAACATTTAAATCATTAGTACATCAGATTACCCTCTGTGATTCAGGTGGGCCTCATCCAATCAGTTGAAGGTCCTAATAGAAAAAAGCCTGACTTCCCCAGGAGAAGAGGAAATTCTGCCATCAGGCCATGTTGAACTCAAGTTGCCTTCCCTGGGTCTCCAGCCTGCCACCTACCTTGCAGATTTTGAATTTGCCAGCCTCTACAATCACATGAGCCAATTCTTTACAGTAAATTCCCCTGTCTATGCATGTCCTATTTGTTCAGTTTCTCTAGAGAACACTAACTGATACACCATCATAATTTCTCTAATGGTCCAGCCTACTCTTTATCTCAACTGTGTACCCAGAGCTTCATCTTAAGAAATACTATTCTAGGCGGCTGGGTGGCTCAGTCGTTAAGCATCTGTCTTCGGCTCAGGTCATGATCCTGGGGTCCTGGGATCGAGTCCTGAGTTGGGCTCCCTGCTCAGCAGAGAGCCTGCTTCTCCCTCTGCCCCTCCTCCTACTTGTCCATTCAATCCCTCTCTCTCTTTCTCAAATAATAAATATGTAAAATCTTTTGAAAAATACTATTCTAAAGGAGCCATTGTCAAACAGCAGGCATAGGATGATTAAATAACTAGTTTCAAATTGGTTATGAATTGGTGGAGTGTACAGAGGACGGTGTCAGGGATTTTCCCCACTGTACCAAGAATGTAGCAGCAAAAACCAGCTTGCCCCGTGAAGAACAAAGGCAGGCGTCAACCATCAACAAGGATCCTTTCCTCCCTGCTCTGTGTCTATTTGGGGCACTTTGTCCACGTGGTCAGGATCTGCTCTATTTCCCTTGAAGCTCCCTGTGGTTACCCCATGGGCTGCCCACATCATTCCCCCCAAACAATATCCCATTCTTCTCTTGGGGCATTATCCCTTCCCGATGGTAGGTGACTACTTGCGTTGATGTTCTCATGTGGGAGCTCAAGGAGCCAGACTGACTCTCCGGACTCCAGTTCAAGGTATGAGTGTGTGACTTCCACTCAGCCAACCAGGTGCTCTGCCCTGGGGCTTGGAATCTTGCACAAGTGACGTAAGACTAAAGAGGAGTTGTAGCCGAGGTGGAAGATGAATTGATTGCTATTTTGAACAGATTTCTCCGGTTATGAGACCATTTCTGGACTTCTTTTGTTTCTGTATTTTTTAAGATCTTATTTATTTATTTGAGAGAGAGGGCAAGAGAGAGCATGAGAGGGGAGAAGGTCAGATGGAGAAGCAGACTCCCTGCAGAGCTGGGAGCCTGATGCAGGACCCGATCCTGGGACTCCAGGACTCTGGACTTCTTTCAAACTCCGTTTAGCTTCGTGGCCCTCCAGATGCCCTTGACTCCTGCTATCTTCAAGTCTGACTCTCGGGTTCCCATCCACGCAGAAGCTCCTGTGAGCCTTTGCTTAAGTTACCCAGAATTGGCTTCTGTCACTGTCCCTGGCGACCAAGACCCCCCACCGATCGCAGATGCCCACATTCTGTTTTTGACTCTGCTTCTCACTTAGTGATAAGTCGTTGTCAGTTTCCCCTATGTAAAATTAGGGAATGAGACTGTCAGACCTGTGTTCTGTAAATCTTCTTCAGCCACAAAAAGAAAGAAAGAGAGAAAGAAAGAAAGAAAGAAGAAAAAAGAAAGAAAAAAAAGAAAAAAGAAAAAGAAAGAAGAAAAAAAGAAAAAGAAAGAAAGAGGAGGGCGTCTGGGTGGCTCAGTGGGTTAAAGCCTCTGCCTTCCGCTCAGGTCATGATCTCAGGGTCCAGGGATCGAGGCCCGCATCTGGCTCTCTGCTCAGCAGGGAGCCTACTTCCTCCTCTCTCTGCCTGCCTCTCTGCCTACTTGTAATCTCTCTCTCTGTGTCAAATAAATAAATAAAATCTTAAAAAAAAAAAAAAAGAAAGAAAGGAGGAAAGAGAAAAAAGAAAAAGAAAGGAAGGAAGGAAGAAAAGAGAAAGAAAGAAAGAAAAGAAAGAAACCTTTGCAAAAGCAAAATCTTTATGGGGGCAAATCAATCCTAAAACTAATCGGCACTGCTCTGGCCAAAGGGTTTCGAAGCTCCAGAATCCTGCCGTCTTGGCTCTTTCTCAATAGTAGAGGCACTGTGACTTCTGCTCTGATGCGTAATGGGAAAGGATTCCACTTCCCCTCTCTCATCACACCGAAAGATAGCCTCGGTCCACTTCATTAACTCAGGGAGGCATCAAATGGGCAGTTTCCCATTGACAGAGACTCGTTTCTTCTTGCAGAAACGTGCTAAGCAAATGTCTGTGAAATGTTTAAAGACACACGTGTGCACGTAATCCATGCGACCCAAGTTTTCAGGGCACTTAAAATTAAAAAATTTTTTTAGTCCAGTGTAGTTAACATATATTAGTTTCAGTTGTGGCATATAGTGATTCCACACAATTCTATACATGACTCAGCACTCGTCCCCATACCTGCCCTCCTCACTCCTCATCACCTGTTTCCCCCATCCCCCCACCCACCTCCCCTCTGGTAACCCTCAGTTTGTTCTCTAGAGTAAGAGTTTGGTTTTTGGTTTGTCTCTCTCTCTCTCTCTTTTTTGTTGTTCATTTGCTTTGTTTCAGAGCACTTTTTAGTGTGGAGTAGGTGAAAGAAAACCACAAAAAGCAAACAACAAAGAAGTATGAGAGTGAGGATGTTTTTCCACTCCCATTAAAGTATTTGTGCATATATGTCTTGTCCACTTTATTTTATTGGGTCTTTAAGGGCTAAAATTGTGACTTCCTTCATGATAAATACATAACTTAGCACTTTTTTTTGGTGAAACAAAACTAGTATAACTTCCACCATTAAGATTTGATGTATTTGGGCGCCTGGGTGGCTCAGTGGGTTAAAGCCTCTGCTTTCGGCTCAGGTCATGATCTCAGGGTCCTGGGATCGAGGCCCATATCGGGCTCTCTGCTCGGCAGGGAGCCTGCTTCCTCCTCTCTCTCTGCCTACTTGTGATCTCTCTCTCTCTCTGTGTCAAATAAAGAAATAAAATCTTAAAAAAAAAAAGATTTTATGTATTTAATAGCATGTGATGTATTTAAACACTATCCCTCCCCTTATCCAGGTACTGTGCTACAGATTGGCACACACAGTCTCAGATATTTGCAAATGACTCTCTGGAAAGCTACCATCTATGATTCCTGTTTTATAGCTGAGCTCAACGAGTCTCAGAGAGGTTAAGTAACTTACCTAAGCTCACACAGCTAGTAAATAGCCACTGACTGCATGGCTCCAAAGCGAATATTCTTCCAAATATGACTCTACTCATTTAGATAGTACCACGCATGGGAACCTTTTAAAATGTGGAGTAAACTGACCGTGTATTTCTGTGGTCATTCAGCTTTCTGATGCAGAGACACCTCAAAGGGAAGACCTGTAACTCCTGGCTAAAGAAGCACCAGAGACCTCGGGACACCTCTCCTGGCTCCCAAGTGCCTTTGGAGGGAACTAACAGAGCTAGTTTGTTGGTTTTTTTTTAAGATTTTATTTATTAATTTGACAGAGAGAGACTGGGAGAGAGGGAACACAAGCAAGGGGAAGTGGGAGAAGCAGGCTTCCAGCCAAGCAGGGAGCCCTATGTGGGGCTCGATCCCAGGACCCTGGAATCATGCCCTGAGCTTAAGGCAGACACTTAATGGCTGAGCCACCCAGGCGCCCACAGAGCTTGTTCTTAAAAGGAACAATCCTGTTAGCAGTGGGCAGGCTTCTCTATAGTCAGTTGAAATTTCCTGTGGGAATGCAAACTAATTTTTTAAAAGATTTACGTACATACGTACTTATTTATTTATTTATTTATTTTAGAGACAGGGCGAGGGGACAGAGGGAGAGAGAGAAAATCTCAAGCAGACTCCCCGCTGAGCACAGAGTCTGGACATGATCCCACGACCCCAAGATCAGGACCTCAGCTGAAATCAAGAGTCAGATGCCCAACATACTGAGCCACCCAGGTGCCCCAAAGCAAACTAATTTTAACAAACTGTAACCAGGAGAAGGAATTTGCAACTAAGAAAGACCTTTTGTGAAAACGAATTCTCTGAAGCTAATTATGGGATTAGGGGATATAAGACTGGAAGATAATTACGACCTGGCACAAATAATCTTAATTTCTATTCTTGGTTAGTGACCACATTGTGTCAGCTGTTACCATTTCTAATAATGATGGTTCTCTACAGGTAATCCAAAGGGTATTGGCCCCAAAGGAGTTCATCAATGTCCGCACATCCATGTTTTATCAGGAAATAATACATTTCTAGGTGCTGGTCCTGAATATGCCACTATGTAACTGAGTGGCCTTGGATGAGTTACATAAACTCATCGGGCCTTAGTTTATTCCTCTGTTAAGTGAGGGATTTAAATGAGACATTCTGTAGCTTCAACTCTAAAATTCTAATTTTGCTGGTTGCTTTGAAGAACCTGAGGGCCATGCAATCCCACATGTGTCCAGCAGAGGTCAGAAGATGTCACCAAAAGCTCTGAGGTCTCCAATAATCCGGGTTAGCATTGTAAATTTTTCTTTCTCTTTCTCTCTTTCTGTTTCTTTCTCCCCCCCTCTTTCTTTCCACCCTTCTTCCCTCCTTCCCTTCTCTCCCCCTTCCCTCCCCTTCCTTTCCTTTCCTTTCCTTTCTTTTCTTTTCTTCCGGTACACAGTTTCATGGTAGCCCCTATTTTCCATGTTACTTCCCTGATTTTTACAGTAACTAGTCCAGCCATAAAAGCAGGCGTTTTTCCTGAAAGATGAAAGTAGAGATGCATTGTCTGTTTCAGGCTTCCTTGTCAAATGTAAACCATTTCCCAACTGGCTAATGCCTGGTGAGCAAGGGTAACTTGTCTGACAGAAGGTGACATGCAGGGTAAGGAGCAGTTTTATACTTACAGTAAGTGTGAACAGTAAACTTGCTACAGAAAATTCCATGTCAGGGGCACCTGGGTGGCTCAGGGTCCGCCTTTGGCTCTGGCTCCCTGCTCAGCAGGGAGTCTGCCTCTCCCTCTCCATCTGGTCTCCCCCAGCTCCTGCTCTCTCTCTCTCAAATAATAAATAAATAAATAAATAAATAAATAAATAAATAAATAAATAATCTTTTTTAAAAAAGAAAAGAGGGCGCCTGGGTGGCTCAGTGGGTTAAAGCCTCTGCCTTCAGCTCAGGTCATGATCTCAGGGTCCTGGGATCGAGGCCCGCATCGGGCTCTCTGCTCAGCAGGGAGCCTGCTTCCTCCTCTCTCTCTCTGCCTCTCTGCCTACTTGTGATCTCTCTCTCTCTGTCAAATAAATAAATAAAATCTTAAAAAAAAAAGAAATTTAAAAAAGATAAGAAAATTTCATGTCCTCAAAACTCTCTCTTTATAACAGAAGATTCCTGAATTCTATCTAATGACCTGTTTATTTTGAAACGTATTTACCTCAGCGAAATTCTTTTCCTGGTTTTGGTTTTTTTCCCCAGCTTTACTGAGATCTAACTGACATGTAACATTTAGAAAGTTTAAGACGTGTAAGTTACTGAACACGTATATGTGACACGATTATCACAATGAGGTTAGTCAACACATCTATCACCTCACAGAGTTAACATCTGAAAAGTTTTTGTCACCATGGGGTTTAACCAATATTTCTCTCTCTCTCTCTCCTAATTTCATCAGAAGAGTTATTTGGGAAATACATCATCACAGAGATGGAGGCTTCTAATAAATATTTAAATATGATAAGCATTTGTTTTTTAGGCAGAAACTGGACGACCGGTTTACATATGGATTGAATTGAGGGAACTGGGAATTAAAGAAAGGCCTGCAGCCAGGTCAAACCCATCCCAGCTGTTGAAAGAGAATGTAGTAGAGACAGTCCAGCGGTTATAAAGTCGGTAAGACAGAGGTGCATTTGAACCTTGCTAATGTCCCTTTACCCTCCCCAGAGATAAACTCTTCAATTTCTTTACCTATCAAATGAAGATAGTGATAAAGCCACGTAAGATTGTTGTGAGGGTTAAATGAGATAATATACACAAAGAAGGTAGCTCCAGCACCAGCCACATAACAAAGGATCACTGTTGTTGTCCTACCTTATTTGGGAGGAGTCAGTGTTTTTAGAAAAAACAAACCCAGATGAAAATCACCTTTCTCTTGACTCTCCCAGACTAGGTCTGAGGTCCCTCTTACGTGCTTCAGCCGTCACTGCGGAGAGGCCAGTGCTGACGAGCCCCACCCAGCATCCCCTTGCCTTCCTGCGGGCTATGGGGGGGGGGGTGTGTGGCAACAGTGAGTGGCCCCTTTTCTCCCTCCCAGGGTTCCACCCATGGCCTCTGGGCCTTTGTTTTTTTAACTAACAGAGCACTTAACTTGTTTTTATACAGCACTCACTATCCCCGCCTCCCCCCCTCGCCTCCCCAACCCTGCTCTGACAAACTCCTCCCGGAAAGGTCTGGACCCCTGTCTCCCTCTCTTAGACCAACAACCCAGCTAGGAAGGCCGGGCTGCGTGATGAGGAGAGCCGAGAGCATGGGGACCAAGGAAGCAGGGAGACCTATGTATGTCCTGCAGGAGAGGCTGTGTCGTGCTCTGCTTCTGTGACAAGGTGTATAGGCAGTGCAGCAAGCAGGGGCGGACCAGGGGATGGAGCTCCTTGGAAGCCCAGAAGGGGGACGGCGAGGGAGCGTGATTGAACAGAACACTCCAGACTGGATATCTCGTGTACTGCCGGCAGGGACGGGGGTGGGCCGGGCAGGAACTGGTACCATCTGCCCACATTCCAGAGACTATTCCAAGGACCCAGGCCAGTCGCTGAGGGACCTCCCAATGATCCACGTTCAAAACCAAGAACTGAAGGGCGTCTGGGTGGCTCCATCGGTTAAGCGGCTGCCTTTGGCTCAGGTCAATCCAGCACCTCCTTGGGCTCCCTGCTTCTTCTTCCTCCCCGGGCTGCTCCTTGTGTTTGTGCTCAGGTGCACACACACAAACTGAAAGCTAGATGGCTGCTTCCTTATTCCTTCCCTCTGACCGTAGCTCGGAACTCCCTGGAAAGGGTTTAAACTCTTAGGGTTTCTGTTTACTCAAATGAAAAGAAAGTGGAAGGAAGTGTTGATCCAAAGAGAAACCTTCTGCTTCCGTTGGAAAATGACTAGATCCTAATTCCGACTCTGGCGAGGGTCTTGCCTGCACCCAGCGCAGCTCTGTTCTCCTCTGCCCTGGTTTCTGGAGGCTGTGGCGGAGCTCTGGAGGAATGATGACGACCCCCCACCTTGAGGAATGGGGGAAGCAGCAAGTATGATTCGTGATTCCTGGTATCCGTTGCCCACATACTCCAGACAGCACAGGAGCCAGGTTGCTGTCAGTGTAATTTAAGATGTTTTTATACAACCAAAAAAAAAATGATACCTCACACCCTGCAGCACAGCTACTACCAAAAAGAAGGAGAAGAAGAAGGAGAAGGAGAAGAAGGAGAAGAAGAAGGAGGAGGAGAAGGAGGAAAGAGGGGAAATAACAAGTGTGAGCAAGAAGGTAGAGAAATTGGAACCCTTGTGCACTGTTGGTGGGGCTGCAAAATGGTGCAGTTACAGTGGAAGAGAGTACGGAGGTTCCCCCCCAAAATTAAAAATAGAACTGCCCCACGATCCAGCAATTCCACTTGTGGGTTTGCGCCAGAAAGAATTGAAAGCAGAAACTCGAAGAGAAACTTGTTCGCCTGTGTTCAGAGGAGCACTGTTCACACGAGCCAAAAGGTAGAAGCAATCCCGGTGTCCCTCTTCGGTTAAATGGATGAACACAAGGGGCTGGATACCCGCAATGCCAATGGCATAGTATTCAGTCCGTCACATGCCCCAACGAGAATGAACCCAGAGGACCTCATGCTCAGCGGAAGAAGCCAGTCATTTAAAAAGAAGACAAACATCATAAGCTTTCACTAACAGGAGGTACTGACAAGAGTCAAATTCGGAGCGACGGAAAGCAGAACCGGGGAGTTACTGGGTAATGGATACAGAGTTTCAGTTTTACTAGTTGAAAGAAGTTGTGGGGATAAAAGGAGCAGACGGGTGCGCGGGAATGTACTTAACACCACTGAACTGCACACTTAAACACGGTTAAGGTGGTAAATCCTATGCTATGTATATTTTGCACTATAAAACGATGGAGAAAAAGGACACAATCTGGCATATGTTGTTGGAAAACCTCTCCAGGAAAGGGCTAACACTAAATATTGAACAGGTATTCGTGCATTTATAATAACCCCAGTGATAGTTGCCACTAATTCAAGAAGGACTGTAGAGGGGCACCTGGGTGGCTCAGTCGTTAAATGTCTGCCTTCGGCTCAGGTCACGATCCCAGAATCCTGGGTTCGAGACCCGCATTGGGCTCCCTGCTCCGGGCTTCCTCTCCTGCTCCCTCTGCTTGCGTTCCCTCTCTCACTGTCTCTCTCTGTCAAATAAATAAAATTAAAAAAGAAGAAGACTGTAGAGCCCTGTAAGTGGCAATAAAACTGTTCTTCCCATTTTACAGACAAGGAGAATGGGCGGTAAGGGAGATGAAGCAGTTTGCCTATAGACAGCTCGTTGGTCCCAGGTATGCATGACTGCAAAGCTGGTACTCTTAAACTTCTCCGTCTCTTTTCTTACAAAGAATCCCCTGCTTTGCCCACCCTATTCCAGAGTCATTGACAGCTCTGACGTTCTTCAGGCAGTCCTGCCTCAGGACCTTTGCAGGTGCTGCTCTCTCCACCTGGAACGTGATTCCCCCAGATGTCTAACATGACTTCCCCTTCTGTCACTTCCGTCAGGTCTCTGCCTACCTGTCACCTTATTATTAAGGCCTTCCCCCACCCCCAAAATGAAGTCGTACATTTCCTCATTCCTCTTTCTCGTTCCTCTCTAGCCCTGACTGGTTTGATGGTTCCTTGTCCGACTCCCCGACTAGAATAGAAGTCCCCCGAGGTCAGAGGTCCTTGTTTCCCCATGGCTGTATCTTCCCAATCTATGAATGAGTGAATGAATGAGTGACTACTGGGACTGGTGTGACTGATGGGGAGAGCCACAGTGGTCTAGATGCCAAGACTTGAGGGAAAACCACCTCTGTGCCCTCATTGTTCTCACCACTGATTTAACTTACAGCAGAGCCCAGTTCTAGAAGCTTAGTTCAGCAGCCAGGAATGACACCACCCTCCCTCCCTCCCTCTTCCCCATTCCATTCTTTATCGGAAGATTGGCTTACTACTCCCCCCGAACCTCCACCCCTGAGCACTCTCCTCTGGATATTTCCCGCCCATTGTCTTGATCACAGATAGTAAAAGCGAGTCTGAGTGGGGATGGGAGAGCTAGCAGCACAGGTAGCCAGCAAGTGTAAGAATAAGAATCTGGGGCGCCTGGGTGGCTCAGTGGGTTAAAGCCTCTGCTTTCGGCTCAGGTCATGATCTCAGCGTCCTGGGATCGAGGCCCGCATCGGGCTCTCTGCTCAGCAGGGAGCCTGCTTCCTCCTCTCCCTGTCTCTCTGCCTGCCTCTCTGCCTACTTGTGGTCTCTCTCTCTGTGTCAAATAAATAAATAAAATCTTTAAAAAAAAAAAAAAGAATAAGAATCTGAGGTGCAGTTGGGGGGGATGTCTCCCTGTTTGACCCCTGAAATCCCACCGTGCTCTCTTCCCTGTGACTGGTTTATTCTAGCAAGAATAAACTTCTTTTGGCCAAATTGGCCCATTTGAGCTTTTCAAAATGTGGCTCTAACCTGCTTGCCTACGCACCCGCCCCTGCGGCCATCCTATCCCAGGTCCAGGGCCCCAGCTTGCGGGCCCCCAGGGCAGTCACAGCCTCCTCTAGGCTCATGACACCTTCGCTAGCTTCCTTCACTCCAGACTGGAAGTTCCTGTTGGGAGAGCGGGGGAGGCAACAGGCTAGCATAGCCTCCGACCGAGGGCAGGTCCTCAAATAAGCCTCAAATAAATATTGTTGACAAAATGAAAGGGGCGGGGTGCTTGGGTGGCCAGTCAGTTAGGCGTGTCTCTTCAGCTCAGGTCATGATCTCAGGGTCCTGGAGTCGAGTCCCATATCGGGCTCCCTGCTCGGTGGGGAGTCTGCTTCTCCCTCTCCTTCCGCCCCTCCCCCTTCCTGTGTCCCCACACTCTCTCTCTCTCTCAAATAAATAAATAAAATCTTAAAAAAAAAAGGGGGGGGGAATGGGAAGACAACCTGAGACAAATGTGACCGACTTCACATTTCGAGGGCTGGTGTCTGGTATTATAATTTAGTGCTATGTGCCTTCCATGTCTTCTCTCACTACCAAAGCCAGAGCCGGCCCAGAGTCCCAGAGGTCATTACATTTTGTGTAGGAGATTATCTAACTCAAGACAAATGTGGCTTTGCCCTGCATGAGCAGTGGGGCTGGCAGCCAGAGGCCGCCACGTTAGTTCCAAACCAGCACCCAGGGCAGATTTCTGCATCATGGGATCCTCTCTGTCCTCCCTCCCTCAACCCCACCTTACCTCTTGGGCTCACTCCGCGGTGGGGGCGGGGGAGAGGGAGGAGTTAGGGTTTGCAGAGGAGTGGGCTGAGCAGTAGGGGGAGCCCTGAGAAGTGGGTGAGTCCCGCCGAGAGCCCAGACCCCAGAGGGTGACCTTCCCTGGATGCTTCGGCTTTCCTCCAGCTCCCTTTGGCCCCCTGGAAAGGACGGGGCCTCGCTGGGCTGGCTTCAAGAAGGGCCAAAAGTCTGAGAAGGTGCAGCCTCTGTCACACCCAGGAAGAATCTAGAAACCTCTGTGGCTGTTTCTCCAGAACTGGTCCTCCTTCATTCCTCACCCCAGGTTAGCAGTGCCCCAGGGACCATCTCCTCAGCAAGCAGCTCCCTACTTGCTGGCCCTCCGTTCTGCTTCTGTGGTCCGGGTGGGGCCTGCGTGGGCAGCTTCAGCCAGCACCTACACTTCTGGACCCCCCCACCCCCACCCGCACTCCCCCCTGCACCCCCACACTGTGGAGATTGGAGCCAACTGTCCCAAACTTGTTGGCATCACCTGGAGGTTTCAATTAGGTAGATCTGGGGACACCCCGAAATCTATGTCCATAGCACCCCAGATGATCCATCAAGTAGCTGGTGAAAACCAAGCTCCTGAGCATCACGCCCCTTTGGAACTGTGGGGCCTGATTTCCCGAGCCTGCGCCCTGGGCTTCCTGTGGTTGGCTCTGGCTGAAACACCACTGAGGCTGGGCCTTTGGCCTGGGCAGCCCTTTCCCATCAGCCCCACCACCCTGAAGGAATTAGGTGTGTCCTCTTCTGCCCCCACATAGCTCCGTGCCATTCCCACTCAGAACCTTTGCAGACACCGTAGGTTGGACCCAATACCCTTTCAACCTTGTCTTTGCTTGGTTCCCACCTCTGCTGAAAACATGCCTTCTACCTCCCTTGTGGCTGGGGGTTATGGGCATAGTACTGGCCAATGCTGAATAAGCTCCAGCCCACGAAAGATTTCTGGAAAGCCTGGGTTTTCCCATCCTGGGGCTGCTGCCTTTCTTCTTCCTACATGGCAGCAATGGCTGGAACTGCCATCTTGGCACTGAGAGGGAAAGGGCAAGGGAATTAAAGACCCCACTCATTTGATGAGGAAGCAGAAGCTGACACCCTGCAACTCCCTTGGTCCCCTCAACCCACCGAGGGACGCTTGTGACATTCTTCCAGGAAGCTCCCAACTATCTTAATGGTAATGCCTTGCTCGAGAGGAAAACGACCTTAACTTGACAATGGCAAGGCCTCCAGTCTCTTGTAGGCCCTCCCCACAGTATCAAATCAATGACTCCTTACAACCCTGGAGCCGCTCTTTCTGCCCACGGGTCCTGTCCCCATGCTTTCATAAACCACCATTTTGCACCAAAGACGTCTTAAGAATTCTTTCCTGGCTGTTGGCTCAGGACCCCACCCCACCAAACTTCCCCTATATTCCAAAACCACATCATGTGCACATAAAAAAAAAAACAAACAAACCCAGAGAGGTGTGACTTCGCTCAGGTCACAGGGATGGCTTTGACACAATGAAATCTAAAACACACTGTTCCTGCTTGGAGTTGAGTGTACTTTCCATAACATTGCCTTCTCCAACCCAAAGCTGGAGGGGAGCTGCACAAGGACGCTGTGAGCACGTTAATATCTTTCCCAGATGCATTCTCTGTTCCCTTTCTCTTGGTTGTGTGTGTGTGTGTGTGTGTGTGTGTGTGTGTGTGTGTGTGTGTGTGTGTGTGTTGTTGTTGTTGTTGTTGTTTAAGATTTTATGTTTAAGCAATCTCTATACCCAACGTGGGGCTCAAACCCACAACTCTGAGATCAAGAGTCACACGTTCCACTGACAGAGCCAGCCAGGTGCCCCTGTGTCCCATTTCACTTACTCAGAGTGAGGACTGATGAGAAAATCAGGCTTAGAAGCACAGGTCAGAGACTCTGTTACTGTGTAGCTGTCTTAGTTCCTTGCCATGTGCCATGGAAACTGAATGACTCAATGACGAGAAAATGTCTCCAAAAGTTAATGGACGGCTCATCAGGAGACCCGAGAACTAGGTTCAAGGCTGCCAGGGACACAGCCCCAAAGGGATCCTTCCTGTGTGTGCCCCAGGCAGCTCTGCTGCCCTTGCTGAGCCAGGAGTCCAGGTCTGCTGTGCCCTCCACCATCAAGACTGGGCGTGTCCTCGGGTCCCTGCTTACGCAGCCAACGGCAGCTACCCAAAAGTCTGGCATAGGCCCCTCTGCTTGGCCAACCTGGACCACATGCCCTGGCCTTTGCTGCAAAGGGGGGAGTGAGAGAGGTAATTGTAGCATGTTCAATTTCTCCCGTGAGAGGTGGGTGCCTCCTCTTAATAAAACCATGTCATCAAGAGTCCTCTAAACAGAAGAAAGGGGTTCAAGTGCTGGGTGGCAAGAAAAAAAAAAAAAAAAGGACAGAAATGTCCTCCACCTAGCGGAACTGGGACCCCAGGAAGACAGGATGGGTCCCAGGGCTGTCTAGGGCAGGAGGAGCTCTCCGCAGAGACAGGGGGCAAGTGAGTCTAGCCAACGAATGTGATTTGACTTTGTGGAACACCGTCCCCACTGCCACAGGGCAAGAGTTGCCAAATGCAAGTCACATGCTTGGGGAAATTGCAAACACAGGAAGGGGAATTGAGCAATCTCAAGGAGACATGAAGTCTAAATAGGTTCCGGGAGGAAGGGAAGGCTCATTTCTCCTTCCCTGGGTTGTGAGATCATTTCTGCGGGGAGGAGGAGGAAGGGAGGCTAATTCATATTAAGTACCTACTATCATTGAGTGCCAGGCAGGTCCTGGTCGGTGCTGACATGATTGCCCTTTAGTATGGAGGAAGGAACCCACGTAGAGCAAGGAAGGGACACAGAACAATCTCCATAAACTGGCTGCGGGGAGGGTCAGGGAAAGACTGTTCCTCTTGCCGTGCTCTCTCGGCCTCTCTCTCCTGCTTGAAAGCGTCTCTGGGGAGGAGCAGGTGGGCAGAGCGTGCCTGGTCGGCAAGCTGGAGAGGACAGCCCAAGCCTAGCTCTGCCCCCTCCTGCACCCCTCGCAGCAAGGCCCAGGCCTTTCAGCCCTTTTTATGACCACAA
Source organism: Ailurus styani (assembly GCA_002007465.1). Taxonomy (NCBI): domain Eukaryota; kingdom Metazoa; phylum Chordata; class Mammalia; order Carnivora; family Ailuridae; genus Ailurus; species Ailurus styani. The sequence goes on from LNAC01000022.1 coordinate 5,910,648, forward strand.
GGTAGGTCTAATTCTGGGCTGGGAATTAGGGAATTGGTTGTGGCCTCGTTGACCTGAATCTGCACCCTGGATCCTGGTGTACTGGATCCATCAGCAGTGAAGGGGACGTTGTGATCCACACTTGCTTTACTCCTCTGGGTCTTAGTAGCTCAGAACTCAGATGGAGAAAAGGATGCTCCTTATGACCCACCCCCCAATCCTACCAGTAATTTCTGGTAACATTAACACCGAATTTCTCAAATATTAAAGGATTCGCTTTTGACTCATCTGAGGAAGCAGGGCTCTTTTTCACTTGAGGCTCGGGGTTGGACGGTGGAGCACCCATTGTTCGTTTATTCACAGGGGCAAAAGTGACAGGCCCTGCTCTTGTGGAGCTCATATTTTAGTGGGGGGGGAAATAGACGATACACAAATATACCTCAAAACAGAAGAGACCTCAATTTTAGGTTTTGTTGGTTTTATGGAATTGAAATTGTAAACAGAGTCACGAGACTCACTTAGTATTGAAAGGTGTCTTTAAATTTGTTTTGTTTTACAGATTTTATTCATTTATTTGTCAGAGACAGAGAGACAGAGCACAAGCAAGGAGACAGGCAGGCTCCCCACTGAGTATCCTGGAGCCGGATGTGGGACTCGATCCCAGGACCCCGGGATCATGACCCGAGCTGAAGGCAGACACTTAACCGACTGACCCACCCAGGAGTCCCTAAATTTGTTTCTCATTACTGGGCTACACTGGCAGCAGTGCACTTCAAATTAACCTTCTAAAGCATAACTTTGAGTTACATTCCAAGCAGCACAGTTATAGCCCTTTTAGGTGTATCTGTATCAATATACAGCATTGCACTAATTTGGTAAATGGGGACATCATAAATATGCAGTTTTTGTAAGGTCAAATGTCAGTTCCCAGCCCCCTTCTCCTTGGCTTTTCCACCACAGAGTCTTGGAAGGGCGGGGGATACTCACCCTAGATTTTCTTGTAGCAAAGATTGTCAGGTGAAATGGTTTTGGCCAATGAAGTAGAAGCTGAAGAATTCTGGGAGCTTCTAGGAAAATTTCTGCTTCCTTGGTAAAGGAGGTAAAGCTGCTAGGGCTACCCCCATCCACCCTAATTTCCTGACTTGAAGGCAGCCACGGTGCTTAGAGCCAGGGTGTCTGTTTTGGAGGTAGAAGGTGGTACATGGCTCCCAAATCTAGCTTGTCAAAGATGATGGAGGAGAAAGATAGAAAACACCTGGACTTTTGGTGGCCTTGCTGAGCCGTTGAACCAATATCAACATCTGCTTATCTCTAGATTTCTTATTATGCCAGGAAAACAAATTCATTTCTTTACCAATAAGTCAGGTTTTAAGGTATTTGCAGCCTAAAGTATGTCTGCCCAGTGGTCTCTATTTTGGCCCTTTTTTATTTTTAAAAAAATTTTAAAAATATTTTTTTACTTGAGTCATCTCTACACCCAACATGAGACTCAAACTCAGAACTCTGAGATCAAGAGTCACATGCTCCTCCTAGCTAAGCCAGCCGCTCCCCAAGCCTTCTTTATTTTTGAATGTAGCAGGCCTGTCAAAAAATGGAAGTGGGGGCCCCTGGGTGGCTCAGTGGGTTAAGCAACTGCCTTCGGCTCAGGTCATGACCCCAGGGTCCTGGAATGGAGCCATGAGTCAGGCTCGTTACTCAGCAGGGAGCCTGCTTCTCCCTCTGCCTCTGCCTGCTACTCCACCTGCTTGTGCTCTCTCTCTCTGTCAAATAAATAAATAAAATTTAAAAAAAAATGGAAGTGGCTTAGGTCTCTCTCACACCTTCAGGGTCCCTGGTGTGGTACCTTGGTTGCACAGGGCTCTTCCATGGTCCAGGATGTACCTTGTTCCTCAGGAGTGGGAGGTTTCCTGGTTACACTGCGAATGACCACACGGACTACTTCTCTGCCTCCATCCAGGTGGCTCCACGTCTTGGTTCTGAGCCCTGTTCCTGACTCCTTCTTCCGGGGGGAATCTCCCCAAATATGCCCTGGCTCACCACTTTCCTCCATCTGCTCCTTCAGGCCCATTCAGAGCCCCGTCTGTGATACCTTTGTGTCACTGGACCGTGGGTTCTCAGGGAGCCCCCACAAAATGGCGGACCAGCACCCAAGAGGGGACAGTGTTGGGCAAGGTAATTACAGAAAATATCTGCACACTTCAGTTGACAATTTACATACATTGCTTTGTTGCTTTTATTAAAACCTTTTTTTTAGAAATGGTTACCTTTTGGGGGGAACAATTCTACAGAAAATGGAAGAAACATAAAAAGTAACTTCTTTTTTTTAAACATTTTATTTATTTATTTGACACACAGAGAAATCACAAGTAGGCAGAGAGGCAGGCAGAGAGAGAGGAGGAAGCAGGCTCCCTGCTGAGCAGAGAGCCTGATGCGGGCCTTGATCCCAGGATGCTGAGATCATGACCTGAGCCGAAAGCAGAGGCTTTAACCCACTGAGCCACCCAGGCACCCTAAAAGGTAACTTCTGAATGATATCAAGCACTCAGTGTCCCATGTGTGGGTCCCACATCATTCATTTTATTATTTTTATTTTTATTTTTAAGATTTTATTTATTTAGGGCTCCTGGGTGGCTCAGTGGGTTAAAGCCACTGCCTTCGGCTCAGGTCATGATCCCAGGGGCCTGGGGTCAAGNTGGGATCGAGGCCCACATCGGGCTTCCTGCTCAGCAGGGAGCCTGCTTCCTCCTCTCTCTCTCTGCCTGCCTCTGCCTACTTGTAATCTCTCTCTCTGTGTCAAATTAATAAATAAAATCTTTAAAAAAAAAGATTTTATTTATTTATTTGACACAGAGAGAGAGCACAAGTAGGCAGAGAGACAGGCAGAGAGAGAGGGAGAAGCAGGCTCCTGCCGAGGGAGCCGGACATGGGACTCGATTCCAGGACCCTGGGATCATGACCTGAGCCAAAGGCAGCAGCTTAACCAACTGAGCCACCCAGGCACCCCATCATTCATTTTATTGAAAAAAATTTTTTATGCCTTTCCTAGAGACTGGGTAAGTTCAGCTAACATTCAAACGTATGTCTTGTGAATGCTACCCTATTCTTGGGTATTCCCACTTAGGTGTAGTTAATATAGGGGAAATTGTATTACTATATTTACAGATATTTTCTCAATCAAGAAATAGTCTTTTTTTTTTTGAAGTTTTATTTATTTTAGTAATTTCTATACCTGACACGAGGCTGAAATTAATGATCCTGAGAGCAAGAGTCACCCATTCCTCCAACTGAGCCAGCCAGGTGCCGCAAGAAATATTCTTAATGATAAAATAAAGGACATTTACACGCCCAAAGAATTGTCTAATTAGACAAGAAGCCAAACAAACAAACTAGGGGCACCTGGGTGGCTTAGTCGGTTAAGCGTCTGCCTTTGGCTCAGGTCATGATCCCAGGGTCCTGGGATGGAGCCCCGAATCGGGCTCCCTGCTTAGCGGGGAGCCTGCTTCTCCCTCTCCCTCTGCCTCTCCCCACCTCTCGTGTGTTCTCTCTCTGCTCTCTCTTTCTCTCTCAAATAAATAAAAAAACCCAAACAAACAAAAACCTAGACGGTTGGGTCAATCCTAGATATCAGATAATCCTAACAAGATTACAGTTGCCATATAAACTTATTTGAATTTAATATTCAATTGTTGATCCTTTTAGGGTGTATTGGTCTCCCTCAGGGTTCCCCCAGATTCCTGGGATCTGCCTCCCTACTCCAGCCATGCTCTCTTTCTGGTTGGCAGCTAGCTTTGACCACTTATCGGAGCCCACACCGGCAGCGTCCAGGTTTAAACTGGTGATCTACGGCCTGATTCTTCCCCATGGGCATGTTTTGTTGAGGCTGTGCTGTTTGAAGAAAATAGCAGCTGCTTCCAGCAGAACAGGGCAGATTGTTTACAAGAGATTTCCATATCTTCTTACAGAGACACAACTGAAATGTTAACAGGAAAACAAACAAACAAAATTTAGGACAAAGAGAACAGGGGAGAAGACAAATGAGAGAGTTCAAGGTGTTTGGGGAAGGCAGAGGAGTGTAACCAATCTAGCAGGACCTGGGAAAGGAGCAACTAAAGTGCTTGCAGGGGTGGGTATGGGTGAGAATCTGGTGGTCCCCATTCCTGTCTGCTCCCCCAAAGCCCATAGCCAGGTCGGTACATCTCAGGTAATATGTTAGGGGGTTTTGTCTATGAAACCAAAAACCCCCAGAGAAACGCCCTTTATATGTTCATGCTGGAGGCTTATCAAGAAAAATCAGCTCCTTCCCCATCAGGTTAAGGAGGCACCTTCAGTGAAAGGCCTGTCCTTACCCGTAGTCTCCAGTGATCCTATTAACACTTGATTCTTTTTTATTTTTTTAAAGATTTTATTTATTTATTTGAGAGAAAGAGAGAGCATGAGGGGGAGAGCCAGAGGGAGAAGCAGGCTCCCCGCTGAGCAAAGAACCCGATGCGGGACTCGATCCCAGGATTCCGAGATCATGACCTGAGCTGAAGGCAGACTTTTAACTGACTGAGTGCTCTCATTTAAAAATTATTATTCAAATACTTTCAACTCATTTTTTTCACATAGATGCCACATTAAATATTAAAAAGGTGCAAAGTGAAAAATCTCCTGCCTACCCCCATCCCCTAGCTTTCCAGTTCCCCTAATGGGATCCCCTTTTCTTAGTTTCTAGTAACATTTTCCTCTAAGTCCAGAGTCCCTCCAAATGCCACCAGGCTTATACAAACACTCAGTTCAAGCCACCTTAGGAGTTCATGAACGCTCAGAGTCTTTCCAGCTTCCACTGCCCTGTTCCAAAGCCCCTCCCACATTCTTAGATATTTGTGGACAGGGGTGCCTGGGTGGTTCAATCGGTTAAGTGTCTGCCTTCAGCTTAGGTCATGATCCCAGGATTCTGGGATCGAGCCCTATGTTGGCTCCCTGCTCAGCAGGGAGTCTGATTCTCCCTCTGCCTGCCACTCCCCCTGCTTGTGCTCTCTCTGACAAATAAAGAAAGAAAGAAAATCTTAAAACATATATAGATATTTGTGAACCGCAATACCCTCCCAAAATCTATATTAGTCATCAATTGCTGCACAACAGATTAACTCCAAAGCTTAGCAGCTTAAGAAAACAATAAGTATTTATTAGCTCCCATACTTTCAGAGGGTCGGGAATTTGGGCATGCCCTAACTCGGTGGTTCTGTCTCTGGGTCTTTCATGAGGCCACAGTGAAATGTCAGCTGGGGCTGCCATCATCTGCAAGCTGGACCTGGGACTGGACGGTCCACTTCCAAGATGGCTCCCTCCCAGGGCTGCTAGCAGAAGGTCTGTTTCTAGCCACCCAGACTTCTCCATAGGACTGCTTGAGCATGCTCATGACATGTCAGTAAATCAGCCAAAAGAAACAATCCACAATGGCTTAACGCCCTGGCCTTGGCACTCACACACCGTTATGTGTGTGATAGCCCACCGGTGTAAGCGACAAGTCAGCCCAAGGCAGCCCACACAGGGCGTGACTACCAGGAGGCTGGACTCTTGGAGGTCTTAGAGCCTGACGACTATACCTACCCCAGAAGCAAACAATGCCACTAGTCTCTTAGGTGTCCTTTTCAGAAATATTTTATTTAGACACAGGCAGCTACAAATACATGTATTCTTCACCTCCCTCTTTTGGACAAAGGGAAGCGTGCTATACCCACTGTTCTGCACCTTGTTTTCACTTAACAATACATCTTGGTGATCATCCCATATCAGTATTTAATGCATGCCTACTTCTTTTTAGCATGTGCATACCGTCCCACTGTATGAATGAGGCATAATTAATTTAACCAGTCCACTATTGTGGAATACATGGATAGGCTACTGTGAATCTTTTTTTTTTTTTTTTTAAAGACTAGATTCTGAGGGGCACCTGGGTGGCTCAGTGGTTAAGTGGCTGCCTTTGGCTCAGGTCATGATCCCAGGGTCCTAGAATCAAGCCTGGCATTGGCCTCCCTATTTGGCGGGAAGCCTGCTTCTCCCTCTCCCACTCCCCCTGCTTGTGCTCCCTCTCTTGCTGTGTCTCTCTGTCAAATAAATAAATAAAATCTTAAAAAAAAAAATAAAGACTAGAATCTGGCTCAGGCACTTCTAACCATGTAAATTCAGGCCATGTTACTTAACCTCTTAGAACTTGTGTTTCATCATTTGCAAAACAGGAATAATGAAATCCCCTCCCTCACACTTCCCAGGGTCACTGGGAAGATTAAATGTGATCCATGTGTAAAGCAACTAGCATTCTTCGTGGGGCAGTGAGTGCTCAGTGTTGGTGCCCTTTCTTCCGCTGTAATCGCTCCCCAGAGCCAGTCCCTGCCCTCGGGAAATGCTTTCCCATTTCCAGTCCCACGCACTGGTACCCAACTTCACCTGCTGGCTCATCCGTGGGAGGTTTCCACCCAAAGAAAGGCCCCCTGTGTCCTATCCACCTGAGCCTGTGCAGAGGCTCCCTCTGACCACTTCTCACACCCTCATGTTGTCATATTCTGAAATGGCCACGGGGCCGCTCTGGGCCGCATGCCTTCTTCCCTAACACTGACCTACTTGGCAAGCACTGCAGAGGAGAAATGTCAGGCTCTGGGCCTGGTGCTTCCTCGGGATGTTGACGCAAACAGGAGTTTGCTGGCCGGGTGGATCCCAGTCAATAGGAAGATAAACAGATTAAAAGCAAACAGGAGAGAAATCCCTCCCCTGCAAAAAGGAAGAAGGCTGGATGCTGGCTCTGCTTGGAGATTTTTTCATTTTGTTTTGTTGTTAATTAATTTAATATAGGAAACAGCTTTATGGATATATCATTCATCTACCGTGCAAATGTGCCCATACACCCATCTCAAGTTACAGTTCAATGCTTTTTATTATATTCAAAATTGCACAACCGTCATTACAATCCATTTTAGAACAATTTCATCACCCAAAAGAGAAACACCGTGCCCATTAGGAGTCATTCGCCTGTTCCCACCGCCATCTCTTCAGTCCTAGGCAACGACCGATGTACTTTGCCAATCCTGGACATTTCATATAAATGGAAGCCTATAATGTGCGGTTTCATGTGATGGGCTACTCCCACTTAAGCATAGTGTTTTCAAGGTTCATCCATGGTGTAGTATGAATCAGCCTTCTTTCCTTTTTATTGCCAAATAATACTCCATTGTATGGATACCCTACATTTTGTTTATCCATTTGTCAGCTGATGGACAAATTTGGGCTGTTTCTACTTTCTGGCTATTATGAGTAATGATGCTATGAACATTCATATATAAGTTTTAGTGCAAACATATGTTTTGCTTTGTATTGGGTACATATGTGGGAATGGGATTGCTGGTTCACATGGAAGCTCTATGTTTAACTTTTGGAGGAATGCCAGACCATTCTCCAAGTGGCTGCACTGTTACACGTTCCCACCAGTGGCCTATGAGGGCGCTCACCCTCACCAACACCTGTTATCATCAGTCTTTTCCATTATATCCATCCTACTATGAAGTGGTATCTCATTATGGTTTTGCTGATGACTAATGATGCTGAGCATCTTTTCATGAGATTTTGGCCATTTGTATATCCCCTTTGGAGAAATGCCTATTTAGGTCCTTTGCACCTTTTTAATTGGGTATTTGTTATTTTTATTGTTGATTGTAAGAGTTCTTTCTATATTTTAGTGGGGGCTTATTTTAATCTTTTTGAAATTACTGTTTTTATCAGCCACATATAGACTCATATTAGAGGAGCAATGCGCTTGAATCCAAAGACTACAATAGGTGGGTTTATCAGGAGGTAAAAATGTTTGCAAAGCTGATACAACATTATGGGGGCCTGACAGACCCCTGAATTCCAGAAGATCCAACTAGCAACTTAAAAAAAAAAACACTTTAAGCTCAGTAAAGATCACATTGGCTTGTTTCTATGCTTTCCCTTAGATGGAAGGAAACAGAGTTCTATGTCAAGTCCACACTTCGAGGAAAAGTAAATCTGTAAGCAACAGCAGAAAAGAGGCTAGAGAACATTCCATGGTGCACTGGACACCATGGCCTCAGAAAGGGTTTCATTATTTCATTTTTTTTCTCATTTCATTTCAATAAACATTAAACGAGGATTTCCTATATGTCACATATAGAGGTGCAAACACAAGTGAGTAAGTCATAGAGGGAGAAATGGACACACAAGCAAATGATTTTCAATACCAAGTGAAGAGAGATGTGTCCAAAGCATGTTGGGAAGGTGGAGAAAGAGGCAATCTCTTTTGTCAAGAAGGGGTAATGGTGCAAAGGGAGATTGGGAGTGATAGTGGCTTTATGGAGATATTTCAGCTGGCCTTGAAGACTGAGTATGACCTTGGCAGATGGACAAGGACAGTGGGTGGCAAGTGCAAAATCATAGAGGTTTAAAATGAGCAAAGGAGGAAAAAAGAGAGAGAGAGACAAACCAATAAACAGACTCTTAACTCTAGAGAATAAACCAATGGTTACCTGAAGGGAGGTGGGTGTGGGGATAGGGGTAACAGGTGATGGGGATTAAGGAGGGCACATGTTGTGATGAGCCCTGAGTCATTTATAGAATTGTTGAATCACTGTATTGTACACCTGAAACTAATATAGCAGTGTATATTAACTCACTGGAATTTAAACAAAAACTTTTTTAAAAAATCATAGAGGTTTAAACAGAGCATTCTGAGCTCCTCCTGTGCCTTTATAACAAATGGGTTTTGAATGAATCAATGGATTTCTGTAGGGCAGTCTCATTTGAGCCCACTTTTAGGTTCCACTTGGGTGTGGAATAGGCTAGGGAATAGAGTTTACCCCAAAGCAGAGGGGTGCTGGAATTGAGTTTAGTCTTGATTTATTAGCTCTAAAGTCCTACACTGGGCCTGACCCAGCCCACACAAAAACTCTCTGATGGTACATAATTCTACCTCCTGTCAAAGAGGCAGAAAGAGGGACTGGAATCTGTGTAGAGGGGTGGGGATGGCACCATCAAAGGGATTGGTGAGAGTGGAAGGGAGGGCCCAGAAGATGCACTCTGTTCTACACTAGTGTTTGTCCTCACATCTTACCCAGTGTCTACAGACTTGTAATCAGTAACTAAATGAATGACGTCCAAAGCTGAACTCTTGGTGTCAAACAGATAATCTTCTTCAGTTCCCAAGTGCCAGAACACATCCCATCGCCCCTGGACCCTTGTCCTCTGGAAGCTGGGGGGAGGCCAACCACAGGTTTCCTAGAAGCTCCAGGGCAGCTGCCAACTGCTTGTGAATTTAGTCTCTGCTCTTCTTGTTTGGGTTTGACCTGCTGCCCCAGGTGGTGTTGCAGTGTGGATGCGCGGTCTCGCTCTCTCAAGAAGGCTCCTGAAGCGAAGCCCAACTCAAAATGGCTTACACAACAAACGAAAGGTATCATCTCATATAGCAAGAATTCTGGAGGTCAGGCGATTCCGGTTAGTTAATTGACCAGCACAACTGGGTCACTAAAGACTCAAGGTCTTGCCATCTCATCTTCAGTGTACTGGCTTGTCCTCCTAGGCCAGCTCTCTTCATGGTCCCAAGGTGGCTGCTGCAGCTCCGTGCTTCACACTGCAGACTGTGAGGACTAGAGTTAGAAAAGTGCCGTTTTTCTCCATTTACCTCCTTCCAGAGGAAAAAAAAAAGACTTCCCCGAAGCCCCCAGCAGGTTCTTCCACACGTATTAATGCCTAGGATGGTTTCACCTACACTGGCCTAGCAATCAATCACACACACTTCCCATGACTGGTTTAGAGTTCAACCAATCAGGATCCAGCCCCATGGTTTAGAGTTCAACCAATCAGGATTCAGCCCCTGGGGCTGGAGAGGAGGCCAGCCTCCCCTGAAGCTCTGACCACCTGATACCCAGTTAAAGCTTGGTTCTGTTGGGTAGGCAGCTTACAGTGTTCGCCACACACAGACACATCTCTGGTGGGCATTGCCCATGCTTCATAGGCTGTTTGAGGAAAACAAACTCTTCCACTGGAATTCATACACACATAAAGTAAATATAGTTTACTTTTATGACTTCTCTTTTGTTCTTAAAAAAAAAAACAAAACCTTTGCTCTTTACTCAGAGTTTTAAGTCTCCCTTTTATTTCTCGAATGTTCTAGCTCTTGATATTTTCAATCCCAGATGATTTTGCAAGTCTGATTCTGCATTTGTGTTCTGTTGGCTCCTGTTTGTGATGCCTCATTTCCTTATAGGTAGCAATTTTCTCATTTTTCTTCTAATTTCTCTGCAGAAATTCTTTGAGTCCAAAGGTTAAAATGGGCTCTTCCAGAAAGGGCCTGTGTTTGTTTTTTCAGGCACTGGAGAACACTCTCTTCCAGGGATCACTCCACCTCAGTTTGAGGTTCTTAAGTCCAGGCTGCCGGCTGTGTGAGAACCAGCGTGGGTTTAAGATTTCTTAGGGGTGGAGGTAGGGAAGGCATTCCCCCTGTTCTCAGTGCCAAGATTCAGAACAGGCTACTTTCTTTGTAGACTGCTGGAGGCCAGGGTGGTTTGGTTTGTTTGTTTGTTTGTTTGTTTTTGTATTTTATTTTATTTTATTTATTTTACTTTATTTTATTTTATTTTAGGTGGGGTGGTATTTTAGATTTTTAAAAAAGATTTTATTTATTTATGTGACAGAGAGAGAGAGAGAGAGAGAGAGAGAGAGCACAAGCAGGGGGAGGGGCAGAAGGAGAGGGAGAAGCAGATTCCCCACTGAGCAGGGAGTCTGACATGGGGCTTGATTCCAGGCCCCCAGGATCATGACCTGAGCTGAAGGCAGACACTTAACCAACTGAGCCACCTGGGCGCCCCTAGCAGACCCCAAATGGACATTTAGTTTGTTCCCAAGCTTCTAAACAGTGCAGCAATGAATAACTGCTATGTATGTCATTTTTTGCTGCATGAGTATATCTGGAGGATACGTTCATGAAGGAGAATTGATGGGCCAAAGGGCATGTGCATTTGTAATTTTGATACAGAGTACCATATTGCTCTCCATAGAGGTTGTAGCAGTTTATACTTCCATCATCAACACATAAGGGACAAAGTGTCCTATTAAATTTTTGCTCTTGGTCGATCTGATAGGTTAAGAACAGTATCTAATAAACAAGAAAAAAGTTTGTTGACACTCTGGAGAAGTAACTAATAGTCAGAGGGCCTGAGAAAGTACTGTGACCCCTGTTGACCTAGAAAGCAAATCCATCAAATTAACTTTTGGGATCTCCAAGTAGACTGGATTAAAATTGAAAAGAGCAAAGAATCTTGACAAAGAATCCTCTCTGACTTGAAAGATTTTTTTTCAAGTTCTTGTCTTCCTTCCTAAAACGAATTCTGATAAAGACCCCTCAGCCTCCAAAGTCAACTGAGTACAGAAAGTTTAACTAACACAAAGGGCTTTTGCTGTTAGCCTACCAGGAAGAGGAATATTTACCATCTCTGCTCATGGCTAACATGGTTATCCTAATAACTCATTTCAGAGTGGCTGGTTGACTCAGTGGGTAGAGCATGCAATTCTTGATCATGAGGTTGTGAGTTCAAGCTCCATGTGGACATGGAGTCTATTAAAAAAAAAAAAAACAACCAACTAGTTTTCTTTGTTTTAAATTCCATTAGGCAGGAGCACATAAGGATTTTCTGGACTAGTGCTGTCCCCATAGGATTTTTCTGGGGTGCTGAAAAGTTTTGTCTAAGCCATCTCATATGGAACCGCCTAGCCAGGTGTGGCAATGGAGACCTTGGCTAGCATGACTAAAGCATTGAATGTTTTATTTAATTTTTTTACTTAACTTAAATTTATATACCACATGTGGCTAGTGGCTCTCATAGTGGACATCACAGTTGTAGGAGACTCAAGTGTTCTTTTTTCTTTTTTAAGATTTTATTTATTTATTTGACACAGAGAAAGAGTGCACACAAGTCGGGAGAGCAGTGGAGGGAAGGGGAGAAGCAGGCTCGCCACTGAGCAGGGAGCCCAACGTGGGGCTCGATCCCAGGATCCTGAGATCACTACTTGAGCCAAAGGCAGCCGCTTAACTGGCTGAGCCACCCAGGTGGCCCATAGAGTGCTCTTTGGCTAAGAGAGATGTCCAGGCTCTGCCAGGCCTGGATCCTCATGACTGTAGCCTCTGGACACAGCTGGGGTTGTTGCTGATAAAATCCATGATCACATAGTTTCAGATTTTTGTGAAGATAAAAGTAAATAAAATGAGGGCGCCTGGGGGGCTCAGTTGGCTGAGCGACTGCCTTCAGCTCAGGTCACGATCCTGGAGTCTCAGCATCAGGTCCCACATCAGCCTCCCTGCTCAGCAGGGGGTCTGCTTCTCCCTCTGACCTTCCCCCTCTCATGCTGTCTCTCTCTATATATATAAATAAATAAAATCTTTTTTAAAAAATTAAATAAAATGAGAAGAGTAGAGGACACTTTGCCTCCATTATCACCCCATGTCCACCCTCCCTCTTGGGGCTGAATATACACAAGCAAAATCAAGTGTCAGGTTGAGATAAACACCTTGCTGGGAAGGGGAAGTTCAGTCAGAGAGGTGAGGGAGATGGAGGGTCTGAGCTTCCTTGATTTCTCTGAGCATATCCTAGATGTGACTTCACTTTGCCACTTTGGCCCTAATATCACAACAAAATTATTGAAGGGAGTCCTTGCCAGGTCCAATTACATCTTTTTTTAAATGCCCACAGTGGATTGTAACTGCACTGAACATAGAAATAACAGTCCACATCCTTCAGAACTGTATTATATGGTAAGGTGGGTTAAAAAAAAGTCACAAGGGAGCAGGGGAGGAGCAAGAGGGCAGAGGAGTAAGAGACCTAAATTTCATCGGGTCCCAGGAGTTCAGCTAGATAGTCATCAAAACATTCTGAATACCTACAAACTCAACAAGGAATCAAAGAGAATAGCAGCAATTCTAGGAACAGAAAAGTGACCACTTTCTGGAAGGTAGGAGATGTGGAGAAATGAATCCAAGGCGATATAAGGGAAGACAGATCATGGGGGGAGGGGCCGGCTACCAGAAAGCGGTAGAGCAGTGGAGCACAAAATCAGAACTTTTAGAAGTCTGCTCCACCGAGGGACGTTGCTCCAGAGGCTAAGCAGGGGATGGAGCCCTCGCGGGGACAGTATGGTCTCAGGTCCCGCGGGGACACAGAAAGACCGGGGTGCCTGAGTGTGGCACAGCTCCCAGGCTTGGGGAAGCTGACTGGAGAGATGAGCCAAGCAGTGGGCTCTCAGCTTGGGTTACATTAAGCCACGATCCGGGGCACAGTCGGGCCACTGCTCTTTGAGCAGTGACGCCACAAGTGGCAGATCTGGGGAGACTCACATTCTTCCTCCGGGAGGAGCGGCACAGGAGCAGCTGCAGGAACAAAAGAACAAGAGGCAGTACCAGTGGCTAGGGACCTTATCAATATGGACATTAGTAAGATGTCAGAACTAGAATTCAGAATGACTATTTTAAAGATGCTAGCTGGGCTTGAATAAACCATAGAACATACTAGACAATCCCTCTCTAGAGAAGTAAAAACCCTTCCTGGAGAAATAAAAGAACTATAATCTAACCAAGTTGAAATAAAAAAAGCTATTAATGAGGTGCAATAAAAAATAGAGGCTCTTACTTCTAGGGTAAATGAGGCAGAAGAGAGAATTAGTGATTTAGAAGACCAAATGATGGAGAATAAAGAAGCCGAGGAAAGGAGAGATAAACAACTACTGGACCATGAGGGGATAACTCAAGAGATAAGTGATACCATAAGACAAAATAATATTAGAATAATTGGGATCCCAGAAGAAGAAGAAGGAGAAGAAGAAGAAGGNGATAAGTGATACCATAAGACAAAATAATATTAGAATAATTGGGATCCCAGAAGAAGAAGAAGGAGAAGAGAGGGGGGCGCAGAAGGTATATTGGAGCAAATTATAGTACAGAATTTCCCTAATTTGGTGAAGGGAACAAGCATCAAAATCCAGGAGGCACAGATAACCCCTCTCAAAATCAATAAAAACAGATCCACACCCTGTCATCTAATAGTAAAACTTACAAGTCTTAGTGACAAAGAGAAAATCCTGAAAGCAGCTTGGGACAAGAGGTCTGTAATATATAATGGCAGAAATATTAAATTGGCAGCAGACCTATCCACAGAGACCTGGCAGGCCAGAAAGGACTAGCATGATATATTCAGAGCACTAAATGAGAAAAATATGCAGCCAAAAATACTATATCCAGCTAGGCTGTCATTGAAAATAGAAGGAGAGATAAAAAGCTTCCAGGACAAACAAAAACTAAAAGAATTTGCAAACACCAAACCAGCCCTACAGGAAATATTGAAAGGGGTCCTCTAAGCAAGCCTAAAAGTGACAGACCAGAAAGGAGCAGAGATAATATATAGTAACAGTCAACTTACAGGCAATACAATGGTACTAAATTCATATCTTTCAATAGTTACCCTGAATGTAAATGGACTAAATGCCCCAGTCAAAAGACACAGGGTATCAGAATGGATAAAAAAAACAAGAGCCATCGATATGCTGTCTGCAAGAAACTCATTTTAGACCAAAGGCACCTCCAGATTTAAAGTGAGGGGGTGGAAAACAATTTACCATGCTAACAGACATTAAAAGAAAGCTGGAGTGGCAATCCTTATATCAGGTAAATTAGATTTTAGGCCAAGAATATAATAAGAGATGAGGAAGGACACTATATCATACTTTTTTTTTTCAGGAGAAAGCGTGAACACAGTCCCCCACACCACAAATTATGCAGTCGAGTTTCCCACGTTTGGGGAAATCACAGGGGTCAGCACATCCGGAGTCCAATGGATAAGCCTTGCCCTGGGAAAACCACCTTCGTGATCACGGTATCTCCCCTGCCAGGTAAGTATCACTATATCATACTTAAAAGGTCTGTCCAAAAGAAGATCTAACAATTTTAAATATCTATGCCCCTAACATAGGAACAGCCAATTATATAAACCAATTAATGGCAAAATAAAAGAAACACATCAACAATAATATAATAATAGCAGGGGACTTTAACACCTCCCCTCGCAGAAATGGACAGATCATCTAAGCAAGAGATCAACAAGGAAATAAATGCTTTAAATGACACACTGGACCAGATGGACATCACAGAAATACTCAGAACATTCCATCCCAAAGCAACAGAATACACATTCTTCTCTAGTGCACATGAAACATTCTCCAGGGACTCCTGGGTGGCTCAGTGGGTTAAGCCTCTGCCTTCGGCTTAGGTCATGATCTCAGGGTCCTGGGATCGAGGCCCGCATTGGGCTCTCTGCTCGGCAGGGAGCCTGCTTCCCCCCTCTCTCTCTGCCTGCCTCTCTGCCTACTTGTGATCTCTCACTCTCTGTCAAATAAATAAGTAAAAAGTCTTTAAAAAAAAACAAAAAACATGCTCCAGAATAGATCACATCCTGGGTCACAAATCAGGTCTCAACAAGTACCAAAAGACTGGGATCATTCCCTGCATGTTTTCAGAACTAGAACTCAACCACAAGAGGAAAGTTGGAAAAAACGCAAATACATGGAGACTAAAGAGCATCCTACTAAAGAATGGATGAGTCACCCAGGAAATTAAAGAAAAATTTTAAAAATTCATGGAAACAAATGAAAATCAAAACACAACTGTTCAAAGTCTTTGGGACACAGCAAAGGTGGTCCAGAGAGGAAGGTATATAGCAATAACAAGACTTCCTTAAGAAACAAGAAAGGTCTCAAATACACAACCTAACCCTACACCTAAAGGAGATGGAGAAAGAACAGTAAATAAAGCCTAAACCCAGCAGGAGAATACAAATAATAAAGATCAGAGCAGAAATCAATGAAATAGAAGCCAAAAGAGCAGTAGAACAGATCAACGAAACTAGGAGCTTGTTCTTTCAGAGTTAGTAAGATTGACAAACCCCTGGCCAGAATTATCCAAAAGAAAATAGAAAGGACTCAAATTAATAAAACCATGAATGAAAGAGGAGAGATCACAACCAACACCAAAGAAATACAAACAATTATAAGAACATATTATGAGCAACTATATACCAGCAAATTTGACAATCTGGAAGAAATGAATGCATCCCCAGAGACGTATAAACTACTAAAACTGAACCAGGGAGAAATACAAAACCTAAACAGAACCATAACCAGTAAGGAGATTGAAACAGTAATTAAAAATCTCCCAAAAAACAAGAGTCCAGGGCCAGACAGCTTCCCAGGGGAATTCTACCCAACATTTAAAGAAAAATTAATACCTATTCTCCTGAAAGTGTTCCAAAAAATAGAAATGGAAGGAAAACTTCCAAATGCATTTTATGAGGCCAGCATCACCTTGATCCCAAAACCAGACAAAGACTCCATCAAAAAGGAGAATTACAGACCAATATCCCTGATGAACATGGATGCAAAAATTCTCACCAAAATACTAGCCAGTAGGATCCAACAGCACATTAGAAGAATTATTCACCACCACCAAGTGGGATTTATTCCCGGGCTGCAGGATTGGTCCAACATCTGCAAATCAATCAATGTGATACAAGACATTAATAAAAGAAAGAACAAGAACCATATGATACTGTCAATAGACACCGAAAAAGCATTTGACAAAGTACAGCACCCTTTGTTGATCAAAACTCTTCACAGTGCAAGGCTAGAGGGTACATACCTCAATATCATCAAAGCCATCTATGAAAAACCCACAATGAATGTCATTCCCAATGGGGAAAAACTGAGAGCTTTTCCCCTAAGGTCAGGAACACGGCAGGGCTGTCCACAATCACCACTGCTATTCAACCTAGTATTAGAAGTCCTAGCCTCAGCAATCAGACAACAAAAAGAAATAAAAGGCATCCGAATCAGCAAAGAAGAAGTCAAACTCTCACTCTTTGCAGATGATATACTTCATGTGGAAAACCCAAAGGACTCCACTCCAAAACTGCTACAACTCTTACAGGAATTCAGTAAAGTGTCAGGATATAAAATCAATGCACAGAAATCAGTTGCATTTCTATACACGTACCACAAGACAGAAGAAAGAGAAATTAAGGAGTCGATCCATTAACAATTGCACCCAACTGCAGTTGGCTGTTCCAGCCCTTCCAGAGCTCATTTGTTTCTTCTGTGTCATGCTTGCTCTCTTCTCTGCTGCAGGCGTACTTTCTCCCCAAGGTTATTGAGCTTCTACCCTTCTCCCCAGGTGACACCCTCTCCAATCTGGCCCAGCCTCCCCCAGTTCTGTCTTTCCACCTTTGAAAACTGAGAGAGAAATATCCTACTAGGTCCTAAAACGAGGTAAATGATGATTCTCTTGGGATCCCATCACCATCTCCCTGCCTCTCCCAGATGCTGTGATGGTCTTCTCCTGTCTTAGGTGAAGGCCTCTTTGGTCCTCAGCCTCAGGGAAGAAGTACGGGCTCCTGAGCTCTCCGCTGAAGAGCAAAGGCTGTGATTCCAGGTGTTTGATGATGCACCTGGACCAGGTTCTCTGAGGGTCACGTGACTAGCCTAGGGGCCCCAAGTGCCAGCTGTAGTCTAGTTTATTGTTGTACCCACCGACTCAGGAAAGGGTTCCCCCTCCCCATGGGGTAGTCACTTGTAACTGCACAACTGTTTCCGGTTTTTTAAAGATTTAAAAAATTTTATTTACTTGAGAGAGAGAGAGAGAGAGAGAACAGTGGCAGAGGGAGAAGCAGACTTCCCATTGAGTAGGGAGCCCGATCCGGGACTTGATCCCAGGATCCAGGGATCATGACCTGAGCCGAAGGCAGATGCTTAACCAACTGAGCCACCCAGGAGCCCCTTGCACAACTCTTTTTTGAAGGTAAAAGAGATTGCAAGTGGAGGGATTACCCAGGCCTATTTTTATCTTTCATTTCTGTTCTTCCTAAATTAGGAGATGTTGGAGGGACCCAGGGAAAGCCAGGGAAACTCTGCTTCCTGGGGAAAGAGGATATGGATGTCCCTGAACTCTTCCCTCAGTGTGGACTACCTGCTGTCATCCAGTAGAAATTCCTCACCATTTCTGAGATGTAGCACTCATGCTCTTTTACTGTATTTTATCTCTTTCTATCAGGACCTGGGGGTGCGGGGTTGGGGGAGCGTTAGATGTTAGCATTCAAAGTCACCGTCGTATCCAAAAGCACTAATGATTTCTTACTTCTTTCTCCTTTCTAATGTATAGAAAAGCTCTTTAGGTTTAAATCATAGCATTATGATTCCTAACATTCTGAGTTCTCAACATGTCTGGAGGAAGGGCCTACTCAAATAAATACACTATCATAACTTGACTGCTTCAGCACAAGAAAGACAGAGTAGCCTGCCTGTATTTTCATTAAGATAATCTTTCGATTTCATGGGGCACCTGGGTGGCGAAGTCGGTGGGATGTCCAACTCTTGATTTCGGCTCAGGTCATGATCTCAGGGTTGTGAGATTGAGCCCCGTGTTGGACTCTGCTCAAGATTCTGTCTCTCCCTCTCACTCTGCCCCTGCCTCCCACACCCCGTTCACATGCACACTGGCTTGGTCTTTCTCTCTCTAAAAAAAAAAAAAAAAAAAAAAAAAAAAAGATAATCTTTGGGATTTCTTTACTACTGTTCTGTTAGGAGGAAAAATCAGCTCAGAGAAATCTGAACGCTTCCCAAAAATAATACCCAGCTGAAAACTCCTTTTTGCTACAGTTTTCTCAGGAAGCAGAGCAAGGCTTTCCATTTCCTAGCGGGTCCCTCGAAGGTCAAAAGAACAGGGAATGTTTTTAAGGACGTCTTGTTTGCTTTTGTTCTCACTAGCCCTCGGGTGCCCCTGGGAACACCAGACTCTAATAAGCAAAATAATCTAAGGAGTGGAAGGAAGAGCAGGCACTTTTTAGATAGAATGCTCTATAATTCAAACACTGACCTTGGGTCAGCTCTGCACCAAATTGCTCTTTTGAGCTTTGAAAAGTTCCATCTGTTTAGTACCCCAAATCCAGGGGGAGAAAGAAACTGCTCTCAGTCAAGTCGAATTAAGGGGCATTGGTAGAAAGATATAGATAAGATGAGGTTCCGTTTGGGAAGCCAAGTACCACACAGCAGGCAGAGTCCACGATGGCTCACGCGGCCGCACGTATGGACTGCGTCACAAGAAGTTTCCAGAATGCCGCACTGCCACAGACATCAGAGTGCTTTGGGGGTTCATCGAGAGAAGCTTTCTTAGTATTTCTCTTGATGGTCCTCTCTAGTTCTGTCACTTAATCTTCATGTGTCTCAGCTCCTTGAATGGGTCCACCTGTTTTCTTGCTTCCTTCTGTACATTTGCTAAGCAAGAGTTGGAATCGTGAGCTCTGGTCATTTCTGCTTCCTGTTATTGCACAATTTGGAAAACAGGGTAGAGGGAGGGAGGGAGAGAGGGAATGTGTGTGGGGGTGGGTGGGTGTGTGCGCGCACATGCGCAGACATGCGTGTGTATCATAACAAAAATCCAAGCTACCTCTGACAAAAAGACCATCAGAAGAGAAATGTGTCACCCTGGGATGCGTGGCACAAGGTCTAAATGGGTTCAAAATAAAGTCTGAATGGGTCCAATGTAAAGTTTTCCCCAACCCAATGCATAAATAATAATATTTGGTTTTGCCACACTTTAGAACATTAATCATTAAATAACATCATGCTTAATAATACCAACGTGTTCCTAAATAAGCATATTTCTAAAATTTAAAGCTAAAACTGAAACTTGAAAATATAACTGAAATCATCTCTGTCCATACAAAAATTAAGTGATCTTACAATAGCCTTCATCATGATTTCTTTGGCAAAATCATTGATAGGTTTTGCAAATTCCGGGTGGTCACGCTACGGTGTTGTTAGAACTCTCTTAAATATTGTTGCCCTTCCTTATCCCCCAGACTTCCCTGGCGATATGAGTCACCTGAAGAACATAACTGGTTCCTCTATCCTCCAGCGTCTGGTGCTCAGCATGGCAGAAAGCAGTCTGTAATTCTCAGCATCGTCCACCAGTGCTGGTTACACCCATGAGCCTTTCGCCCTTTGTTCTCAACACAAAAAGTGCCTGAGAACAGTGCCCTGAAGTGTGTGAGCTGGGCAGGGGCTGGCAGTCAACACAGGTGCATCCCAGTGGGCAGGGAGTGGATTTGGCTAAGAGAAACACCGAGCTGGTCCATTTGTCAGAGTCCTCCCTCCCTCTCAGATGCCGGGAGCTCAACAGATTTCTGCTTAATGAGCTATCATTTCTCAGGAGCGCTGAACCCCATCTTCTTGCTTCCACTTTGTCTTCTAATTTGTGGTCCTGGAGGTACTTACAAATTAACAAAATAACACAGCACTCACAACCGGTGTACATGCTGACTGGGAAGCATTTGTAGTATGAAACAATTCACTCTTCAACTTCACCTACAGACGGAATACGTGTGAAGTGTGATATCACTTCTTTACGAAGTCACCAACATGGCATTATTCTAGAGTGCACAGATCTTTTTTAAAGATTTTATTTATTTATTTGACAGAGAGAGAGAGAGAGAGAGAGAGAGAGAGAGAGAGAGGGAACGCAAGCAGGGGGAGTGGGAGAGGGAGAAGCAGGCTTCCAGCCAGCTTCTAGGTATTATCACCAGGAAGGAGACTTGGGGAACAACACATTAACCTAGCAGTTGTGAGTGGGCCCCTGGGTCCCAGAATGGGGAGGATGTACTAAAAGATGTTCCAGCATGTTAGCCCACTTACTCCACTTCTGGGGGACTCCTGTCCCTAGATGCAGCTGCTCCTGAGGGATCCGGGGTGTACTGCATGACCCTGAGCCCCCTGACCGTAACCCACAGAGTCAGAGATAGACCTCAGGCTCAAAGATGACTAATTCCTGGTCTGGCCACTGACCTGTGACTTGTGGCTTGAAAATACAGCTTGAAAATATGAGCTGGGCCCTCAGATGGCTCTTCGAAGAATGTAGGATGGTTAAGGTAGGTGGAGGTGGTGGTTCTGGCAAGTTCTAAAGGGGAAAACAGACACACACACACACACACACACACACACACACACACACACACACACACACACACACGGGGGTGGGAAGTGGGGGCCAGGGCTGAGAAAGAGAAAAAACTGAGAGAACAGCCTCAGTCTCTTTTCTTCCTCAAACCAATGCTCAGTTTTTCTCCAGGGATAAGCCTTTGATTCTAGGGACCAATGGACCCTTGACTGGAAGACTAGGTACATTAATTCTTCATAATCTAATCCTGAATAATCTGAAACTAATGATCTTCTATCTTCTATTTGTATTGGCTCAGAAATTGAGATGAGTGAATTTTGGGGGGAAGAGTGGCTATATCTCTGAGGACTGAC
The DNA here is from genome assembly GCA_002007465.1 of Ailurus styani. Classification (NCBI taxonomy): domain Eukaryota; kingdom Metazoa; phylum Chordata; class Mammalia; order Carnivora; family Ailuridae; genus Ailurus; species Ailurus styani. The sequence continues at coordinate 5,932,011 of LNAC01000022.1, forward strand.
ATCTGGGATCTAGGCACTCGGTTTAGTACTCAAATTTGGTCTAGAAATTATAAAAGCATGTCTTAGTTCTCATTATTTGGTTTGTCTCCCTGTTTTTTGTTTTTTTTTTTTAGTCGGAGGAAAACATTCAAAATCCAGAAAGCTCAGATTAGAGGTATTGCTGGCCAGGGACTTATTTCATGTTTAGATTATCCAAATCAATGTTGCTAATAGGATCTGACTATTTGAACAAGTTAGAGAAGATTAATTAGGGGGTTTTAAAATAACCCTGCTGAGTCTTGGCTTGAACCTGTCTGTGTCCAGCACTGGGCTATTGAGACAAGTATAGCCATGCAGCCTGGGCCGGTGCAGGGAGGGGCTCCAGAAGCCAAGACTCCATTAGCATGACAGTTGTCAACCACTGAGGCCCAGACATTTGCCCGCACCAGAGGACAGGGTGTGGGAAGGGCTGTGTTGATCTGAGGTGCGGGAGAGAGGGACTTCCAAAAGATACACCAAGAGCTGTTGTCCCTAAGAAGTCTGAAACATCAGGGCAGAGGCCCACTGTTTTGACACCCGGGTGAGAGAGAAATGTGACCCCAATATGGTGGAGGGGTTCCCCCACTAGAGCAGCAGAGCCCCACATGGGCCTCCGGGCACTGAGGGGAAGGAACAGCATCCTTTGGGCACCCCACGGTGGGCTTGTGGGCTGTCCAGGTTTTTTTAGGCTGGTTCACCAGCCGCCACATCACATGACTTCGCTTGGTTCACATCTAAACTCTTGTCCAACTTCTTTTTTTTATTTTAATTTTTAAAATTTTTATTTATTTATTTGACAGAGAGAGAGAGAGCACAAGCAGGGGAGAGCGGCAGAGGGAGAAGGAGAAGCAGACTCCCCACTGAGAGGTGCCCAATGTGGGGCTGGATCCCAGGACCCTGGGATCATGACCTGAGTGAGCCTCAGGCAGATGCTTAACCGACTGAGTCACTAGGTACCCCTGTTTTTTATTTTTTTCAGCTCCTGATGTCACGCATATCCCAAACTGTGACTTCTCTGCTTGTCACCCGCAGAACTCACTGCTATGATCTCTTATCCGCCCCCCTGCTGCCATTCCTGCCCTCCTACACTCGTGTTCAGAACAATAACCGGCAGGAACTTTTCAAAATGGAAATCTCTTGGGGTGATGGGGTGGCTCACTCTTGGTTAAGCCTCTGACTCTTGATCTCAGCTGAGGTCTTGATCTCAGGGTGGGTAAGTTCAAGCCCAGCAAGGAGCCTACTTTTAAAAAGTAGGCTTTAAAAAAGTCGTTAAGCATCTGTCTTAAGCTCAGGTTGTGACCCCAGGGTCATGGAATCAAGTCCCGTATCAGGCTCCCTGCTCAATGGGGAGCCCGTTTCTCCCTCTTCCACTCCCCCTCCTTGTGTTCCCTCCCTTGCTGTCTTTCTCTTGATCAAATAAATAAATAAAATCTTAAGAAACAGAAGGAGGAGGTGGAAGAGGAAGAGGGGCAGGAGAAGAAACCTCCCCTTAATATTCCCATGTGTTGGGCACCTGGGTGGCTCAGTGGGTTAAGCCTCTGCCTTCCGCTCAGGTTATGATCTCGGGGTCCTGGGATCGAGTCCCTCATCGGGCTCTCTGCTCGGCAGGGAGCCTGCTTCCTCCTCTCTCTCTGCCTGCCTCTCTGCCTACTTGTGATCTGATCTCTCTGTGTGTCAAATAAATAAATAAAATCTTAAAAAAAAGATTTTATTTATTCATTTGACAGAGTGATCACAAGCAGGCAGAGCGGAAGGCAGGGGTTTTAACCCACTGAGCCACCCAGGCGCCCATGAATAAATAAAATCTTTAAAAAAAAAATTCCCCTGTGTTCCTGTTGTCCTTAGCAGGAACCAAAGCCCTGACCCAGGTCTAAAACCTGGGTGGTCTGGCCCCGGCTGGCCGAGCTCTCTGATACCACCTGCTTCCACTCTCCTTGCTGCTTTCACTCCATCCACAAGGATTTTCCTTCTTTCTCTCAAACACCCTGAGCTCCCTCTGCCTCAGAGTCTTTGTGGAAGCTGGTCTGGCTGCCTGGGCTCCTCCTTATGTCAACTCCCATCCTACTTTCTATTGTTAAGCCTCTCAAGACCTGTCTAAGGCGACCTGCTCTCTACTGAAGCCACTTTCTATCACATCACTGTTTTCTTATCACTTACTTTCTCATCGAATGTCTCACTAAAATTTCCATGTGTCTGTTTCTTGCTTGTCTATTGCCTATCTCTGTCCAGTACAATGAAAACTTCCTGATAGAAGAAACCTCATCTGCCTCCTTTGCTGCCAAAATGCCAGGACCTAGAACAAGTTTCGGGGACACAGGAGGCACTCAGTAAATGTGCACTGAAAGCACAAATACCTGAGCTCCCTCTTATGTCTGATTCCCCACAGGCTGCTGAGATGGCATGCCTGCATTTCCTCCTCTGCCTGGGGAGGATCCCCTCTTCACTTACACTTGTTCCTGGCAATTCCGATTCACTGCTCAGATGAATTCCGTTTCTGGAATTTTCTCTAGCCCTGGAAGAGGGAAAGCTAATGGATGCTGACTCTGCGTTTAGACCTTTGGTGATTAAAATTATTGCTTCCTATTTCACATCAATTTGACTCTGCAGAGAAATCCATCCTACCAGCCCTTTGCTCTGTCTTGCTCCTCTCTGCGCGTCGACTCTGTTCTCCAAGATGGCAGACCTGCTTACTGGCGGCACCCGGGGCCTCACGTCCACAGAGGCCACCACCAGAGAGATGCTGATTCTCTCCCCTACGTTCCCCCCTGAAACCTCCTCGGGGATCACTCACCTGGCTTGGGTCGCATGTCAGCTGTGGCAGGGGAACAAAACCCCCAGCACAGGTGCGATCCCTGGGGTCCAATCCTGAGGCTCAAGGCTGTTTCTGGAGAAGGGAGGCTTGTTGTCAGCTAGGAATCTACTCCAGTTTATATTTTACAGTGGCCCTCCAGCCTTGGCCAATAGGACTCAGAGTGGGTCCAAATGCACCCATCTTAGTTCAGTGAATTTTGAGAAATGTATGCACCCATGAAATTACCACCATAATCAAATATAACATATTTGAATTACCCCCAAAGTTGTCTTGTGCCCCTCTGCAGTCGGTTCCTTCAACCCACACTCAGGCAACTACTCATCTATTTCCTGCACCTATAAAGGAGTCGGGCCTTTTCTAGAATTTTGTACAAAAGGAATCATACAGCATATGTTCCTTTTTTTTTTTTTTAAGATTTTATTTATTTACTTGAGATAGAAAGCGTTGGGGGGGAGGGTACCTGGGTGGCTTAGTCAGTTAAGCGGCTGCTTTTGGTTCAGGTCATGATCCTAGTATCCTGGGATCGAGTCCCACATCAGGCTCCCTGCTCTCTTTCTCCCTCTATTCCTTCCCCCCGGCTCATGTTCTCTCTCTCTCTCAAATAAATAAATAAAATCTTTTAAAAAGTTAAAAAGAGTGAGAGCAGAAGCAGACTCCCTGCTGAATGGGGAGCTGGACACGGGGCTCAATCCCAGGACCCTGAGATTAGAACCCGAGTGAAAGTCAGACACAACCGACTGAGCCACCCAGGCATCCCACATGTATTCGTTCTATCATTGGCCACAATGCCAGTGAGATTTATGCATGTCATTGCCTCTATCAATAATTCATAAAACACTCAGCGTTGGTCACAAAGTAAGAGCCAATCAATAGATACGGAAGAACAAAGCCAAGAAGCTGAGGGCTGTAGGAAGCCCACAGGGTCTAGGAGGTACAGAGAGTGACATCAGAGCCCACTCCTAAAACAGAATCTTTAAAAAGAAACCACCACCACCCAGGCATGCACAGTACCATCCCATTTATCAAAACAAAGGGAAGAAAAACAAGCCCATATGTGAGTATATTTGTCTAGGCAAAGGCTGGAAAGGTACACACCAAGGAGTTCATTGTGTTTATCTCTGGGTAATGGGATTATGGACGTTTAAAAATATTATTTTTGCTTATCTAAATTTTTCGTTTTCTACCATACACAAGAGTTAGCTTGAGGGGAAAAAATCATTTTTATTTCCAAGTGTGCAGCTTTTAAAATGAGGCTGGGCCACTTCTCAAATGCTCCGCATTTTTACATGATGTGAAAACGTTCCCAGTTACATTTCAAACCTCTGATGTAGCAGTTAGAGCCTTCTGCAGATGTATAAAAGCAAAGAGAGAGATAGGGTCATTGGCAGATAGGGTCATTTCTAACCAATTGTTCGCAAAGCCCTGTTATGCTGAAGGCCCTCTTAAGTCCTCTCAAATTATACCAGTTCCATTGGTGGGCTAAAACCTTAATCCAGTTGTCCTCATCACCCTTGAGCCTCCAACCAAGTGGAAAGGATTGTACTGCCTGTCACTCTCAAAATGCGAGCCAACAGAATCACTTGGGATGCTTGTAAAAATTCACAATCCTGAGCTGAATCCCAGATATACTGACCCAGAATCTGTAGGGATAGGGTCCAGAATATGACTTTTAAACAACCCCATTAGGTGATTCTGAGATGCGCTCATCTTGGAGCTTCAGTGTGTTGTTGTTTTTGGCCAACTATGCTTAGCTCCTGCCCTGGACAGGGCTCCCCCCCGCCCCCGCCCCATCTAATCAGCGGATCTCCACCCCAACTCCACCTCTGCTCCTAGGACTAGTCATAACCTTAGACATAAGAGGACATAACTGATAGTTAGCTGGTATTAACCTTATTTTGTTTCAAATAACTACATGTCCTTTGTTTTTTGCAAGTGGAGACTCTCTTGGGAATCTGATCACTGCCCCCGAATCTTGGGACTTCGTGGTGTCCCCACTGTCTGGGGACTCCTTATGCATACCCTGTTATGCCCTATGCTGGGGTCTTATTGTTTTGCATTGTCTGTCTCCTCGGAGACTCTACTAATTCCATGACTATCCTCCAGACTAAACCTTCTTTACCTGTGTTCATATGCAGCGATTCCCCCCTTCCCCACCCGTCCACCCCTATTCATGGACTTTGTACTGGTGACTGGGTTTATTTCTAGATGCAAGTCCCATTCTTCTGACTGGAACCCAAAAGGTGGTGTGAAGGAGATTGGCTGTAATGACTTAGGTTTCTTTGGGGCTTATTTCTCCAAGTTCAACAAGGCAGGTTGAACTCATTGAATCATAGTGAATCTCTTGAAGTTGTCTCTAGTCTTAGAAGAGGATTTATCGGGAAGTGGGGGTGGGAAAGAAAGAGAAGGAGGATTTTTCTGGGTGTTGCTTTATCTGTAGTTATCTAATCCTCATCTCTTGTACAGTTTTGACTGTTATAGGGCACCTGGGTGGCTCAGTGGGTTAAGCCTCTGTCTTCAGCCCAGGTCATGATCTCAGGGTCCTGGGATCGAGGCCCACATCGGGCTCTCTGCTCAGCAGGGAGCCTGCTTCTCCCTACTCTCTCTGCCTCCCTCTCTGCCTACTTGTGATCTCTCTCTCTCTGTCAAATAAATTAATAAAAATCTTTAAAAATGAAAAAAAAATGTTTACTATTATATTCATTGAATTTATTCTCCAGAATAGAAACGATCAGTAAAAAACCGATGATTTATTACTCTAATGTCTCTATCACACTGAAAATCCAAACAATGTTTGTTTCATTTTAAAAGTCAACCCAGGAGTGCGTGGGTGGCTCAGTCGTTAAGCATCTGCCTTTGGCTCAGGTCATGATCCCAGGGTCCTGGGATTGAGCCCCACAGCGGGTTCCCTATTCAACGGAAAGCCTGCTTCTCCCTCTCCCACTCCCCCTGTCTGTGTTCCCTCTCTCACTGTCTCTCTCCATCAAATGAATAAATAAAATCTTTAAAAAAAAAGTCAACTCAATCAAAACTTACTACTTTGGAATCAACAGCTTCTTTGAAATCATGGTAACACTTAAATGTGGTTAAAACTCAGATGCAATGAGGAACTTGAGGGCAGGGTGGGGGGTCGTGGGGGGTAGGGAGGGAAAAATAATGAAACAAGATGGGATGGGGAAGGAGACAAACCATAAGAGACTCCTAATCTCACAAAACAAACTGAGGGTTGCTGGGGGGTGGGAGGGTAGGGATAGGGTGGATGGGTTATGGACATTGGGGAGGGCTTGTGCTTTGGTGAATGCTGTGAAAGATGTAAGCCTGATGATTCACAGACCTGTACCCATGGGGCAAAGAATAAAAATAAAATTTAATTTAATGAAAAAAAAAAACTCAGATGCGGAAGTTTTATTGGTTGGAAAGTGTCATACATTTCCAACTTGCCCAAATAAAATTGCCAAGAGAAAAATGTAAGTTTTTTTCCTACAGAAATGCAGCACAGTAGAATTGCCAATACTAGAAAGTTGTTCGGAAATTTTGAGTCCTGAGGTATGGCAGACTGGGTTTTTCAAAGATGGCCACACAATATCTCCCCCCTTCTACACTCTTCTACAATGTGACCAGGCCCCTCCCCCTTCAAGAGGCATTGTCAAATTCCCCTCCCCTTAATTCTGGACTGGCCTTCGAGAGACTTCTGGAACAACAGAATTTGGCAGAAGTGAAATTCTGAAAATTTGCAAGGACAGGTCATAAGAAGCTTTGCGCTTCCACCTGGGGCCTCTTGAAATGCTCCCTCTGTGGAAAGGTAGCCACCATGTTAAGCAACTTAACTCCCCTGAGACAGCCATGCAGTGAGGAAGCCCGAGCTAGGCCCACCAAGAGAGATGGCCGTGCTGCCCAGCCCCTAGCTGTTCCAGCCATCTCACCCCAGGCACCAGATGTGGGAATAAAGTAACCATCTTGATCATGAAATAACAAGAAATCAAGTATAGTTTGGACAAGTTTCCTCTTGTTCTTCTTCCTAGTCAGAGATTTGCGTCAAATGATGCCACAATTAGCAATTGTGGCCTGACGGAGAGTCCTGAGTCTCCATGCACAGCACATTTTTTCAGTTTAAAAGTTTTGATATGTGTTTCTGACCCCTTCCAGAGTCTCTATGCTGAGTGACTCCCGGTTGGCGTGGCAGCAGCTGTTTCCACACATCCAAGGCTGGGGGTTTCAGATGCCAAAGAACATAACAGACTGGAAACTACCAGCCAACTTTCAGCAATAGGAATCGACCTTTGTGTTGGCTCTTCTAGGGGCTTCCTCTTTTTTACCATTAGCCATTTTGATTTTTTTTTTTTAAGATTTATTTACTTATTTGAAAGAGAGAAGTGGGGGGCAGAGGGAGAGGGAGACAAGCAGACCGTCCCCTCCCCACTAAGTGGGGAGCTGGATGTTGGGCTTGGTCTTGAGACCCTGGAATCATGACCTAAGCTGAAACCAAGAGTCAGAAACTTAACCAACTGTACCACCCAGGCACCCCACCATTTTGAATTCTGCTGAAACTAAAACCACAAAATGGAGAAAGAGCCAGTCAAACAGCTGGAGGAGATTCCACTGGACTAAGAGGATTCCTGAGACTCTAATTGAGGTCACACAGAAACTGTCCCCCGAAAAATACAACTTAGCTGGGACAACCTCCTGGAAGACAGCTTTAGGAAGCATTCCTTTCAGCCCTATCTGCCTTTAACTCTTGAGGCTACACCTTGAGGACTCACTAGGGCCATAAAATGAACAAAAAGAAAAAGAATGATTTCCTCGTTCGGAAGTAACTACCAAGAGATCACCTGATACTTCTCTTCCCACTGGTCTAACACAGACAACGTTGTAAAGTAATATTCTCTTGCTGCCTAAACTGCTGTCAGCCGAAGAGGCTGGGTCATTACAATTGCAGGAGAGGGGGTGCTGGGACTCCTGTCAGTAGCTTCATCCTTTTTTATTTCTTTGGTCTTAGCCTCTAGGGACTTTCTGAGGCAGTTGGTAGGGGTAAGGATTACCTCAGAATTACTTTTTGCCTCAATATGAGCTGTTGTTAGAAGACCATCCACACCCTTTTTAACGCTATGCCAGGGCCCCAGAGAACATACAAGAAAGCTCTTATTAAGCTTGTTTCTAGCTCCTAAGAGTGTCTACTGGGAAGACTGTAGCAACAGAGGCAGTCTCTAGCCAGTGGTTTCTTGGCTTGGGGGAAGGGAACTCAGCTGCTTGGTAAATAATACAATAATGGGGTGGGGGGGAAAGGGTCTGCCTCCTACAATTGCCTAAATCCAAATAATTTACTTAAACTCAACACCCAAGTTTGCTCCCCTTGGTGACTCCTCCTTGCTGTATACATTGAAACTTTTGTTCACCATGGCAAGAGAACACTAGTGAGTGAGAACAGTCTGCCGCCTCGATTTTCCAAACCTCTATTAACAAAGCCCCTGAAGCTGGTACCACGTTTAAAAGGTGCCAGGGTAAATATTTAAACACAATTACGAGGTGTGCTGGCATGCTCGGCTAAAGCAGCACAACTTGCATTTGAAAAGAAAGGTCAGCTTAGAAAGCCCAAAGCTTCAGAGCAGAGAGACAAGTCCCTTGTATCACACTGAAACACAGCGGGCTGAAGCAAGCAAGTCCCACATATTAAAAAGAAAACAATTTGCCGATTCATCACATCCTGGGTAAGAAGTTTAAACAGAGTTGGTTTTAGTGAGTACAATGAAACAACTGAGAAACATATGCAGAAAGGGTTCGCTGCTCTTTTGCCTTTCTCCCCTCCCTCCTCCCACCCCCT
>LNAC01000022.1:5940839-5994776 GCA_002007465.1 Ailurus styani
CCCACCCCCTCCCCTCCCTCCCCCATCCTCACCCCAAGTAGGGATAAATGGAAATTTTGGCTATGGTAGAATTTGTAGGTTTTCCATAAGTCCTTGCCACTCTTCTTCCTTCTCCCCATCCCCAGCTACCTGGGATTACCATTTTGGCTCTTATGGCCTAAAAAAAGCAGGGCAGGCCAGCTAGCCTAGGAGACCAGTTCTGGCCATTCAACCCGAAGGTGACTTCGACATCTTCCTACTGACACCCCACCTGTAAACTGCTCTGACCTTGGAGATGTCATGGAGAGACACGCTAAGCTGCCATAGGATAATTTTTAATATTATAGGTCAATATTTGTGGGCTATTCAGAAATTTTATTGGTAATATGTTTTCTAGTTCACAGTAAAATTATCCCCTTTGCTATTTATAATACAACTAATTTGTCTCGTAAGTTTGGCTTTTTAAAAATTCATTGGCCCTCTTTGAGGCATTGCAAATTGAAAAAAAAAATCAAAAACACTGCTAATTTTCAACATGACAAATGGGGGCAAATCAGTACCCTTGAAAGTGAGCTCTTTAAATCTATGAGGCTAGTATCAGGCTGCAGTTCATGTTCCTCCTACTCTGGAAGGTGCACAGTACGTGGATACTGATGACACTGTTTTTTTTTCTTTTTAAGATTTTATTTATTTATTTGACAGAGAGAGAGAGAGGTCATAAGTAGGCAGAGGGGCAGACAGAGAGAGAGAGGGAAACAGGTTCCCTGCCAAGCAGAGAGCCCAATGCAGGGCTCAGTCCCAGGACCTTGAGATCATGACCCGAGCAGCAGGCAGATGCCCAACCGACTGAGCCACCCAGGCGCCCCAAGGCAGATCTTGCTGAAGCTACAAGAGCTACAGAGTGAAGAAGAGATAGGAGGAATCTCTCCCTGCCCCCACCACAGACGAACCCCTTATCATATTCATTATAAAAAGTAGAAAAGACTCAGAGATGGGCAGTCTACAGAAGCAGATCTCACAGGCACTGAATGATTTAGGCAATGTATTAACATGAGAAGATGAACTCACTGAGAAACTGAGCCATGGGGCCCAGCCCTTTCAGAACAACACCCCCCCCAGAAAACAAACAAACAAACAAATAAACCCGGAAGGCAAGACAAATGGGCAAGACATATCTGAAGATCCAAAGAAAAGATCTGCAAAAAGGGTGACAGTTCAGGTTTGTCAGCAGCAGAAACAATTAAAAGCTATTTTTAAAACTTCCTGTAATTTAAACATCTGCCTCTGCCTTGGTGACACAATTACTATAATTCTTTGTTATCCAGTTTTGATACAAAGTACCAGACCGGGAGAACACCATTTGACCAGTGAGTCTGGTTTCCTTTATACAGTTGGTAGTTTTGCTTATTCTTTGGTTGATACGATCAACTTCAGGTAAGTTCATTTTTATAAAGACATAATTTATTTCTGAAGGTTTTCCTTTAGTGGAGATCTATATGACTATCCCATGGAGAAGACTGGGGAGAAACATTGTTTTTGGTGGTGTGGGGGGTTGGTTTTGTTTTAACAGTTTTAGGCCTGTTGTTTGTATGCCATGTCATTACAGTGGAAAGAATGATAAATTTTATCTATGGATAGCTTATGAAAAAATGATATACATATAATATATATTTTTATTATTTATATATTTTATTATATAGATGATATATTTTATTCTTATATATAATTATATACATAATAAATAAATAAATGATTTTTTTTTTTTAAGAGGGAGAGAGAGAGAGAGGGATGGGGGCAGAGGGAGAGGGAGAGAGAATCTTTAGCAGACTCCATGTCCAGCACAGAACCCAATGTGGGGCTTGATATCATGACCTAAGCTGAAATCAAGAGTCAGATGCTTAAACTGACTGAGCCACCCAGGTGCCCCCCTAAATGATAATTTTTTGTATTTATAATCTGTAGTGAAAATTTAGGTATTGTCCAACTCTATATAACTTTCCATGAAAAAAGACCTGTACTAAATGGAAATGATTTGCTCATCTAAAAGCATTAAAATATTTGCCACCATCAGAGCACTTTCCTTAATACTAAAAATGGACCCTCTACTAAACAGCATGTGTTGTTCCTGCTTGTTGAACAATATAAAGAGGAATTTTCAGATTCCACTGCGATGATGAGAGAGCAAGTTAAGCCTACCTACTTAAAAAAAAGGGGGGGGGGACAAAATTCAAGTAAGCGCCAAGAGGTAAGAGAATAAAGCAGACTACAGAGATGATTCATGTGGAAGCCCTTTGTTTTTGTTTGTTTTCTTTTAAATAAGATGTTAATTAGAAATGAAAGGGCTCTGAATTACAAGCCTAGCTGTGCTATATTCGATTGCTTTATGGTGTAGGGAATATAATTTCAAAAACCCTGAATTATCCAGCAGTTACATTTGGGCAGTAGAAAAAGAAGCTGGCCTGATGATGGGCTTCTAGGTAATTTCCAGGGATTAAACATTGTTATTCTTTTCTCTCTTACAAATAATTCTTCCCAAAGTACACATGGCCCCAGAAATGTTAGGTGACTTTTCCATTCTTCTCTTGGTAAGACGGCAGGATAGACACTTGAATCCTTAACTATTTATTTGCAGGAGAAAAATAATATATATGTACCAGGGCACCTGGATAGCTCAGTTGGTTAAGCGTCTGATTTCGGCTCAGGTCATGATCCTAGGTTCCTGGGATCAAGCCCCACACGGGGCTCCCTGCTCAATGAGGCGTCTCCTTCTTCTTCTGCCTCTGCCCCTCCCCCAGCTCATGCTCTCTCTCTCTCTCTCTCTCTCTCTCTCTCACATAAATAAATCAAATCTTAAAAAAAATATATATGTATACATACATCTGCCAAATTGAGAAGGAGCCGACTGTGATTGCTTTGTAATGTCCCTGTCAACTTGGCAATACTGAACTACATTTCCCAGGATTCCCTCCCAGTATGTTTCCGGCTAACATGGACCATAAGAGACATTTTTACACAGATCTGGGGCTTGGATTTGGGGCTTGGAAGTGAAGCAGCAGCCATTTTGTAGCACATGTCCTTGATGAGGGAGCAGAAGGCTGGCCGAAGAGGAAGCAGAAACTGACACCCTGCAACCACCCTCTACCCCCCGCCAGAAGTGTATATATATGTATGACATAGACAGAATGTCATGACATTCTTCCAGGAATTTCCCAATGATCTTAATGTTAATGTCTTTCTAGAGGGGAAAATAGCCTTAACTTGACAATGGAAGGCCTGCAGTCTCTGGTAGATCCTCTTTAGCATATGAAAGTTCTTTTGAAACCTCCCTTTTCCTTACTTTCCCCAACTCCTGAGTATGTAATCACCACTCGTGAAGATCTTGGTGCTGCCGCTGCCTGCCTCCCCCGCCCCCCGCATTTTGCACCAAAGACATCTTGGTCGTAGGCTCTGGACCTCGCCCCACCAAACCTCACCTATATTCCCAAACCACATCATTATCATTATTGCTTTTCAACTGGCTTACCTCACTGGCAAGGGACAGCCAACTGGCAAGGCAAGGGACCTACAACTGCTCCACCTAACTCCAAAATCCTTCTCCAGCTTTTCTAGCTCCTGAGCTAGATAGCACGATGAACGGGAACAGCTTCTCCTGTTGGATCTATACCATCAAGCTCAAGAGGCAGTGAGAAGTGACAAGGTTTCAGTCTGTCTTCCTGGGTTCTAGCTCACACCTTTGGTTCCAGTTTATATTTGCTTTTCCCTGTTTTATACATATCTTCCCTTCCAGGCTGCTTTCTCTGAAGTCTTCAAGCTCCAGGATTAGGTATGAAGACAATGACTTTACAGAGACTGTTTGAACAGTCCCCACAACTGTGTGAGATTAGATATGATATATAGGATATGAAACACACACACACACACACACACACACACACACACACACACACACACCTCCTGGGGGGTTCTGCTTCTGTAATTGAATCCTGACTGTAGTATATTGATTTTATAGTTGGGTAAATGCATTACCTTCTTTGGGTTTACTCTTCCAAAAACTTTCTCATTCAGGATGATGCATTATAGCTTGGCTATGTAAATTTTGTATTTTGAAGGCTAACTCAATACCTGAATTTTGAAGAATAAATTTGATCAAATGAACAGCTTGTTCACATCTCTAAGCTATTCATAATTGCCTAACTAACAAAAATTGCCATGTGACAAATGAAACAAAATAGAAGGCAATATACACATACTTCTTAGAAATACAGAGGTAAATGTCAGAAGTCAGTCTGTTGCTTTTGCCATAAGCCTTTTTTTTTTAAAAGCATTATTTGTCTCCCTAACCTAGTTGCATGGAATGTTTTGATAAAAATAAATATTGGTGGGGTGCCTGGGTGGCTCAGTGGGTTAAAGCCTCTGCCTTNTGGGATCGAGGCCCGCATCGGGCTCCCTGCTTAGCAGGGAGCCTGCTTCCTCCTCTCTCTGCCTGCCTCTCTGCCTACTTGTAATCTCTCTCTCTCTGCATCAAATAAATAAATAAAATCTTTAAAAATAAATAAATAAATATTGGTTACAAGAAAGTTTTAATAAAAAGCAAAACCCAGGCCACCTATTTCTAATAGGGCAGACAAGAAGAAAGGAAATAAGAAAGGTTATCGTTTGAGTGAGACAATAGAATTTAGTTCTGGAGAGATTCCAATACAAGTTGAAAGGAAGGTCAAGTTTAGGGAGGAATATGAAACAGTAAGATTTAAAGGGGTAAGAGAACAAGCTCTTCCTTAAGAGCCATTTGCAATAAAAAGAAAATCTAGGCTTCTCCCTCCTCCTCCTCCTCATCTTTCTGGCTTCTCTTATCTCTATACTCGTGTACAAAGTGAATCCAAACCTAAGAAATTAATGAAAGAAGAGAACACATGAAAGCAGCTCTGTTCAGAGCTATGTTTCACAGAAACACGGTATGAGAATATTTTGCTAATTCAAGTCAAGGCAATGGTGATAAGAGGTAGGTAGGTAGTCCTTTTTTTTTTTTTTTAAAGATTTTATTTATTAATTTGACACAGAGAGAGAGATTACAAGTAGGCAGAGAGACAGGCAGAGAGAGAGGAGAGAGGAGGAAGCAGGCTCCCTGCTGAGCAGAGAGCCCGATGTGGGCCTCGATCCCAGGACCCTGGGATCATGACCTGAGCTGAAGGCAGCGGCTTTAACCCACTGAGCCACCCAGGCGCCCGGTAGGTAGTCCTTAAACAATGCCTCACTCCAAAGAAGTAGATGGACGAGGGGTTTCAAAGAAAAGAAAAAAGACAAGATTTGGAGGAAGAAACAAGAAAGGCCTAAGGAGAAGTTCTGGGGAAGTGGTTTTACTTTGGTGGAGGAAAAACAAATTGTATATTCAGCAGTTTCGCTAGTCCTATTTCTAAGCAATGAAATAGTTAGGTTATCGCACTAGTTATATCCATTTTAGAACTGCTTCTTCCTCCATGATTTGTACCTTATTTCTCAAATCATTTGGTGATTCCAGCTGCACAAATTTCTAATGAATCCAATGAAGCCTGAGAGCTAAATGAAAAGTTTAATACTCTGCCTTCACACTTAATTTTTCCTTCCAGAGACAAAGCATTTCACAGATACTTTCTCTTCTATTCACAAAGCATTTCTTTTGCTTTTAATTTAAATTTTTTTTCTAAGTTTTTACTTATTTGGGGCACCTGGGTGGCTTAGTCTTTGGGCATCTGTCTTCGGCTCAGGTCATAATCCCAGGGTCGTGGGATGGAGCCCTCCACTGGGCTCCCCCACTCCGTGAGGAGTCGGCTTCTCCCTCTCCCTCTGCCTGTGGCTCCCCTTACTTGTACTCACTCTCTGTCAAATAAATAAATAAAATCTTAAAAAAAAAAAGATTTTATTTATTTGACAGAGAGCACACACAGAAGCAGCAGCAGGCAAAGGGAAAGGGAAAAGAAGGCTCCCCACCGAGCAGGGAGCCTGATGTGGAACTCCATCCCAGGACCCTGGTCATGACCTGAGCTAAAGGTGGACAGTTAACTGACTGAGCCACCCAGGCACTCTTCACAAAGCATTTCTAAGACTGCAGCAGGAGGCTGTGTACCCTAAGCCATGCAGATCGTCAGGAAGAGAGACAGATTCCAGATTTCCAGTTCTGATGTTTCACCCTCAAATCTGCCATTCTCGAGACCTAATGATGTACTTTCCAGACTGTAATCCCCTCTGACTGATGACTGATCTCTCAGAGAGTGTTTCCCCTAGGTTGGTTTTATGCAATTCATCCATCCCTTTGGGTACAATTTCTCAACCAATAACAAATTCAGTTAACACCTGTTATTCTTGACATCTCATCAAGGAATTTCTACTCTGCCTTTATGATCACATTTGTAGGTTCTTTTAGAACTCTGGGCTGGAACTCTGGAAAACTGTATGGAGGTTCCTCAAAAAGTTGAAAATAGAGCTAGCTATGACCCAGCAATTGCATTACTGGGTATTTACCCTGAAGATACAAAGGTAGTGATCCTCAGGGGCACATGCACCCGAATGTTTATAGCAGCAAAGTTCACAATAGCCAAACTACGGAAAAAACCTAGATGTCCATCAACAGATGAATGGATAAAGAAGATGTGGTGTATATATATATACAATGGAATACTATGCAGTCATCAAAAGAAACGAAATCTTGCCATTTGCAACGATGTGGATGGAACTAGAGGGTATTATGCTAAGTGAAATAAGTCAATCAGAGAAAGACATATGATCTCTCTGACATGAGGAACTTGAGGGTCAGGGCGGGGGGTCGTGGGGGGTAGGGAGGGAAAAAATGAAACAAGATGGATGGGGAAGGAGACAAACCATAAGAGACTCTTAATCTCAAGAAACAAACTGAGGGTTACTGGGGGGTGGGAGGGTAGGAATAGGGTGGCTGGGTTATGGACATTGAGGAGGGTTTGTGCTATGGTGAATGCTGTGAAAGGTGTAAGCCTCATGATTCACAGACCTGTACCCCTGTGGCAAATAATAATTTTTTAAAAAGTAATAATAATAAAAATTAAAAACAACAAAAAAAAAAGAACCCTAGGCTGGAAATTGTCTGGGCATGAAGGCGAGCTCATCTATGGGTCTATATACTCTCTTAATTCCTTCTCACTTACCTTGACCTTTGTTTTCTTTAAGTAGAGTTGACATACAGTGTTACTTAAGTTTCAGGTGTACAACATAGTGATTCAAAAAATCTATGTATTAGGCTGTGCTCAGTACAAGTCACCATGCAATACAGTATCACTGACTATATTCCCTATGCTGTACCCTTCATCCCTTTGGCTTATTCATTTCATAAACAGAAGTCTGTGTCTCACTACCCTTTACCCATTTTGTCCGTCTTTGCCACCCCATTCCCTCCTGGCAACCATCAGTGTGTTCTCTCTCTTTATGGGCCTGTCTCTGCTTTTTGTTCGTTTGTTTATTTATTTTATTTTTTAGATTCCACATATAAGTGAAATCATATGGTATTTGTCTTTCTCTGATTTATTGCACTTAGCATTATACTCTCTAGGTCTATCCGTTGTTGCAAATGGCAAAGTCTCATTCTTTTTTATGGCTGAGTCTCTTGAGCTTTAACTCCCTTTTACAGATGTTTGTTTGAAATCACTCTTGGTTTGAAATCACTTTTTCCAAGAGAGCAAGTCAAGAGCTTGGCCAGCAGCAAGAGATTTTGACTGTTGTCTTTGTCTCTGACTCAAGGACTTCCACTGTTCCTTGCTCTGTGACTCTGAAAATAATTTTTGTGCTTTCAAATTGCATGTCAGTAAAACCAGAATCTCTCCAGGGGCAGATGAATTACCAGTTTAAAGATATTATAAGACGTCAATAGGAGGGAGCCCCAGCTAAATGCCATTTATTACCCACAATCCTTGTTTATTGCCCAAGAAAAAGAAAGAAAAGAAAATGATTAGAATCCTCTGTGTGTTTGGGGGGGGGGCGCGTGCGTGCATGTGTGTGTTCGTGTTGGGGGTGAAATGAATAGTAGATGAATTATCCAAAATCAATGATTGCATCAGACAAACCATTGAGAAATAAGAGGGATATGTCACTTCCTGGCTCCTCATGTGATACGGGTCCATTAACTTTTAACTATATTTCAGTAAATAAAATTGAAAGGCAGAACCTTTTTTTTTTTCCCCATTAGAAAACACTCCCCAGATGCTCTACAAAACTTACACATTAAAAAGCATGACACCAAGCACCTGGGTGGCTCAGTGGGTGAAGCGTCTGCCTTCAGCTCAGGTCATGACCCCACGGTCCTGGGATTGAGCCCCTCATCGGGCTCCCTGCCCCATGGGGAGCCTGCTTCTCCCTCTCCCTCCACCCGCCCCTCTGCCTGCTTGTGCTCTCTCTCTCTCTCTGTCAAACAAATAAATAAAATCTTTTTTTTTTAAAGATTTTATTTATTTATTTGACACAGAGAGAGAGATTACAAGTAGGCAGAGAGGCAGGCAGAGAGACAGGGAGAGGAGGAAGCAGGCTCCCTGCCGAGCAGAGAGCCCGATGCGGGCCTCGATCCCAGGACGCTGAGATCATGACCTGAGCAGAAAGCAGAGGCTTTAACCCACCGAGCCACCCAGGCGCCCCAAATAAATAAAATCTTAAAAAAAAAAAGTCTGATGCAGTGGGCCACAGAGATGACCGACCATGGCTTCTATGGGTGACCTGTTGAAAGGCGAAATAAAGATGATGGTGTCCTCCAAGGTGTCAGGTTGCTGAAGGAGCTGCTGCCCAAAGGGAGGAAAAAGGAGCAATGAGGCTGTATCTTCTACCTGGCTAAGAGCAGGAGCAGCCCAAGGAACGTGAGAAGGCTCTAAGAAATATGCAAGGGCTGCTGTGGGCCAACCTGCCAGGCTAAGGAGCTGAAGAAAAGAGAAACTGTCTCTGCCCTCCCTCCTTAGTCATCTCCTGCCCCCCTACTCCCCACCGCCCCTATCTCTATCTCCATACTTTGCTCGTCATCCACAAGTCCCTCTGAATTCCTGGTTATTAAAACCCTTCCCCCATGGTTAGGCTCTTTTAGTTTCCCATTTAATGACCTCCCTCCAAGCATTCCAGGCTCAGCATCCTCTCACCTGCACGCCAAAGGCCTTCCTGATGGGATTCAAAAGATAGTCACGTCTCATGATTTATGAATTCTCTCTCTGCGTGATTATGTGTGGATTATGTTGACATATGAAAAAAAATCAGTTTTTTAAAGATTTTATTTATTTATTTCCCAGAGAGAGAGAATGCACAGCAGGGGGGAGGAGCAGGCAACAGAGAAGCAGACTCCCCATTGAACAGGGAGCCTGATGTGGGGCTTGATCCCAGGACTCTGGGATCACAACTTGAGCTGAAGGCAGACGCTTACCCGACTGAACCACCCAGGCATCCCAAAAATCAGTCTCATTTGAGTTGATTCTTAACAGCATTCATTTTGGAATTTCAATTTTTAAACCAATTTCTCAAAATTTTGCCATTGCTCAAAGAACATAACCGTAGGATACAATATAAAATAAGGCCCAAATGGTACTTAACGCAGGCATTTGTGCGGGGAAGAGAGAGGGAGAGTCTTGCTACGTGAATCCACTCGTGCCCCTGTGTGAGGGAACAAGAGAACTATGCAAGTCCATGAGTAGGTGAAAAGACGTAGTGATGATAATGTCTGGGGATTTTTTTTTTATCTTACATCAGTATTATGTTTCAGTTTGGTGGCAAAATCAGCCTAGAATCCAAGTCTCGAAATTTATAATCACATGATCTCAATGAAGCATAAGAGCTTAAGAAATCAGGAAGAGGAGGGGGCCTGGGTGGCTCAGCCTGTTGAGCGACCAACGACTGACTCTTGATTTCAGCTCAGGTTCTGATCTCAGGGTTATGAGACTGAGCTCGGGTGCTGAAGCCCCGAGTTGGACCCCTCCCTCAGTGCAGAGTCTGCTTGAGATTCTCTCTCTCCCTGCCCCTCTGCCCCTCCTCACGCTTGCTTTCTCTAAATAAATAAAGAAAATCTTAAACAATAAAAGTACAGGAAGAGTAGTTCAAATCCTGGCTCAGCCTCTTACTCTAAGGGTGTGAATTTGCCACAGTTATTTAGCATCTTTGAAACTGTTTCTCGATCCGCGACATAGGGATGCATTTGCTGGGCAATGCTGTGAGGTAACCTGGCAAGGGCCAGACTTTGATGAAAGTTAGCCTTCTTCCCGCACTCTTAGCCCTTTGCTGGACAGCTGGCCCAAACATGGATTGTACACCCCTTAGGTTCCCAGATCGCTTTGATGGGAGGAAGGCAGCCAAATCCTATCAGAAATTTAAGCTCCTGGGCACCTGGGTGGCTCAGTGGGTTAAAGCCTCTGCCTTTGGCTCAGGTCATGATCTCAGGGTCCTGGGATCGAGCCCCCAGTCGGGCTCTCTGCTCAGCAGGGAGCCTGTTTCCTCCTCTCTCTCTGCCTGCCTCTCTGCCTATCTCTTTCTCTGTGTCAAATAAATAAATAAAATCTTAAAAAAAAAAAAGAAAAGAAAAAGAAATTTAAGCTCCTAACTTATTTTTCCCGGATTCAGTCATACTCATCACTGTGCTGGGATAATTCTCGGAACCTCTTTGGAACTCAGAACATTCTTCTGTGGGATGAAGAAATAACAGTCTATGCCCTTAAGACACAGATTAGATAAGAGCCAGTTAACATTTGTAAAACACAATGTTACCCAGGGATGAAAGTGCAGAATCAAAACACATTTTTCAGTGAATGGTACTATTGAATAAACGGTGTTTCCTCAAATGTGGGTGTGAAACGCTGGCGGTACAGCGGATGATTTCAGGTGGGAGTCCGCCGCAGCACAAAAAGACAAAAATGAGAAGAAATCATTCCCTTTTCAATTGTCTTTGACTACATCAAGAAGTAATTCTCATTTTGGGTCTTTACCTAAACTTGCTTATTCCTCTCTTGAAAGAGAAAATTAAAAAAAGAGGGAGAGAGAATAAACCTCAGGCTCCACGCCTTCCGCAAAGGAGGTAATTAAATGGGGTTTAGAAATATTTCCAAAATTATTATGTTTGTCTTCTAATCATAGCAAACAATACTGGTTTCCCATTTATGATAATGGCAAAATTTTCTTTTTAAAATCAATTGGAGTTTGGGCGCCTGGGTGGCTCAGTGGGTTAAAGCCTCTGCCTTCGGCTCAGGTCATGATCTCAGGGTCCTGGGATCGAGGCCGGCATTGGGCTCCCTGCTCAGTGGGGAGCCTGCTTCCCCCTCTCTCTCTGCCTGCCTCTCTGCCTGCTTGTGATCTCTCTCTCTCTCTCTCTCTCTCTCTGTTAAGTAAATAAATAAATAAAATCTTAAATAAAATAAAATAAAATAAATTGGAGTTTGAAAATATATTACACATTAGAAATTTTTTGACTAAAAAGAAAAACTGACAAAAATATTAAGTTCTAATACAGATGGTATGTGGATTCAAACAAATTGAAAACGTAGTTTTCAAATGACTGAAATGTAGGCAACACTGGCTTTGTGGATTGGGAATTAGGATACTGGGATTCTAGTACCACCTCTGGTAGCAATCTACTGTGTGACCTTGGTGACGTTACTTTAACCTCTCTGAGCCTCAGTATCTTCATCTGGAAACTAACAGGGCTTGCTTAGATGGGCTCTAAGGATCCTTGTGGCTCTAATAGCCTGTAATTTGAAGCACCAAATTAGGGCGTTTTCTGTTCTTTTGGCTAAGAATCCATTGCTCTGTCTTCCTCCTCTATTTTCACCTCATACTGCTCCTTCAGGCATTTTGATATCTAATCCGAAAGAAATGTGGATCTCCATTTGATTAACATTCATAAATTGAACTAATGCATATGTTATTCTACAAATGCAAAACAAAGAAAGGAATTCTTTGTAATAGAAAAAATATTGGATTTTGAGGGAGACTGCATTCATTCTGGCCCTTGCTTTGCCATTTCCTGACAATGTGATCTTAGGTAACCTTAAGTTCTCTTTAGCACTAAAATTCTTTTTTTTTTTAAAGATCTTATTTATTTATTTGACACACACAGAGAGAGACTACAAGTAGGCAGAGAGGCAGGCAGAGAGAGAGGAGAGAGGAGGAAGCAGCCTCTCTGCTGAGCAGAGAGCCCGATGTGGGCCTCCATCCCAGGATCCTGGGATCATGACCTGAGCTGAAGGCAGAGGCTTTAACCCACTGAGCCACCCAGGCGCCCTAAAATTCTTTTTTTTAAAAAAGATTTTATTTATTTATTTGACAGAGAGAGAGAGACCACAAGTAGGCAGAGAGGCAGGCAGAGAGAGAGAGGGAAGCAGGCTCCCTGCTGAGCAGGGAGCCCGATGCCGGCCTTGATCCCAGGACCCTGAGATCATGACCCAAGCCGGAGGCAGAGGCTTAACCCACTGAGCCACCCATGCGCCCCAGCAGTAATATTTTAATAGAGACTCAAAACCAAATGGAGATCTTCATTTTAACTCTCATTTTGGTACTAAATCTCTATTTGGTATATGGCAGGTAATCAACAAATATTTAATGAATAAATAGAGTGGCGTTCCATGAACACAAGGCCAAGAAGAATCACATTTCATCATGTGAGAATTTAATTCAAAGGGAGTTAATTGAGGGGCACCTGGGTGGCTCAGTTGGTTTACCGTCTGCCGTTGGCTCAGGTCATGATCTCAGAGTGCTGGAATCAAGCCCCATATTGGGCTCCCTGCTCAGCGGGAAGCCTGCTTCTCCCTCTCCCTCTGCTCCCCACCCCCGCTCATGCTCCCCACCCCAAATAAATAAAATCTTCAACAACAACAGCAAAGGAAGTTAACTGAGCAACTACCCTTTGGTAGCCATGTTTGCCAGGCATTATAACTTTATCTCCCATAAAGAGCAAGATGAAAAAGATACGACTCTTCTCTCTCTTCTATTAACCTAGGATCCTTTTGGGGGAGATGGTATCTATACCAACAATTATATTCTGCTAAAATAGCTAAAGTGCAATAGAAAAAGGTGGTGGGTTCTTATGAGCAGAACTAGGTCTCATCCTTATTTTTCCACTACCTAGTTGTCTGAATGTGAGAAAGTCATTCGTACAATTGGTCACCAGTTTCATCACCAGTACAATAAAGCTACACCATATGATTTCTAAGGTCCCCCGAAGCTAAGACTCTGAAACAATTAGTCTATGCCTCTGAAAAATTAGTGGTTTTTTTCTTTTTAAAGATGTATTTATTAACATGGGAGAGAGAGAGAGTGCACNCTATTAACCTAGGATCCTTTTGGGGGAGATGGTATCTATACCAACAATTATATTCTGCTAAAATAGCTAAAGTGCAATAGAAAAAGGTGGTGGGTTCTTATGAGCAGAACTAGGTCTCATCCTTATTTTTCCACTACCTAGTTGTCTGAATGTGAGAAAGTCATTCGTACAATTGGTCACCAGTTTCATCACCAGTACAATAAAGCTACACCATATGATTTCTAAGGTCCCCCGAAGCTAAGACTCTGAAACAATTAGTCTATGCCTCTGAAAAATTAGTGGTTTTTTTCTTTTTAAAGATGTATTTATTAACATGGGAGAGAGAGAGAGTGCACGCACATGCAAGCAGGGGGAGGGGCAAAGGCAGAGGGACAAACAGACTCAGGGCTGAGTCGGGAGCCTGACTCGGGGCTCGATCTCACTACCCTGAGATCAGGACTTGAGCCAAAACCAAGAGTCAGATGGTCAACCGACTGAGCCACTCAGGTGGCCCAGTTTTATTTATTTAAGTAATCTCTATACCCAAAGTGGGGCTCGAACTCACAACCCGGAGATCAAGAGTCACATGCTCCACCAACGGAGGCAGCCAGGTGCTCTGAAACATTAGTTTAAATGCTTACTCTTAAAGACCCCTAACTATATATTGGAGATGATCTCTTCAATACACTTATTTTTCCATGTAAACCTAATAGGCAAAGTCATACAATAGGTTTTTTTTATTGGTTTCCATCTACAATTGCTTCAACCTTTCAACTCGCCTACTGGCAAACTTTCTCATTTAATTCCTCTTTATTTTTATAAAGGCACTAATGGGAACATTTGCTTTCTAAATCAATCTCACATAGGGGGCACCTGGTTGGCTCAGTCCGTGGCGCATGTGCATCTTGATCTCGGGGTTGTGGGACTGGAACCCTACTTTGGATGTGGAGATTACTCAAAAACTAAATATTTTTAAAAATCAGATAATCAATCTCAATCTGTGAGGAAGGCAGATGAAAGATGCAGCTTGATTCCATTTGACATTTACTGAATAACAACTATGTGCCAAGTCCTAAAAATGATTCTAAGATATATGAAGGTCATGCCCTAAGGAACCTACAAGCATGTAGAGAAAATGAAACCTTTCCATTATATCAAGAGTATTCATTTCATAGAAAGGAAAAAACAAATTCAGAAAGTAACACAATGTGGCAGATAGAAAAACAGCAATGTGGCAGTGTGTTGGAAATCAGTCAGAAGTTTTTCCGCCTAAAAAATGCTCTGGCCTATTAACCAGCAAGTCAAGGCACCAATAGAAAGATCCAGCATTCAAATCCGTTATACAAGGGCAAGACTAGCAGGCAGAGGCCCGAAGGTCCAGTAGAGAGACCCTGTGAGCTGTCTGCAGGACTCTCTGGGGTCCATGGAAAAAGACACACACATTCCAGCCGAATGCCAGGAGAAAACAGCTGGCTAAAAATTAGGCTCCCCTGCAAAGCCAGACGACTGGAGATAGGAAGACTCAGGAAGAAGTTCCTGAATAAGAAACAAAAGAACAGGGAAGAGGACAAGTAAGAGAAATCCTTGCATTTTGTGCAGTTGGTGAAAGGATAATTTTCTTCCTCCTCATAATCTTTACAGGATGGTCATGGGCAGAAACATTCAGAAAAATGAAAATGCAAAGCTCTACCAGAGGAAGAGAAAAATGACTGGGATGGGGAAAATCTCCATCCTAGCATGGAATATTCCATTTTATACAGATTTCTCCTGAAGGTCAAGGACTGAGCTTAAAAGGTCACAGCCTGCATGTAAGTGCTGGGAGTTTGGGGGTAAGAAGAGGAAGTGGATGGAGCTGGGTTGGCTCAGCAACAAGAGCAGGGAATCTTACAGAACACTGGAGCCAGGGGTCTGCTGCTTTTTCTTCTACATATAATACAATAATTTCCTATAAGCTGCCAGGAGCATTCTGGCTCAGACACAGATGTAGAAACATCTAGATGGCTGTACATTTTCCACACCTCTGCACCATTCTGGGGAGAGCTGTAAACTAAGATAAATTATTCATCTTTTGAAAACCTGGTGCTAATATTCTGCTCATACCACACTGTCAAACAGCCCACAAAATATGTGAAATCAGGAAGAAAAGTGAAAAATAAGATAGGGTAGAACTTGGAACACCAATAGACATTTCTTTCTTTTTTTTTTTTTTAAGATTTTATTTATTCGAAAGGGAGAGAAAGAGTGAGAGAGCACGAGATGGGGGAGGGTCAGAGGGAGAAGCAGAGTCCCCGCTGAGCGGAGAGCCCAATATGGGACTGGATCCTGGGACTTCAGGATTATGACCTGAGCCAAAGGCAGTTGCTTAACCAACTGAGCCACCCAGGCACCCGCCAATAGACATTTCATCCTCAGCAAGACTACCACAGCCAAAAGGAATTGCCTCTAGGACTTTCCCCTGGGTCCTATCATTTTTCTAGCATGTTCCACAATTATAGACGTATCCATGACTGTTTATTCATGTACATGTTTATGTGTATAAATGATGCTTGTCAAACTAAATCCGGAGCAAACTCCATGCTCTCAATCTAGAATCCCAGATTTAACTCCACAAATCCCATGAGGTGAAACTCCTAACCTAGCGCTCAAGCACTAAATAAACTTGGATGAATTCTTAGGCTTAGCCTGGGAGAGTTGTAATAACTATAATAATAGAGAAGTCCAAAAATGAAAAACAAGCAAATGAGCAACTTGCCTATTACTTAAACAACGCTGGCTTTCCAAACTGCTATTAACTTTTTTTGTTTGTTTGTTTGGTCTTGATCTTTACAGAGTCAAAAGCCTATGGTAATCTTTTTCATCTTTGAGATTTAGCCACACTAGGGAACATTAAATATTTGGCATTTTGATTTTTTTTCCCTCGTGGTGGTGGTAAACTTCAAGCCCCTGTTGTACAATTGATTAGTTCCTTTTTTTTTTTTAATCTTAGTCATGTTTGGTTGTTGCTTTAAGTAAGTACTGCTTCCTTTTAGTTATAGGAAGGAGACACTTACTTTTACTCTCACCAAGATTTAGATTCTGAAATAAGATCCTGCAGGAATCTTTCCCAATTTGAGGTTTATTATTTATTTATTTGTGTAAGAGGTTTGCTTGTACCTTTGGAGATCTGTGTAGATGCATAGCAGGAATCCATTTGAATTACTCCAACTTGGGATGACCATGTATTCTCCAAAAACAGTTCATGGTTGTGAACTGGACATAATCATGACATGAAGGGAAATATACCTATAATGTCCATATGAATAGTGAAAATTTAATTACAGAAAAAGTCCACCTTTCTGTGCTGTATTCTGGCAGAGGAAGGGAAAAAGTTCACCTCCCAAATGAATTGAAGTTTACCGACGATGTGGTGAAAAGTCTTGTTTTGTTTTTTAAAGATTTTATTTACTCCCAACACGGGTGGAAATTTATCTACATTTATCTACAATTTATCCACACCCAACATGGGACTCGAATTCACAACCCTGAGATCAAGAGTTGCACACTCCACAGACTGAGCCAGACAGGTCCCCCCGGTGAAAAGTTTTTTTATTAATATAGGAAAATATCTTACGATAGGAAAGAAAAAAGGCAATACACAAAATTTTATATTGTGATCTACTCCCCCATTCTAATTATTTACATATTCATGTAAAAAAAATACATGTCGGGTACCTGGGTGGCTCAGTGGGTTAAAGCCTCTGCCTTCCCGGCTCAGATCATGATCTCAGGTTCCTGGGATTGCTCTGCTCAGCAGGGAGCCTGCTTCCTCCTCTCTCTGCCTGCCTCTCTGCCTACTTGTGATCTCTCTGTCAAATAAATAACTAAATCTTTAAAAAAATAAATACATGTTTATTCTCTTTGAACAAAAGAATATAATAATTATTGCTCCCCATCTCTCTACTTACATACCTATCAGTGTAAGAATGTGGTGTAGAAAAAACACACCCTTAAAGATGTATAACTATATGAAAATACCAGATTTTAATACAATTTTTTGCTGAGATGTGAGAAAATGGAACAAGGGAGGCTATAAAAATTTTTAAAAATTATATGTCAAAACCATAAGAGACTCCTAATCTCACAAAACAAACTGAGGGTTACTGGGGAGTGGGAGGGTAGGGATAGGGTGGATGGGTTAGGGACATTGGGGAGGGTTTGTGCTTTGGTGAATGCTGTGAAAGATGTAAGCCTGATGATTCACAGACCTGTACCCCTTGGGCAAAGAATAAAAATAAAATTAAAAAAAAATTATATGTCAAGATACTAAATGCTGGTTCAAAAATTTCAAAAAGAAACAATATCCACATTGCAAAAATTACGAGTTAATCAGCCTTAGTAGTTAACCACATAGCAGCAATGATTTCCAAATAACTCAAGAATGAGATTTAGGAAAATGGGTTTTTAGTGGTTGGTCAGCTTTGTTTTGGAAATGAATCCTTTCCAGAACTTCCACTTATTATTTTCATTATACATATATTTAACTCCTTTTTAATGGCTCTCTGCCAACCCCTTATTTTTTTTTATGAGATTTTGATATTTCAATTTTGCAGTTAGCTGGGATTACTATATACAAAAACAGTATCTAACACACATCTCACATTTAGTATCTGACACTGTGCCAGATAAATTCACTTAATTCTTAAAACTGTGAAGTAGGTATTATTATCATCTCCATTTTATAGATGAGAAGACTAAGGCATAGGGAGGCTAAATAATTTGCTCATGGACACACAGCTAGTAAAATTTTTAAAAGACCAGAAGGAAATATACCAAGGTATTGATGGTGGTATCTCAGGGGATAGGTTTATAAAGGATTGTTAAGAGAGATGACATGACAAGATAAAATCTTGAGCTAAGAGAGACAGCAGAGCTGGAACAGAGAAGATATTCCAGATCAGTTTGAGAAAACATGGGCAGAATTTGTGGACTGAGTCCAGGTAGGGTTGAGGGAGAGGTGAAGGAGTCTAAGAAGGCCTCCTCCTCTGGTTGGGTGGCTGGGTAGACATGTTTACTAGGATAGGGAATATAGAAGGTAAGAGCAACTTCGGGAGAGAAGATGATGTGCTCAGTATTGAGCTTTATTGTAAGTATCTGAATATGCACATTTTAAGCTCAGTGGAGAGGTCAGGTAGGTCTGGACTTAGCTGATTGTTAAACCCAAAAGAGAAGTTGCTATAACCCAGGGTTAGTGTGGAAGAAGAAAAATGCTGTGGGTCAAGGACAGAGCTCTGAACAACCTTCAACTATACAGGATATGCAGGGGATAAGATGGCCATTCAGGGGCGCCTGGGTGGCTCAGTACGTTGAGCCTCTGCCTTCTACTCAGGTCATGATCCCAGGATCCTGGGATCAGGCCCCACATCGGGCTCCCTGCGCAGCGGAGAGCCTGCTTCCCCCTCTCTGCCTGCCTCTCTGCCTACTTGTGATCTCTCTCTGTCAAATAAATAAATAAAATATTTTTTAAAAAGATGGCCATTCAGATTTGACATTAAAATAACAAACAAAGATACGAAATACCAGATACAGATTTGCTTTTCAAGCTTGGTTTCATTTATGAGGTAGCATGGAAGTACGGCAGGGCAGTCAGACAAGTTTGGGTTCAAATCCAGCACTTCGCCTCTAAGTAGCTCCATCACTACTGTCAAGTAACTAAGTGGAAGATGTGAATGGTTAATATGCTACTCATACTCACTACTGTGGATATTAAATGAGTTAATCCACAAAAGCACTTATATGGAACAGTGTTTAGCGTGTAGCATGGATCCAATAAATATGAGATACTATCACTAAAGAGTACACGAATCATAAAATTGTTTTTCATTCCACTGTTTCATTAAACTTTGGTTGAGAAAATGGTCAGGAAGTTTGTTGGAGAGCAGGAATAAGTACAGTGGAATTAAACAATTGTCTAAAAAAGCCACCAAAGGAATTCAGGCACTGAAGAACTGGTATTTTCCATGAATTTGTAGGGTATAGTATAAGTAAACAGAGGTAATGGCAGTTGGTTAAAACAATGAAAAGGGACTGACAGAAATGTTGATATATGAGTTACAAGACTACATTAAAATTGTTTCATTCTATTCTAAATACTCAACAACAAGCCCCTGTGTTCCTGGCACACAGTAAGCCGTCAATAAATATGTTGGCTGAAAATAAGAGAGGGGTTGATTTCTTTTACCTGCTACTAAACATTTCACTATTGGAATAATTAACATGCAAAGAAAAGTAGACATGCCCGACGTGTTGTCATTTGAGAACTCTCAAGAAGAGTTTGACTCATGGGACTCCTCTCCCAGCGGTATCTGCCACATACTTGAAATTCCCAGCCTTAGATGTCCCCCAGTGGAACACGGATTAGAGTTCACAGAAGGGCCCCTTAAAATGCAAGTATGTCATCTGTGACCGGGAACCAGTGTGGCTCTGGCAGACAGGCACTTCCATCAGCCCTGCGTGAGCAGCCAGCTGCCTGCCGGAGACCTCGGTTTGAGCTGATGCGGCAGAGGCCCCGGCAGCGCCGACCACCCGCCCTGCGGGGCCGCGCCGAGGCTGGAGCAGCCAGCACAAAGGCAGCGCAGGGAGGTCCCCGGGCGGGGGGGTGGACCTCCCGCACGCCCGGTCACCTCGACCCTCGCAAACACCTCCCGCCCAGGTCAGGATGACCGCCGGCCGCTGGGCTGGGGCACAGCGATCGGTGCTCGTTCTCATCTCATTTTTTGCATCAAGCACATGAGGGCTGGGGAGGAGGCCAAATCGGGGTAAAATCTGAAGTGTCTTTTTGTTCTTTCGGTTCAGCCAGTTTAAATTCCATCTTCAAGCGGGGGGCTGATAGGTATTACACGAATCTCCGTTTGCTTTTCCGAAGGCACCTGAGCTTAAAAATACAGACCACGCTACGGTCCCGGGGGCCGGGAAGGTGGGGAACACGACGGAGCTAGAAGCACAGCTCAGACTCAGCGTTCCGGCCTCGGGAGGGCTGGGGATGCTCCCGGGTTCCGCCTCCGCCTCGGCGTTCTTCCTGCCCCAGCCGGTCCTGTCCTGGTGGAAACGCCCGCGCGCCCCCGGCGGGGGGCGGGGCGCGGGGCGCGGAGCCCAGGCCGTCACGTCCCGAGCGTCTGGGGGCGGGGCTTCGGGCGATGGCGTCATGAGACCCCGCCCGCGCCGCCCTGCTATGTCCCGCGCCACCCGCCATTTTGTCTCCAGTGTCTGGTTTGCGGTCGGCGGCGTTGGAGGAAGTGTCTTGGTCCGTAGGCTTGAGGCAGGGAACGGGGTCTATTGTCTGTGCTTGACTCCGTAGTTAGGTCCGAGGCCTTCCGGAGCTTTCCCGGGGCAGTCGGCAGAGGCTCCCGCTACCGCCCCCGCCCCCCCCCTCCGTCCCCCGGTCCGGGAGGGACCGAGCCCGCGTCACGCCCCTCAGCGCTCGCCGATCCCTTCTCTGTCGTTGCGTCCGCATCGCACCCCCGGAATCAGACGGTGCCCCATAGATGGCCAGCTTTCCCCCGAGGGTCAACGAGAAAGAGATCGGTGAGGAGTGGGACGGAGGGTGAGGGGTGCTGGGGAGCGCGCCGGGGCTGCGGGGAGGCAGGGAGTCCCCCGAGGAGGAGGAAGCGTCTGAGTCTGAGCAGAGAAGGGTGAGCCGGGGCCAAGCCCTGGAGCGTAGAGGAAGGAAGCGGCCCCGCGGGTGGGTGTCGCCGAGGGGTAAATGGGGTCAGCCCTGGTGCCGCGCCTGCTGTGCGCCCGGCTCGGCGGGAGGCAGTGGGCGGATCTTCGGGTCCAGCGGAACCCGGGCGCCTGGGGCCCTCCGGACCGTGTGGTCGGGGGGCGGACAGCCACCCCCAGGGGCTCCCATTTCCTTTCAGGAGGTCCGCGCACGGTCATTCTCCTGGGATTCTCTGGGCGTCGAGTGGATAGGCGAGTGCCGGGCAGGTCTCGGGGACTCTTAATTTTACGACGGGGAAAGTAAACTTGTGTGTTCTGAGTGTCACGAAAGGGGAAGGGTCCTCAGGTGGTGTATCACCACCCACTTTTATTTTTTATTTTTATTTTTTTATTTTTACTTTTTTAAAAGATTTTATTTATTTGACTGAGAGATCACAAATAGGCAGAGAGGCAGGCAGAGAGAGAGGAGGAAGCCGGCTCCCCACTGAGCAGAGAGCCCGATGCGGGGCTCGATCCCAGGATCCTGAGATCATGACCTGAGCCGAAGGCAGAGGCTTAACCCACTGAGTCACCCAGGCGCCCCACCACCCACTTTTAAAGGAGAAATGCGACCGAAGAGGTGCCATCAGCCTGGAAAAAGTAGCCTTTTTTTTAACAAATGGTGTGGCGTTAAGGAAGGCAGTGGTTCTGGGGAGGAGACTCAATTATCTTTTCTACACAGAGGGCGGGGAGGAGCAGAATGGTTGGGTGGAGTGACAGTAGAAGAGCTGTTGTATGAAAGAGCACACTCTGAAAAAGTGGTCTAAAAGCGGGTCTAGAGGCTAGCCCCCCCCCGCCCCCGCCCCGAAGTCAGGGCAATAGATCCTGGAGCTTGTGCGTCAAGACCGCCTCAGTGGCTCGGTTGAGAGCACCTCAACATTTAAATTCCCTCTTACGGGAAGATAACTGGAATAATTTTAGCGGAAGTTGGTGCTATGCATTGATGGGTAGGCTTAGTAAACATTGAACTTACTAAGTCATGTGATACATCTTAAATATGTACAGTTTTCATTAAAAAAAAACAGATTTAGCATCCCCCTCCCCAAAACCCCCACCAAACTTCCTGTGTTAATTAAATGAAAATTGGAGGTGGCTACTGAGCAAAGACGCTTGCATTTCCCCGTTCTTTATGTATGCCTTTAAATATACGGAGGAGGTACTTCTAGAGAGAGGGAGAAGCTGAAGTAGTCAAAAGGCCCTCTACCCTTTATGAGTTCAGTTTTTATATCTAGAGACAGCTATCTTAGAATTCTGGACTTTGGTTCACTTAAGGATAAGGTTAAATGGCAGGTTAGAAGGGGATTTTAACACTGGTTCTAATTTTTAAATATACAGAGAAAAAAATTCATGCCTACTTTCAATTTTAACTGTATTTTAAGGCTTTTTAAGTAGGTCCTGAAGTCGAACATGGAACCCAGAAGTTCTTCAGGCCAGTGGGCTTTTTTCCTCCTCTGCTACACAATAGTATCACAGATAAGTGATCTGCCTTTCATTTATCTGTTTTACTTCATCTTGATGAACTATTTTGAAAACTTTCCAGTCCTGTCTTCCAAGGGCTGGGTAGAGCTTCTGAGCACACCTACATGAGGTATAACCCAGCCACTAACTTTTCAGTTAACGTTTTTCATATTTATTTATTTTTTAAGATTTTATTTATTTGACAGAGAGAGCACAAGTAGGCAGAGAGGCAGGCAGAGACAAAGGGGGAAGCAGGCTCCCTGCTGAACAGAGCCCGATGCGGGGCTCAATCCCAGGACCCTGGGTTGATGACCTGAGCCGAAGGCA
Organism: Ailurus styani; assembly: GCA_002007465.1. NCBI lineage: Eukaryota > Metazoa > Chordata > Mammalia > Carnivora > Ailuridae > Ailurus > Ailurus styani. The sequence goes on from LNAC01000022.1 coordinate 5,963,590, forward strand.
GAGGCTTAACCCACTGAGCCACCCAGGCGCCCAACATTTTTCATATTTAGTTACATCTCAGTGTTATTTCCTGGCTGTAGTATAAAATTATTAGCCAAGTCCCAAATATCTAAAAGAACTTCTGCCTTTTCTAAGCTTTAGGAGAAAACCCCCAAAAAACCCAGTTTTGTTTCTTTGTTTCTTTCTTTCTTTGGAAGTAGGCTTGGATACAGAGTTAAATAGTAATATCTCTGTGTAGCTTTGTATCTTTCAGTAAGGACTTAACTTTCCCCCTTTTTTCTTGAGTATTAATTGTAGCTCTTGGTTTCTCAAGTACTGAAAGAGGAGAGGCGAGATTTCTTGACTGATTAAAGTAGTCTTGTGAGACCGGGAGTACTGCCTGGAGGGAGCTACTGCCCTCTTTCACAAGGCACTACCACAGATCCTCCCTTTCTGGTTATGAAATTGCAGAGAGGAATGTGAAGAAGGAGCTAAATCTGGTTCGCTTGGTTCAGTAACTCAGATTAGCATGTTACTACTGTACAGATAATTGTAGTATTGTATTTTATGGCTCAGTTCCCATGGCAGGAAGCTTTTCCCTTATACAGGGTCATTAAATTGTATATTTCTTAGGATACTCACATTAAACAGCTGCAGGTCATAAAGGTTTAACTTAAACATTTTTTTCAAAGCTCTTTATTGTAACCTTGTGCTACTTGATAATATTGTACCAGTAAGTATCTAAATGAGTGCTTTAATCATTTGATAGCAAGGATCGTTGGGGGAAAAATCATTTTATGTGCTTGTTAGCAAGAAAACACCAAGCTAATTATTAATACTTGTGACAGTATAGCATTTATTTATTTGGTAGTTTCAGAATAATGACCCCATTTCTTGAACATCTGTATGTTTAAGAATAAATTAGCTTATTATTTAACGATCTTTGTTACTTGAAACAATTTTTAGTTGTTAATTTCCACCCTTTATACCGGAGGAGTTTTGTGATTGTGGTCAAGCTAGATGAAAAATAGAGTGATTCTAAAATACAGACTAAAAAAGAGTCTTGTGGGAAAGTTAATCTTGCTTGCTAAAGGAGTGGTGTGTTCTAGTTTAATTAACCAGATGCTTTTAAAGTTGAATGCAAGGGCCAGTCTTCTATTTTTTTGAGATAGAAGTTACATGAATATACTCATCAAGTTTAGCTAGAGGCTTTCTCTTGAAGATGATGCTTGGATTTTTGGTTGTAATTTTTTTCCCAGTTGAATTTTAAAAGTCGTTTCTCTGATTTAATGAACTTTTTTTCCTTCTAAAATTTTTGATTTTTAAAAGATGAGGTATGATTAAACAGAAACCCGATTTATATTAAAAAAAAAGATTTAGGCAGGGGTTGCAAATTCAGGAGTCAGGCACGTGAACTACCATGGCGAGATGACTATGTATGGGTGTGGTCTTGGAGGAATATAAGGAAAAGCAACGTAAGGAACAGCAAGCCCTTTCAAAAAAATCACTTGTATACTTAAAAAAAAAAAAAAGAGGAAAGAAAAGAAAAAATTCTGCAGGCATATGAGGGTCCCTGGTTTGTGGATTTTATGTTAAGAAAGTCATGTAACTGCTGGTGAAAATAATGTCACCTTATGCCGCATTGATACAATTGGGGTGGGAATAGGTGGGGGTTCTGCTGCTTTGATCAAACCACACCTGAGGTATTGTGTTTAGTTCTGGGTGCCACTTTTATGAAGACCATTACCAACTGGAGTTTTTCCAGAGAAGTGATGTAGGTGAAGGTGGGGAATGGACTTGATACCATGTAATCTAAGCAACGATAGAAAGACCTATGAAAGTTTATTTAGCCTGATGGAAAGATTTACTTGCTGATGTCATGGGTGTCTTCAGTATATGACTTACCATGTGAGAGCAGGATTAAGCTTATTCTCAGGTCAGAACCGGACTGAGTGGGTAGAGTGGCAAGGAGGAAGATTTTTTTTTTTTTTGTTAAAGATTTTATGTACTTATTTGAGAGAGAGCACAGAGGGAGAGGGGAGAAACAGACTCCCCGCTGAGCAGAGAGCCTAACGGGGGGGCTCAATTCCAGGACCCCGGGATCATGACCGGAGCCAAAGGTAGATGCTCAACTAACTGAGCCACCCAGGAGCCCCAGGAGGAAGATTTTTGAGTCATCAGAAGGAAAACTTTTAATAATGTCAGCTGCACAAAAACAGAATAAGCCTTATTAGTTATTCATATTTATGAACATCATAGAAAAATAGGCCTCAATCTTGTTTCACATTTTATTTATATTTTTTTGGATTTTATTTTTAAGTACTCTATACCCAACATGGGGTTCACACCTGCAACCCTGAGATCAGCAGTCACATGTTCTGCCAGCTGAGCCAGCCATGTGCCCCTGTTTTGCTTTTTAAACCATAGCTTGTTAATCTATCAAAAACTTGGACAAGGAAATGTTGAAATCATTTAAGAATGGGAGCTTATACATGTGCTTTTATATTCATTCAGTAAATATTTACCGATCACCCGTCATATACCAGGCGCTCCACTGGCTGTTGACAGAGCACACATTGAGACTTGAAGTGTCCCCCGAACGAGTGCGGGGGGGTGGGTTGTGTGTATATATCTGCTCTAGCATCAAGAGTGTAAGTGGTTCTTATTTGAACTGCAATACATAGGATATATGTAGTTGTTGGGAAGTTTAAGCCAAAAACCTAAAAATATACTGTAAGCGTTAGCTTGACAACTAATCACAGAATAGATAATAGAGAAACTAAAGTGATACTAATTTATACCTAAAAAGGAAGAGTAGCAAAATTTGCAATCAAGACCAGCCCAAGGGCGCCTGGGTGGCTCAGTGGGTTAAAGCCTCTGCTTTCGGCTCAGGTCATGATCCTAGGGTCCTGGGATTGAGGCCCGCATCGGGCTCCCTGCTCAGCGGGGAGCCTGCTTCCCCCCCCCTCTCTCTGCCTGCTGCCTCTCTGCCTACTTGTGATTTCTCTCTGTCAAATAAATAAAATAAAATCTTAAAAAAAAAAAAAAGACCAGCCTGAGAAAGCAATGGTGATACAATGACTGATAAAGATTCTTTCCCCAAGTTGAGGAAATTCTGGCCAAGTTTGCATACACACATATACAGTAGGAGCTTGTTGATCATGCTTCTTGTTAAATGTGAACAAAAAGTCTCTGTACTCTGGTAATGTGCCGGTTTTTGTTATGAATGATAAATTTAAGTATTCTTTTTTTTTTTCCTCCAAGATTTTATTTGTGAGCGAGAGAGCACAAGCAGAGGGAGAGGGAGCAGCAGATTTCCCACAGAGCAGGGAGCCTGATGGGTTCAGTCCCAACACCTTGGGATCATGACCTGAGCCAAAAGCAGCCACTTAACTGACTGAGCCACCCCGGTGCCCCTAAATTTAAGTACTCTTAACTAAATTAAAAATGTGAGATTGTTTATTCTCTGTCCTTAAAAACCAAAATAATTACTTCCATTTTTGGGTCGATTTATGGCCCACTATTAAAATGTTTGAGGATCACACATGTAATGCATTTTGAAGCACCGATTGGGAGATTGTACTAAATAACCTTTAAGTCCCTTCTAGTTCTAGGAGTTTTATGATTTTTTTGTGACCTGGGCCTGAAAAAAGTATTTTCGTGTTGGGCCTCCTGGCTGGCTCAGTTAGTGGAGCATGTGATTCTTGATCTTGGGGTTGTGACTTCAAGCCCCTCATTGGGTGTAGAGATAACTTAAAAAAATTTTTATATGGTGCGTGGGTGGGTGGCTCAGTGGGTTAAAGCCTCTGCCTTCTGCTCAGGTCATGATCTCAGGGAAGGCCCACATCAGCCTCCCTGCCCGGCAGGCAGCCTGCTTCCTCGTCTCTCTCTACCTGCCTCTCAGCTTACTTGTGATCTCTCTCTGTGTCAAATAAATAAATAAAATTTAAAAAAATCTTTAAAAAAATTCATGTTTAAAATAGACCATTTAAGGGCGCCTGGGTGGCTCAGTGGGTTAAAGCCTCTGCCTTCGGCTCAGGTCATGATCCCAGGGTTCTGGGATCGAAGCCCGAATCAGGCTCTCTGCTCGGCAGGGAGCCTCCTTCCTCCTCTCCCTGTCTTCTCTGCCTGCCTCTCTGCCTACTTGTAATCTCTCTCTCTGTGTGTCAAATAAATAAATAAAATCTTAAAAATAAAATAGACCATTTAATATTGCTTTCCTTTGAATAATGATATAATATTGTATTTTATAGTGGTTTGTGGTTTTTGAAAACTACAAACTTAATTGGAAGATACTTTTCTTACAAAGTAAGTTTAGCCTGTTGCATTTTAAATGTCAGTAATTTGATGAAAACATAAGGCAATGCAAAAGTCAGGAGTTGAGTAATTGTTGACCGTGGTAGATCATTACATTACTATCACTTAACCAGTTTTTTTAATTGAAGCTTTCTAAACAAGCTCTTGAGTGGGGAGATGTTGGAAAACCACTTTATCAAAAGTTGAAGATAGTTATTATCATTGAAGGGTCTTCACAGCTCATTATCTCCTTTCAGAGGGTAGAATTATACCTGGTCTGCATGAAAACTCAGTGGAATTGAGAGTCCCAAATTAATATGGAGGAAGTCTTAAATTCATTATTGGTTATATGTGACATCCTATATATATATTTTTTCTTTTAGTGAGATCACGTACTATAGGTGAACTTTTAGCTCCAGTAGCTCCTTTTGACAAGAAATGTGGTCGTGAAAATTGGACTGTTGCTTTTGCTCCAGATGGTTCGTATTTTGCTTGGTCACAAGGACATCGTACAGTAAAGCTTGTTCCCTGGTCGCAGTGCCTTAAGAACTTGTAAGACTCTCTTCTTTTTTGTATATTGTATGTCTCTGTAGAATATACTATTTTCTGTGTGGAGTAATAAAAATATTGTGATATTTAAGTTTTTTGTAACAGGGTATTATAATAGGGTATTGTAAATGTATCTTAATCATAAGCTGAATTTATTTGTTAGAAAATTTGTGGGGAGAATTGTTTGGCCTTTTATATTATGGACTAAGGTCTCAGACGCTTTTATGTCTTTGTAGTAAAAAGCAAATTACTGGTTCCTTGGTAGTGTCATATTGGCTTGTGCCAGGGCAGGTGACCTTTGTTATGTGACGTTTTTTGAATTTCACAACATTTTATTAGATACAACAGTGGTATGGTGATCATGTAATTATTTTTTTTTATGTACTTAAAATTCCTCTGCTTGGATTTGTTTATTTGTTGAAAGTTTTTCTAAAATATATATTAAGTTTAATCTCTCCCTCTTTGTGTTCTAGTTGACCTTTATATAAATATTTTAAGTTATCAGGTTTTTTGTTTTGTTTTTTGCTTATTTATACTTAGTTTAGGTTAGCTAAAGGAGTTCTAATTGATTATAGTGGTTTTGAGGAAAATTTTGACACAAATTATACATTGGTTTACTGTTAAACTTAATCTCTCTCTTAGCAACTGAAAATGTCTTGGTTTGAATTTATTTGGTCAGACCCTCATAGCTAATAACAACTTTTCTCCTTCCCATCCATAGAATTCTATTGTTATTCAGTATCATGATAATATTGAGGTTATTTTAACGAACATTTATCATTTAGTATCTGCAGGAGTCCAGAGTATAATAACTAGATGTCAATCTGACCTTTTTTCCCTTCAGTCTCTTGCATGGCGCCAAGAATATCACCAATTCAAGCAGTTTGAGATTGTCAAGACAGAACAGCGATGGTGGTCAGAAAAATAAGCCTCGTGAACATATTATAGACTGTGGTGACATAGTCTGGAGTCTTGCTTTTGGATCTTCAGTTCCAGAAAAACAGAGTCGCTGTGTCAATATAGAATGGCATCGATTCAGATTTGGACAGGATCAGCTGCTCCTTGCCACAGGGTTAAACAATGGGCGTATCAAAATATGGGATGTATATACAGGTATGGGGCCATAGTTAGAAAAGCAAACCTGATTATTTCATGATGCAGGGCATCTCTCATAGGCACTAGAAGATGTGATTTGAGGATTTTAACTTGCTGAAAACNGTCCTTAAAAACCAAAATAATTACTTCCATTTTTGGGTCGATTTATGGCCCACTATTAAAATGTTTGAGGATCACACATGTAATGCATTTTGAAGCACCGATTGGGAGATTGTACTAAATAACCTTTAAGTCCCTTCTAGTTCTAGGAGTTTTATGATTTTTTTGTGACCTGGGCCTGAAAAAAGTATTTTCGTGTTGGGCCTCCTGGCTGGCTCAGTTAGTGGAGCATGTGATTCTTGATCTTGGGGTTGTGACTTCAAGCCCCTCATTGGGTGTAGAGATAACTTAAAAAAATTTTTATATGGTGCGTGGGTGGGTGGCTCAGTGGGTTAAAGCCTCTGCCTTCTGCTCAGGTCATGATCTCAGGGAAGGCCCACATCAGCCTCCCTGCCCGGCAGGCAGCCTGCTTCCTCGTCTCTCTCTACCTGCCTCTCAGCTTACTTGTGATCTCTCTCTGTGTCAAATAAATAAATAAAATTTAAAAAAATCTTTAAAAAAATTCATGTTTAAAATAGACCATTTAAGGGCGCCTGGGTGGCTCAGTGGGTTAAAGCCTCTGCCTTCGGCTCAGGTCATGATCCCAGGGTTCTGGGATCGAAGCCCGAATCAGGCTCTCTGCTCGGCAGGGAGCCTCCTTCCTCCTCTCCCTGTCTTCTCTGCCTGCCTCTCTGCCTACTTGTAATCTCTCTCTCTGTGTGTCAAATAAATAAATAAAATCTTAAAAATAAAATAGACCATTTAATATTGCTTTCCTTTGAATAATGATATAATATTGTATTTTATAGTGGTTTGTGGTTTTTGAAAACTACAAACTTAATTGGAAGATACTTTTCTTACAAAGTAAGTTTAGCCTGTTGCATTTTAAATGTCAGTAATTTGATGAAAACATAAGGCAATGCAAAAGTCAGGAGTTGAGTAATTGTTGACCGTGGTAGATCATTACATTACTATCACTTAACCAGTTTTTTTAATTGAAGCTTTCTAAACAAGCTCTTGAGTGGGGAGATGTTGGAAAACCACTTTATCAAAAGTTGAAGATAGTTATTATCATTGAAGGGTCTTCACAGCTCATTATCTCCTTTCAGAGGGTAGAATTATACCTGGTCTGCATGAAAACTCAGTGGAATTGAGAGTCCCAAATTAATATGGAGGAAGTCTTAAATTCATTATTGGTTATATGTGACATCCTATATATATATTTTTTCTTTTAGTGAGATCACGTACTATAGGTGAACTTTTAGCTCCAGTAGCTCCTTTTGACAAGAAATGTGGTCGTGAAAATTGGACTGTTGCTTTTGCTCCAGATGGTTCGTATTTTGCTTGGTCACAAGGACATCGTACAGTAAAGCTTGTTCCCTGGTCGCAGTGCCTTAAGAACTTGTAAGACTCTCTTCTTTTTTGTATATTGTATGTCTCTGTAGAATATACTATTTTCTGTGTGGAGTAATAAAAATATTGTGATATTTAAGTTTTTTGTAACAGGGTATTATAATAGGGTATTGTAAATGTATCTTAATCATAAGCTGAATTTATTTGTTAGAAAATTTGTGGGGAGAATTGTTTGGCCTTTTATATTATGGACTAAGGTCTCAGACGCTTTTATGTCTTTGTAGTAAAAAGCAAATTACTGGTTCCTTGGTAGTGTCATATTGGCTTGTGCCAGGGCAGGTGACCTTTGTTATGTGACGTTTTTTGAATTTCACAACATTTTATTAGATACAACAGTGGTATGGTGATCATGTAATTATTTTTTTTTATGTACTTAAAATTCCTCTGCTTGGATTTGTTTATTTGTTGAAAGTTTTTCTAAAATATATATTAAGTTTAATCTCTCCCTCTTTGTGTTCTAGTTGACCTTTATATAAATATTTTAAGTTATCAGGTTTTTTGTTTTGTTTTTTGCTTATTTATACTTAGTTTAGGTTAGCTAAAGGAGTTCTAATTGATTATAGTGGTTTTGAGGAAAATTTTGACACAAATTATACATTGGTTTACTGTTAAACTTAATCTCTCTCTTAGCAACTGAAAATGTCTTGGTTTGAATTTATTTGGTCAGACCCTCATAGCTAATAACAACTTTTCTCCTTCCCATCCATAGAATTCTATTGTTATTCAGTATCATGATAATATTGAGGTTATTTTAACGAACATTTATCATTTAGTATCTGCAGGAGTCCAGAGTATAATAACTAGATGTCAATCTGACCTTTTTTCCCTTCAGTCTCTTGCATGGCGCCAAGAATATCACCAATTCAAGCAGTTTGAGATTGTCAAGACAGAACAGCGATGGTGGTCAGAAAAATAAGCCTCGTGAACATATTATAGACTGTGGTGACATAGTCTGGAGTCTTGCTTTTGGATCTTCAGTTCCAGAAAAACAGAGTCGCTGTGTCAATATAGAATGGCATCGATTCAGATTTGGACAGGATCAGCTGCTCCTTGCCACAGGGTTAAACAATGGGCGTATCAAAATATGGGATGTATATACAGGTATGGGGCCATAGTTAGAAAAGCAAACCTGATTATTTCATGATGCAGGGCATCTCTCATAGGCACTAGAAGATGTGATTTGAGGATTTTAACTTGCTGAAAACAAGAACTAGTGCTATGAATGTGTCTTCATGATTGGCCTTCATAGCATCTTTTTTTTTTTTTACTTTGTAAATAGAATTCTCACTGCTTGGTCACTCTTTAGAGAATATTACAGCAAGAAGGACATGTCTAAGGAATGTTTACTTAATTATCATTTATAAGGTAGTAATTTAGTTTGTGACTCAAATGGCAAAGTGTTTTCTTACATACTTTTTCAGTAATAGCTTGGAGGCTTTCGAGGCAGATCTGGTTTTAAAATCATTGTCTTGGGCGCCTGGGTGGCTCAGTGGGTTTAAAGCCTGCTTTTGGCTTAGGTCATGATCTCAGCGTCCTGGGATCGAGGCCCGCATCGGGCTCTCTGCTCAGTGGGGAGCCTGCTTTCTCCTCTCCCTGTCTCTCTGCCTGCCTCTCTGCCTACTTGTAATCTCTCTCTCTGTCAAATAAATAAATAAAAAATCTTAAAAAAAAAAATCATTGTCTAACCTTTGGAAGTTATAGTGACATTGTATCTAAAGTTTAACTAGATAGGTTCAGCAGGTAAATACTTTGGGCAATTAAAAGTGAACTTGATATTCACTGACTAAAACAGTTTCTTCTGGCTGATAGTATGTACTCAAAAAATTGAAGACTTTAAATGAGCACTAAAACTACATACAGTAGAACACAGCAGGTGATACTAATATTGAATGAGGATAATGAGTCAGTAAATTTGATTGGATTCTTGGAAAAATTTAAGGAAAGCACATAGATTTTCATAGGAAACAAAACTCAATATTAAATGAATAAAGTATATTTTTTCACTGATTGTTTTTAGAAATTTAGGTTGTTGTGAGATAACATGAATCTTTTGGGGAGTTGGACAGTCTGTTAGTAATCCAAGGCCAAGGAAAAGAAAAGGGAAAATTTGATTTTATATTAAAGTCATACTATACAAAGATTAAAAAGTGGTCATGTAGGTTTTCCTGATAGCAAATTAACTTGTTTGCATTTCAAGAGTTCTCTCTAAGCTGATCTAATAAATTTAGGCTTTGTTATCCTGGAAATAATCCATTTTACAACTGTGTAAATAGAGTCTTCAAAGGTGACAGTAAAAACACTATTTAAGTCACTTTACACTTCGGAAACTAAGGAGGTGACAAGTATTTCTGCATATATATAATATTTTTTATGGTGACGAACCCTATTTTAAAGAAAGAGAAGCTGATAAAAATTAACAACATTTTCCCCCCCCCTTTTCCATTGCTTTTAGGAAAACTCCTCCTTAACTTGGTAGATCATACTGAAGTGGTCAGAGATTTAACTTTTGCTCCAGATGGGAGCTTGATCCTAGTATCAGCTTCAAGAGACAAAACTCTGAGAGTGTGGGACCTGAAAGATGATGGTATGTCTTTTTTCCAGGTGGTGAAACAGAATGAGTCTCTTAACTTACTACTGAGAATGTGAAGAAGTATCGATCATCTGGGGCATTTGACTTTAAAGGTGGCCTATGATCAGTTTCCTCTTCTCTGCTTAATCATTTGGTCCCTTTCCTTGTGCAGATCAAACGAAACCATAAATGAGACCCAGAATAGGAACCAGCAGTTACTCTAAACAATCTGATACTATTCAGAAACTAACCACACAAATCTGTATCAGCTATATGAGGACAAAATCTGAGTCAATTTTAGGGTTTTTATAAATGAACTGGTCTGTGTTAGTTTATTTCCTTCATCTTAGGGAAGCTTATTCATTTTCTTAGCAAAAATTTAAGTAGATCTCGAAGTTATAAACACATAATTTAGTAATGTAATAAAATTTAGATTAAGACATATACCAGGATTTGTAACTCTAAAAGCTTATAAACATAATAATAAGTTGGATAGGTTAAGTAAGAAATTATTAAAAGACTTGCTATCCAATATAATGAAAGGTATGTTAGGGACACCTGGGTGGCTCAGTTAGGCGGCTGCCTTTGGTTCAGGTCATGATCCCAGGGTTCTGGGATCAAGTCTCATATCGGGTTCCCTGCTCATCAGGGAGCCTGCTTCTCCCTCTGACTGCTGTTCCCCCTGCTTGTGCACTCTCTCTGACAAATAAAAATCTTTAATAAAGAGATAAGTAAAAGATATGTTAGTGTTAAGTACTCAGGTTTTATCTGAAACTTCATTAATTGCAGTGCATATGAAGTTTTGGAGAGTCCACCTTATTTGAGAGGACCAGAGATGAGCATCTCTTTCCACTTCTAAAGAGAAAGTTTGCAGTTTTGGCTAACACCTTATATTTAACTAAGATCTAGTGCTTAACAGCCTCAGGCTCAAGGTTGAGGGCTTGCTTAGAAGAATTGTGACTTAAATTGAATGTAGTAGGAGACAAAACTCTTGAGGTTGGAGACCTGTTCCAGCTGATGGGTAATAGCTATTGCCTGATAAAATAATATGCTTGTTTTACCAAACCATGAGGGACGTTCATTGCATCTTAGCATTCTCTGAAAGCTCGGCTGTTGAGGGGTGGAGAGATCCCAACAATTATAACAGTTTGGTGGTTAAATTTTTGTTTTCTTTTGTATATCAAATACTGCTTGCTTTCTCAACACATTTTTAGTTGTGTGCATATATTTTAAGAATATAGACTTAGGGGTGCCTGGGTGGTTCAGTTAAGCATCTGACTCTTGATTTCAGCTCAGGTCTGATCTCAGGGTCGTGAGATCAAGCCACTCATTGGGCTCCATGCTGAGCATGGAGCCTGCCTAGGATTCTCTCTCCCTCTCCCCCTCCCCACCCCTCAAAAAACAAAACAAAACAAAAAACACGACTCAGTAAAATGTAAGCTCAAGAGAGTTGGGACTTAGTCTTATGCATAGCTGTCTCCTCAGTGCCTGACATATGGTAGACATTCAGTAAGTATTTGTAAAATTAAGAATTAAAATGTACGTAGACATAATTGTGTGCTTTAGCTATAATGCACAGGGGCTTTGGAGTGGAATGTAGGTTATCAGAAAGGAGGAAGGATGAAAGGCATTTTGAAGGTGTTCCTCAGGTCTCAGCCTTGAAGTATTCCAGTTCATTTGTAGAATAAGTATTAGACTAAAAGAATTCTGACTTCCGTAGGTGAATGGTCAGCAGACTTTTTCCTAAAGGGCCAGATGGTAAATATTTTAGGTTTGTGGACTATCCTGTTTCTGCTTTAGTTACCTCTGTCATTGTAGCACAACGTAAACAAACGGGCATGATTGTGTTCCAGTAGAACTTCACAAAATAAGCAACTGGTTTATATCCAACCCTTGTTACAGATAAATCACTGCTGCTATAGAAATTTGTGATTCTGTGATTCTGTCATTTTTGAAATGCTGCTCATTTGAAGTGAACTCTAGGGTTAACACAGGTATTTCTTTTTGTTTAGGAAACATGATGAAAGTATTGAGGGGCCATCAGAACTGGGTGTATAGCTGTGCATTCTCTCCTGACTCTTCTATGCTGTGTTCAGTGGGAGCCAGTAAAGCAGTATGTATCAAAGTTCTCGTACGTTCATTGTGAACTGGATTATAATGATGTGTGCATAATCATTTTAAATCTAAGTAACCTGTTAAGTCTGTGCTCGGTGTCATGAACATCTTAAATATTTAATGTCACAATGGGGGAGAATTTGCATGAGGGAAATTAAATACAGTTACTGATTGTGGAATGAGAAATTGGATTGCTTTTAGTCAGATAATATTCATAAAGTAAGGGGTATGTCAAATTTACTTGTTGTAAGATCTAGGAAAGTTTATGTGCTATAGTAAAGTTTATGTGCTATAGAAGAGATCTAGTGCAAATGTTAAGACATTCCCGCTAATTATTTTCTTCTCTGTTGTTCTATTTTTTTTGTCCAGTTTGCTGTTTAAAAAGTATTGATTCCCAGCTGGTCCTGGACATTTAACTGAAAAAAAGTAACTTAAAAATCTAATAATAAAAGTAGTGTTCATGTATGTCTAGAGCGAGTTATAGATTAAATTGGCAAGGTCTGTCTTGCATAGCATACTTGCGGACAGATTAAGTATAAAGTGACTCTTGAGAGGGTTATGCTTATTAATGAACTCTCTTAGTTGTCTGCCAGCTTTTAGTGTAGTTAAAGAGATCTTACTAGCTTCAGCTGTGTATGAAAAATGTTGAAATCTAAATCCGTGGGATATTCAGAATACACTCTGAATTACTCGGGGTGGGAGGCTGGTTTTAAATGCATTTTATTTAGCCTAGAAGTATGTTAAAATAATAGTTGCAAATGTTAGAAGTTTAGAGAAAAAGTATTCAGTTCTTTAAAAATCATAAGAAGAGCAAAGCTAGTTATTGACGTTGCTATTTTAGGCTGTGTGTTTTCCATATGCTTCTTGCTTTCCCTGTCACAGGTGGTGGCAGCAATATTGGTGTGATTGAGGTTATGCTGGCACCACTCGCACACAGGCGCACAATGGTGTTAGCTGGGCAGAAAGAGTGGCATCTCTGGCTACCGGGCTGGGGGCGACCTTTACCATAGGATGAAGTAACCTTGCATTCGGCTGCAAGGTGTACTGTACGTACACAGGTGCTGGTCGATGTCCACTTTCTGCTTTTCTTTCTTTCTTTTTTTCTTTTTTTAAAGTAATTTCCCCCGCAGTGAAACCCACTGACTCCTCCAAGTAAATTGATCTTCCAGTCTCATGGAGTTGGGAGTCTGACATGTGAAACCAATTTAATGTAACGTAATTGGCTTTCAAATGGTTTCTCTGTGCTATTTTTTTGGAATTCTTTGAGATGTTAGAGAATACCGTAAGACTTTGATCTAATTTAAAATTTGTATTTATTTTTCTTTGGAAGTAAAAATATTGTGTCTGTGCAGAAAAAAAGTAGCAAAAAGGATTGCTTTACTCCAAGAGGAGAGATTGTCTTATTCGGATTGTTGTAAACCTCCAGGCTCATATTTAATATAACTCGACTGAAGTAAACATTTAAATCCTATTCAAAACTATTCTGCACAGTCTGAGTACTGATCTTATAGAATCAAAAACTATGTGTAAACTTGTACAAAAGTAATTTAAATGTTTTATACTTAAAATGACTAACGATTGTGGTCTGTTTGGGAAAATAAGATTGGCAAATCTTGATTTACAGACATGTTAATTGTAATATTTTCATAAGTTAGTCTTTTCATTTTGTAATGTGGTTTAACATTCTTGTTGTTTGCCAAAGAAATTTCATTTGGCTGTGAAAATTCTCCTTGCTTGCAGTATCTGTTTCTCTTCCTAGGCTCACGTTGGTGACCCAAGCCTATTGTAAACAAGTGATTATCTCAAAGGGAGATGCCAATGGAGTAACAATTTGTTAACATTACATTTTCTGTCTGTATATTTTTTAAAAATTTAGTAGTTTCTGGAAAAAAAAGAAGGGGGTTTGTAGTATTTAACCCTATTTATTTCTGTATATATTTTAGTTAATTAGTTTTTGGAATAAATGGATTTCAGTATAACTTTGTGGTTAAATTGCATTGCCTTTTTTATGTTTAGGCTTATTTTTAAATTAACATTTAACAGAAACATTTGAAATAGAATTTGCATGTCTACCTTAATTAACTTAATAAGACTGATTTTAATCTGACTATGACACTGAGCATACATATTCTTTTAATTATTCATAATTTATAATGTTTAATGTTAATTAAACTTAGCAATTTTAGATTAAGTTGTGCCATTTTGTCCTCTGTGTGTCTGAATGAAACTATAACATTTGCCTTTTTATTGCAGGTTTTCCTTTGGAATATGGATAAATACACCATGATACGGAAACTAGAAGGACACCACCATGATGTTGTAGCTTGTGACTTTTCTCCTGATGGAGCATTACTGGCTACTGCATCTTATGATACTCGAGTATATATCTGGGATCCACATACTGGAAACATTCTGATGGAATTTGGGTGAGTACAGCATGAATTAACTGTAGTCTGTGGTTTGTCTCTGGCTATTAGTATAACTTAAGAAACTACATGAATGATTGGAATCACTAACATGTGAGACATAAAATTGTAGTCTGTCATCGTTTTAAATTTCAGTATTATGTACGTCCTTGAATAATACAGAGCTTTAGATAAAAATTCTAAAAACAAATTTGGCTCTCTTGATACGGATCATGTTATTGTCATTAGACAGTATATGACTCTGCAGAAGTGGTAATTAGAGTTTCATGTCAAGGTTTTTGAAAAACAGTTGAAACTGACGTTGGAGTTAATCTTAGTGTCTTAAACCACAATGTAAAAAGGAGATGAGTACTTCTTTTAAGGTTCCTTTCATTTAATTTGGATCAGCTCTACTCAATCTCCTCAGTTGTGGTCAGTAAGGCCTTTTAAACATTATTCAGAGACAGATGTACTTTGTACCTGGATAGTTTTGCTTCTTGAAGTGATTCTCATTTTCACTGAAAACATGTATTTGACCTCAGGCACCTGTTTCCCCCACCTACTCCAATATTTGCTGGAGGAGCAAATGACCGATGGGTACGATCTGTGTCTTTTAGTCATGATGGACTGCATGTGGCAAGCCTTGCCGATGATAAGTAAGTGTGTGAATTATAGTTTGACCTGTTATTGTCTTCTAAAGATTTCCTTTCATCTTTCTGCTTACTGGAAACACTTTCAAGGCTTAAGAAAAATGNGTGGTCCATTTCCATTCTTTTGCATATTGTTGTCCATGTTGCACACACCACTTGTTAAAGAGACTCATTTCTTCATTGTATATTCTTGCCTCTGTTGTTATAACTTAACTGGTTAACATAAGGTCATCAGACATAGTGTTTTATTTTTCTTTGTAGTGTTTTGATCAGGTTTTAGTTTCACAGTAATGCTCCTTTTGTAGAATGAATTTGGAATCTTTCTATTTATTTATTTACTTATACAATAGTTTGAGAAGAATCAGTATTAAATCTTCTTTTTTTTTATTTTTTTAAAGATTTTATTTATTTATTTCACAGAGGGAGAGAGATCACAAGGAGGCAGAGAGGCAGGCAGAGAGAGAGAGGGGGAAGCAGGCTCCCCGCTGAGCAGGGAGCCCGATGCGGGCCTCGATCCCAGGACCCTGAGATCATGACCTGAGCTGAAAGCAGAGGCTTTAACCCACTGAGCCACCCAGGCGCCCAATAAATAAAATCTTTAAAAAAAAAAAAAAGAAAAGAAAAATGTCTTTCTGCAGTGTGGGTTTTAATGTCTCTTCCTCTAGACAAGACTTTGGGGAGATGTGTGTCTTCTTTTTTTTAAGATTTTATTTATTTGTCAGAGAGAAAGAGAGCACACAAGCAAGGGAGAGCAGCAGGCAAAGGGAGAAGCAGGCTCCCCGCCAAGCGATGAGCCCAATGCGGGACTTGATTCCAGACTCTGGGATCATGATCTGAGCTGAAGGCAGATGGTCAACCAACTGAGCCACCCAGGCGTCCCGGGAGATGTGTGTCTTAAAGAATTTTGGCCTGAAGAAGTGTACCTGTGCAAACTAAAGATAATCCATGCCTTTCCCTCTGTTTCTTGTGTGTTAACTAGTGTAGGCAGACTGGGTAAATTTTTACTTAGCTTTTAGCTCTCAGATCTTTTTTTCAGTAATATCTTGTAAAGGTTGAAGCAGAAGGACATTTTCAAAGTGAAATAAATGGTAAAAGCAGAGTCGCTTGTGTCTGCTGCATTTGAGGCTATAAGATGAAATGTTACCTGAAATGAGTGAGAGATACTGCTTATTGGTATGAAGCAGAACCTAGGTATCGCCATTCCCTTTGCTCATGCTTTTATCATACAATGTGCATGGTATACAGTAGTCAGTATTTGGTCACATTAATTCAGAAAGTGAGTCACTGTTGTCTTTCCAGAACAGAGAATGTTCTGTTTTCTTTGGGTTTTGTTTTTGTTTTTGTTTTTGTTTTTTTTTTTTTTTTTATTATTTTCCCAAGGGGTACAGGTCTGTGAATCATCAGGCTTACATCTTTCACAGCATTCACCAAAGCACAAACCCTCCCCAATGTCCATAACCCATCCACCCTATCCCTACCCTCCCACCCCCCAGTAACCCTCAGTTTGTTTTATGAGATTAGAAGTCTCTTATGGTTTGTCTCCTTCCCCATCCCATCTTGTTTCATTATTTTGTTTTTTTTTTTTTTGCCAGCAATCACTGTTTTTCTGTTTGTTCAGATTTTGAATGTCCAGTCTCTGCTGTTTCTAGACACCTTCTACCTATGTGAAAAGGCTATTTAAATGTGTTGGGAAGAGAGTAAAACTTTTTTGTCTTTTGGGAAAATAAGATTGGCAAATCTTGATTCACAGACATGTTGTTAATTATAGTACTTTCATAAATCAGTCTTTTCATTTTGTAACGTTACATTACATAATGTTAACGTTAACATCCTTGTTTGCCAACGAAATTTCATTTAGTTGTGAAAATTCTCAGATCGGATATTAATTGAGTGTAAGGAGAAGGATTCTGGTTGTGACCAATAGGGATTTGAACATTGGGAAGGGAAGGCAGCCATGCATTATAGTCTCTTAAGTATGAGGTGATCCAAATTACTAATTGGTATAGGCCAGAAAATATTTTATAAAGCAAGTTAGAGTAATTGAGTTAGAGTAATTGCTTGCTGCAGTGACTGAGAGTGTGTGTGTGTATCTATGTGTGGTGTGTATTTTGTGACTCAATACAGAGTGGCATTTTTTATCTGAAGTATAGATGTTGTTTTTACCTTAAATATCGTGCTTAGATAATCACTGGACAACTTACTTCCTTTCTAGAATGGTGAGGTTCTGGAGAATTGATGAAGATTATCCAGTTCAAGTTGCACCTTTGAGCAATGGTCTTTGCTGTGCCTTTTCTACTGATGGCAGTGTTTTAGCTGCTGGGTAAATTTTTCTATTTTCTTTCTTTCTTTTTTTTTTCTTTAAAGATTTTATTTATTTTTTGACCGAGAGAGAACCACAAGCAGTGGGGGTGGGAGAGGGAGAAGCAGACTTTCCACAGAGCAGGGAGCCCAGTGGGGGGCTCAGTCCAAGGGTCCTGGGATCATGAACTGAGCCAAAGGCAGACCCTTGATGACTGAGCCACCCAGGCGCCCCGGATTTTTTTTTTCTTTAAGAGTCTATTTAATCTAAAGTGGGTTTTATTATATTTTATTTTTTAGGTTTTATTTATTTATTTGACAGGGTGAGAGAGAGGACGGGCACAAGGAGGGGGAGGAGAGGCAGGCAGAGGGAGAAGCAGGCTCCCTGCACAGCAGGGAGTCCGATGGGAGACTCCATCCAAGGATCCTGGGATAATGACCCAAGCCAAAGGCAGATTTTTAACCAACTGGGCCAGCCAGGTGCCCGAAGGTGACTTTTACAAAGCAGCCAGTATTTTATTATCACTAAATCTTCCATAAAGGGCTTCTTACAATACTGTTACTTTGTCATAAAGAAGATCATTGGTTAGGCCTCCTTAATTAGGTTTTAATGTATAGTCTGTGACTCTCATACACAGCCTTGGATGTTAGTTGAGCGGTAGGATGCTGAAATATATGCACAGAGGTGACTGAGCTTGTGATGTTTTTGTTGGTTTCTGTTTAGGACACATGATGGAAGTGTCTATTTCTGGGCCACTCCGAGGCAAGTCCCTAGCCTTCAACATTTGTGTCGTATGTCGATCCGGAGAGTGATGCCCACCCAAGAGGTCCAGGAGCTACCAATTCCTTCCAAAGTTTGGGAGTTTCTCTCCTATCGTCTCTAGAGGGCTCGGTCTCCCCTGGTCCTGGGGTCTGACGGAGCATATTTGACACAGACCTCAAGCTTGACTGACTTCAAGTATCTGTTTTTCAAGGTTTAGAAGATTTATTTAATGTGATACATTCTTGTGCATTTTGATCATTTGAGCATATTAAAATATTATTTATAGACTATAGAACTATTTCTGGACATATCAATGTAAATTTTTTTTCTAAAATTTACTGTGAAACCATATACATACATGTATATATTTAGATATAAGCTGCTATGTGTCGAATGGACCCTTTTGCTTTTTTTAGTTCCAACATGTATATATTGCTTCAGTAGAGCCATGATATCTAGCTTCACTGTAAAGTAGAAGGAATTTTTTTTTTAATTCTGGGCTACAGAGTTAGATGGTAAATACTGGCTGAAGAAAGCTGAGTTTCCTGATTTTTAAAAAAAAATGCACATTTGGTTGGGGGTGGGGGGGTCAGGCATCTGACCTGCTAGTAAAACCCGCAGGGAAAGGATTTTGTTTTCTTTAGAAATGGCATCTGAGAGGTAGAATTTGAATGTAACATTATTAAATAAAAACAGAGCCAGGGCATAACTAGGAAAAGGGTGTGTGTATGTCCCGCATCGTCGTCCCTCTTCTCCCATAACTATATAACCATTGCCTGTGGGCCTTAATTTTGGAAAGCAGCTTGCTACTATAACCCCGTGGTATAAAGTATTATCAATTTTAGTCAATTTGAAAAATCCATCTACTGTCTTATTGCTAAATATTTTGTTATTTGTAACCATGGTTTTGCTTTTTTTTAATGTTTTTTGTTTTTTTTACATGTATAATGTTTCTGCAGGGGGTAATATTGGTGATTTGCCAAAGAGAAGCAATACAGTATATCTGCTTTTGCCTTCTGTTATTTATCTTACCTGCAGATATTAAGAATGTATGCATTATGTAAAATGCTTGATTATATATTTTTGAGTTTTTTAATTAAAGACTTGTAAAAAAGACCCACTGTCATAAACACCTTTTTTTTTAAAAGATTTTATTTATTTGACAGATCACAAGTAGGCAGAGAGTCAGGCAGAGAGAGAGAGGAGGAAGCAGGCTCTCCGCTGAGCAGGGAGCCCGATGCAGGGCTCCATCTCAGGACCTTGAGATCATGACCTGAACCGAAGGCAGAGGCTTTAACCCACTGAGCCACCCAGGCGCCCCTAAACATTTCTTAAGTATGTTGGAAAGCTTAGTGCTTTTGTGTGTCTCCAGTGTAAGACCGATGCAGTACCCCAGCAAATTAAGCACAAATATTAGTACTTTTGAGTTAATGCCTTCGTGGATGCAGCCACTTTTACGTTGATTTGTTCTGGGAGAACTGTTGTAGTAATTAATACTTTAAAAGCACAGAAAAACTGGAACAAGGGGAAGTAACTGTTGAGTAAAAGAAAAATACAATCTTCTAGGGGAACCAATAGGCTTATAGTAAATTACTATCTGTTTAAAGTAGCCGAAGAAAGTCTAGTGATGTAGGCATTTTGAGGAAGCAAGATAAGCAAAGCTTTCATTAGTCATGTGTGCTCTTGAAGATTTGGTTGTCGCCACTGAAATTAACCTGCAAGTTCTTACAGTTGGCTCTGTGAAGGTGCAAGTTATAAATTTGAAAACCAACAGAAAATGTGCCCAAGTTACTTGAGAAACCCGTTTTACAAAAAGTAGCACAAAAGCATCTTTAAACCTGTTGTGATTTTTCTTTTTTGCATTTTACTCTGTAATACATCTGCTTTATAATTTGAAAATGATCAGATAGCATTACTTATTCTTCACACCATGAAATAATCTACTCTACAGCCAACATATATCTGATCAGTTAAAAATTGCATTTTTGGAAGATGGGTTCTCTGAGAAGGCCAGATTGCTTGCTACCTTTTCACGTGAAAATCATAGTGCCAAGGTGAAAGGAAGATTGCAGAATATAAGTCAAGTGGAAACCTCAAATTTTCTAATTTTCTGTGGAGGAGATGACAGGTTGAGCGACAAAGTGAAGGTAGGCGAGATGTGGTTGGGTCAGATTCTAGCTATAGGATTTTATCAAAATGATACTGTTTTTTCCGATTTGCCAGAAGCATACCATTTGGAGAACTGGCAAGAGATCATTTATGTTCAGATTGGATTTCCTATTTTAGGGCCACACAGAATGCCTCACACTCGGCAGCCAAGCTGTCCTTCACAATTTCAGATGATTTATCTGACTTAAAATGACTCTAAGACCTGTAACTTGATCTTAGGTTGGCACACCTTAACTTTATGATCCTTGAAGTTCCCTGCCTGCTTGTGACAGAGTGAAGTTGGATTCAGCTGGATTGCACTGCCTTCATGGCAGCAAGACCAAAAAAGGCTGGCCTGCCTGTAGCCTGCCTGTGGGTGGAGGCAGTGGGTGATGGGTGCAGGGGACTTGGCTGTCAGCCAGCCCGCACAGGGATGAGAAAGTCCCAAGTATGAGAAGCCAGCATCTGCTCACAAGCCAGAAAACGGGCAGTGAATCCAACCGTCAGGTCATTCAAATGAGGGTTTGTGGGTGATCTGTTATCCAAGTAATTCTGACCAGGTTCGGGCCTAAGAATGCATTTTAACTACAGAATGTATAGGTTATAAAGCACAAGTAATTTCTACAGTAGAGTTAAATTACCAGTTTCTTGTATGTCAGTTTCAAAATCCGGCAAAGTATCAATTTGGAATATACTGGTTTTTTTTTTGTTTGTTTTTAAATCCCCTTGGAAGTAAGAGCTGTTAGCAACCTGGAAAAATAACATGCAAGCTGGAAAAATAGTCGTCATAACCTTAGCTTACATTTATGTTAAGATGGGAGGAATAACGATTAGTAGACAATTTCATCCCTTTTTTTTTGCTCTGTAAAAAAGCAAAATATCTGGTTTGAATAAGGTATAAATTTATTTATATTATGGGTAGTTGAGTAGCTTTGTGTGGTTGTGATTGACATTTTATATAGCTTATCAGTTGAGTCAGGAAAAAATTGAGGCTGGAATTGGGAAGGGAAGAGCAATTTCGTTCAATTTTTATTAACTGGCATTTTTCCTATTGGAGACAACAACAATGATTACCCTTGTGGTTTCTCTTTAAGAGATGATAGAAATCTAGGAACTTTCACTACCTGTAGTACTGCAGGGAGTCACTCTTCTGGTCTGAAAATGAACTCTTGACTTTGTTTAGGAAGATGTGTAAAACAGTGATGACACTGATCATTTTTTAGTTTTGTTTTAAATGAGGCTGAAGCAGTAATGACTCTTCAAAAAATCTATTCCAAAAATAAAGTGTGAACCATAGAAATAAACCTCCAGTATAGGTCAGGAAGTAGAGTTAAAATGACTTGCAATGAAGACAGATGAAGTGGTGACTCCAGTAAGTGGTTTTCTGTGTGTTCTCCAATTGCTGTTTAATAATGAAATGTTCTTGCAGAGAAAGAAGGATGATAAATATTAAAGGCAAGCTGATAAGCCTAGTGAGAATGGTAATAAAACAGCTGGGGATGAGGCTGATAGAAAACGGAAACCAGGGTGCCTGGGAGGCTCAGTCGATTAAACATCTGCCTTCAGCTCAGCTCATGAACCCAGGGTCCTAGGATCAAGTCCCTCATTGGGCTCCTTGCTTATCGGGGAGTCTGCTTCTGCCCCTCCCCTCTGCTTGTGCGCTCGCTTGCTCTCCAAATACATGAATAAAACCTTAAAAAAAAAAGGAAACCATCAAGACCCAAGTTTGCCCTCAGCCTAATCAGCTCTAAGGCAAAATGGGAACCTTCCCCCAGTAAGTCATATGATTCACTGGGTCTGTCTCATACCATTATTCGATCCTTAATTGTGGAGGAGAGCTCAGCTAAGTGTTCTAGAGGACCAGCAGGAATACCTCCTTAGCCCTTCTTCCATACGTGGCTCCTCTGGGAGAGTGCCCGGGTATCCATCTCTGTATTTCCCAAATGTCTATCCACCTCTGAGGCCCCTGAGATCATTTGGCAGGAATGGCAGGTTTCAAGCTTGAATGACACCAGTTGAGCTTAGAGAAGCCTCGAACACTCCTGTGGCCTGTGTTACAAGGGTCTGGAGCCCCAGGGCGGGTTGTGCCCACCATCACCCGTTCTGTGGTGTGAGCCTGTTTTCAGTTCTACTGAATTTTATGCCATTCCAGTTCTTGAAGATATTTGAGTTTATGACTCATTATGTAGACGGGCTCTTTTTGGTGATGGCCATTAGTTTTAATTTCTACACCACTTCCTTGGCCTTTTCAGATATGCCCTGTTACTTGTTACTGCTCCTTAGGTGTTGGTGCAGGGGGTCCTGTGGCCTCCTAAGGGCTCTGCCCATGGCTGTCCTTCGGGTCCCAGTGACTGATCGTTGGAACCGCAGAGAGACAGGAAAGACTAGCCCTGGTCTGCAGGCATGGAAGTACCACCGTGTGGGGGAATTTTGATGAGGCCCCGAGCTGACCCACCCAGCTGGTGCTAGGTGGAGAGAGCAGCTCCCTCAGAACGTCTGGGTCATGCTGCTCAGCACCTGGCAAAGACGAAGTCTTCTGGGGTTGGCCCCATCTGGCCTCAGAAGGGTGTGAGTAGAGCAGGTTGGCCCAGTTCCTCACCCGAGGGCCTACTGCCCAGAGGACTTTGCAGAAGTGCCGGCCCAAGGTTGCTTACAGCCTCGACTGCTTAACGGCTTGTAACTTAAGGAGCTTTGAGATAAGTATATATATACATATATATAAATGCCATAATAATGTCTCCCTACATGAGTAGTGCATTTATTTTGTGTCTACACAGTGTCAGGTGCATGGTAGGCGTTCAATATGTGTTACTACCATTTGTTGAGCACTGGCCAAGTGCTCTTTGCTATTCCTCCCTGGTACTCTCCAACAACTCAAGTATTATTATTCCCGCTTTATGGCTATGGAGGGTCAGAGAGACCAATGTACTTCTCAAGGTCCTACAACTAAGAAATGACATCCAGGATTTGAATTCCTGTCTCCAGGGGCCTGTTTCTCTCCATGATGGCCATGGATGGGCACAATACTTTAGGTAAGGCATCAGCCTAAGCTCGTCCCTGGCTGTGTCTGCCAACCCCCTTGGGTTCTGCTGTCAGATTTAACCTTTCCCCAACACACCCTGCTCTTCGCTGACTCACAGGAAAAATGGGCATAGAAGGAGTGACTCCAAATTTAATTTGGAGATGGAAACCCACACAGACAAGAAAATGACTGTTGAGCCCTGTCCTTTGCCCACACCGTGGGGGAGATTGCACTGGATGTGGGTCAGTTTCTTCACACGGTTCCCCTTAGGAACTTAAATCATTTTTTATTACCCATGTGAGCAAACTCACAGGCTGAAACAGGAAGCAGCAGAGCCGTCCCTGGAGTTGAGAAAGTCAGCTGACCTCACAGCCACTGCCTGGAAAGATCAACGCCAGGGCTGGTTACAAGCTGCCCACTCCAGGGGAAACCGGAGCCCCTCGAACCAGCTGTGCTGACAAGGTCAGACTCCCTTTCCTGGAGCTGACCCAGTGGAATTAGCAGCCACTGGAGTGCCATTGTGCCAAGTGGGGGACTTACCAGGCCACTGCTACAGACGCCATCAAAGAAGTGGGGACAGTTCATAGCCAGGAAGGGCCCAAGTCAGAAATAAAGGATCAGAACATCCTTAACATGTTTATGGATTAAAAGCTACACTTTTATCCCTCCACGTTTGAGCAACTCTGAAACTGGGATATATTTTAGAATCGATGGTGTCTTTAAATTTCTTTTTTTGGTAAGATTTTATTTACTTATTTGTCAGCACAAACAGGGGAGAGGCAGGCAGAGGGAGAAGCAGGCTCCCGGCTGAGCAAGGAGCCTGATGCGATGCAGGGCTCTATCCTAGGACCCTGGGATCATGACCCGAGCCAAATGCAGATGCTCAACAGACGAAGTCACTTAGGCGCCCCTAAATTTTTTTCTTTCTTAAGTGGTACACCGTTGTGGTACAGATTATAATCAGGGGCATCTAGGACTTGATGAACTATAAAGTGGAATTTATACAGAATTAAAAGGTCAATGGGATGTTACAGATAAGGTCAAGAGTAGAAGACATGGGGGACAGATCGGGGACAGACGATGCATGCATGAAGGGTGAGGTAAGATGGTGCAAGTGAAAGGGGAGAACGTCTGTGAGCCCTTCCTGAAAAACAGTTTGACAATGAAAGTCCAGCCAATGAAAATCTACTAAAATTGCAAAAGTGCTAACACAAGGATGGAGCCACTGCCCTAAGCCTTTCGTCTATGTAATCTCCTCCTCCCAGCAACCCCACGAAGCAGAGTGCTTTATTGTTATCCCCATTTTATAAGTGAGGACACGGAGGCCTAGAGCCTTAACTTGCCAAAAAGCCACTCTGGGCCTCCCGTGAGTGGGCAGATGATGGGAGAGGGATGGACAGGGAGGTGGGGAACTGGATGGAATTGACCATAGCTTCCTGCCCGTAAGACAGGAGCCCTGCTGCCCAGGGAGGAGCCTCCTTCCACGGAACGGGAAGGCAGAGAGCCTGCGGGGGCTGGGGAGAGGTTTTTGGTGAACCAGAACTGGAACCACCTCCATGAGGTGAGCTGTGTACGGACTATCGGAGGACACTGTTCAGCGGCCCCTTGGGTCTGCACCCATCTGGACACACAACCATTCTCTCAGGCCTGCCCCACCTCTGCCCAGGCTTCCTTAGCATCCCAGCACTCCCTGTATCCCGGCACTTGTCTGTCATTCATGCATTCACCCATTCATTCACCCATTCATTCCTGCCTGCCTTAGTGCATTCATTCTGTTAGCTAGGAGGGAAGGGGAAGTCCAATCAGAGGGCTGAAAGCTCTCAGTAGAAGATAGAAGCGGGACGGGACACACCAGAGCAGGACCAGCAGTTTGCATTAAGGACACAGCACCCGTCTAGGGGTTTGTATTGGTGTTTCACCTGATAACCCCTTATGGGAGCCAGTTTCAGGCGGTTTGGAGCTCAGGACCTGCACAGAGCTGTCAGGAATTTACCTTAAGCTCATCCGAATACTAAGATCACCTCCCATGGGCGGGGTTTGCTGCCAGTTTTTGAACAGACCACGTAGGCACTGCCTGTTGACACGCTGGGCATGCGCAATGGAACCATGTAAGTCCCTTAATGTATATGTGAGCTGCCCCACCCCCTACTACAATGCATCAAAGCTTCCTGCACTAATCTCTCCAGGAGCCGGAGCTCTGAGAGCTCTCTCCGTGTCTTCTTACTTTAGGCAGGTAAGAAAAACTCTTTGCTTTCAACACTTCTTGGGGTTGTGTTCCATTGAATGCACCCTGTGTGCAGGGACTCCCTTGAGTTTAGTTACAATCCGTCCACTCAGCAACCCCCGAGCACTTGCCACATGCCCAGGCCAGATCATACCCTGTGCCGGGGACACTGGGACACAGTTCTTGCCCTAAAAGAACCCCAGTCTAGGAAGCAGATGGAAGCAAACCCGCAAACCACTAAAAAGTTAAGGAAAAGCCACCCTCCTGATTGCTGTAGTGGGCTCCATGCAGAAATCACTCTTCACAGCTTCATTTGCTGGGCTTATCACAGGAGCAACTGAGAAAGTGGGTTGACAGCAGAGTCTGCACCAAAACCACCAGGTAGGCTCCCCAGCTCTGTCTGAACTAGCTGTGGGATGGCAGGCAGGAGCGAAGCTTCTCTGGGCCTCTGTGTGCCTGGCTGTAAATGGGGGTAATAATTAGCTACATCCTCACAGAGTTGTTAAAGGACTTAACTAGTTACAAGACCAGAGTAGGGCCTGACCACAAGCACGATAGGACTGGTTAAGTTGGTTTTCTTTACGAAGCTGCCAGTTCTTGGGCTAGCACTAGGGTTCTGTACCCCACCAAAGCTCCCAGCAAGTGTGCCCCATGGCCCACGCCAGAGAATGCAGAAGTTAAGGCCAGTGTTGACCCCAAGAATTACTTGTGGAATTTCTGAAACCATACCTGCCAGGCCCTGTTCCCTGGGGATTCTGAGTCTGAACCACAACCCAGGCCACACAGAAGAAGATTCCCCGTTGAAAACCACTGATCTGGTTCAAACTTCTTCATTTTCCTGAAGTTAATCAACTAGATCAAGAGAAGGTGAAATTCACCCCAGAGCCCAGACTGGGAAACTGAGGTGCTGTTTCCTTTCAGTCTTCTTGTTGGAACCAGTGCCCCCAGTCTCCACAGAAGTGGGACCTTCAAAGGGAGGAGCTATTGGGGGAGAACTTCTGGTGGCCTCCCTACCTGGCTGACTGTGCCATTTCAAAGTATACTTGTATCCCTGCACACCCCCTGCAGCTCCTGCCTCCCCAGCTCATTCCTGAGATAGCAGTGGCGCCTGGCCTTGGGCAGAGCAAGGCCTCAGAGATCAGGAGCTGCATACTCTTTCGACTGAACCAGCCAGGCGCACCTCGTTACCGTTTATTAATTTTTTATTATTTTAATTTTTTCCTAGTTACCATTTATAATCGCCCCATGAGATTTCAGAATGTTTTGGTTTGTTCAGTGACAAGGATAGCTCATATTTTTATATACTTCTGCTTCACGTCTTTTACCTTATTTATGCTTCTAACAATCCCACAAGATTGGTCCTGCTCTAATCACCACCCTTGTTTTACAGAAGAAGAAACTGAGGCACAGAGAGGTCACAGAACTTTTTAGGCCTCAGAGCTACCGAGTGGGGCTCGAATTAGGCAGGCTGGCTCTCGGAGCTGCACCTCTGACCCCTACACCACACCGCAGCTCTACACGCCCTAGCTTTCGAGCATTCATGGACAGCGTGCTCGGGCTGCCCCGGCCTCTGGCAGCCTGTATGCACAGAAAAAAAGGCCCTGGATCCAAGGAGCTTTCCATCTATAAGCTGCCTCTGGTTAGACGTTGAAAGTTGCTCCCTCTTTTCTCCTATTAAAAATAGCTCCCGGACACCTGGGTGGCTCAGTGGGTTAAGCCTCTGCCTTCAGCTCAGGTCATGATCTCAGGGTCCTGGGATCGAGCCCCGCATTGGGCTCCCTCCTCAGTGCGGAGCCTGCTTCCTCTTCTCTCTGCCTGCCTCTCTGCCTATTTGTGATCTCTCTTTCTCTCTCTGACAAATAATAAATAAAATCTTAAAACAACAACAAAAATAGCTCCCCAGGGGTGCCTGGGTGGTTCAGTTGATTAAGTGTCTGCCTTTGGCTCAAGTCATGATCTCCAGGTCCTGGGATGGAGCCCCATGTCGGGGCTGGGAAGGGAGTCTGCTTCTCCCTCTTCCTCTAGCCCCCCCACTCATGCTCCCCCCCTCAAAAAAATGAATAAATCTTTAAAAAAAATAAACAAATAAACAAATATAGCTCCTGAAGAAGGAAGCTTTTGTAATTGTCAAAGATGGGCTAATGGGTCAAAAGTTACAGCTTGTACGTGCACTCTGCCCGACTGCTTTCCTGACATGCAGGCAGCAGCACGGGCGGGTGTGACGGTTTCCCCACAGCCTCTCCAGCACCCGATATTATCTGACCAAAAAAGGTTCGGTGCCCAGCTTGTAAAATGGGCAGCTGCTTCTTCTTTGGGGGTTCACAGCCCCAACCCAGTGCATGAATGAAGGCAAAGCTCATGACAGGTGGATGAAATATGAGGGTATGGAAAGGACAGAGGACTCACGCAGGTGTGTGAAGCCAGCCGGAGCCATGAAGTTTTTACATTTACATAGGGAAGGTTACTGTCTTTCCGCTGCCTGAAATAAAAAAGTTTCCTTGAAGGAAAGAAGGTCGGATGGGCACCCCCAGTGCCTGGCTTGATGCCGAGCGTGTAGACAGGTTCCATGAAACCCTCCTGATTGACTAGCCCATACCACTCACCCCACACCCTCAGAGTGGACCCCAGACCCTGGATCAAGACAATAAGCAGACACACTACAAGCAGATCGAGGCCCAGCTTTGGGGCGGTGGAGATGGCCTGGTTTGCTTTTAGAGACAGTTCTGTGTCTTGGTCACTGCCTTAAAAGGAGGGAAAGGGGGTTTGTTACCAAAGCTAGCTAGCAGAGCTGCTAGGCTGCCAAGGGAAGGCTTTGGGAGTCCATGGCTGAATGGTGACGCCCATGGCCGGATGGTTGTGGGTGCTGACAGCCCTAAGGTCGTGGGGGTGTTTGATGGCAAATAAGGAGGTTGTGCGGTGGGGTGGGGTAGGGTGACAGAAGGCCCCCAGGGACTGGTGCACAAAGGCAAAAGCTTTACACTGAGCTGCTTCCTGGCTGGGGTGAGGGACAGGCCAGAGAGCGAGGAAGTAAGTGTCCAGGGAGGGATCCCTGGAGGCTGACATCTGGAACTGCTTGGCTCCCTATAGCCCGCCCTGCACCTGTCACCCCCTTGCAACCATGAGCTTTTAAAGAGACTAACAGACACATGAATTTCTTTTTCTTACTTTTAGAGAGTTACTCCCCAGAGCTGTTCCCACAGCGCACCAAGGATGTGTATTTGTAAAGATACAACCAGGAAACTACCTGACTTTCCATCGGGGAGGGCTAGATTTACCCCAGGGGGGGAATATCAGGAGCCTTCATAAAAGAGAGGTAAAGCTACAGGAAGAGAACAGAGCAAGTTCTAGACTGCGATGCTCAGTTAGATTTATTTGTTTGCCTGTTTGTTTGTTTATTGTTGGAAAAGCTTGGAAGGATGTATACACCAAGACATTAACAGTGAGATGTGAACTGGCGGGGGAGAACTAGGCTTTGGTTTGGTTTCTATTTTTAGACACTTCTGTATTGCTGGAAAATTCGACAGCAAACATTAAAAAAATTAAAAAAAAGCTAGAGACAGATGGACACCTTCAAACCTATGAACACATTATCCAGCAAAGGCACAACGCACCTGTTTCCTACTTGTTCTGGCCTCTGGATTGGGGAGCTTGGGGCCTGGAGGTAACCCTCCCAGCAACCCCCACCCCCCACGCAGAGTTTCCTGACAAGTCATTTAGCCCTTCTGAGCTTCAGTGTGTCCACCCACAACACCATCTCCGATGCCCCTGGGAAGCCCGGTGACGGGGATGGAGGGGGTGGATAAGCAGGCACCGTCAGCAAAACTCAGCAGAAGAGAGACCCAGTCCCAGCAGTGTCAGGCCCAACCTCAAGTGGGAGCCTGGGGGCTGGAGGAAAGAGGAAGGAAGAAAAGGAGGAGAGGAACAGCTCATTTCTTCTGGACTCAGCCCCTCCTCGTTTGACTCTTGCTGACCTCCCTCCTGGCACAGGAGGTCTCTGTGCTACTCCGCCCACGGCTTCTTCCTTCCCCAAGGCTTCCTCCTCCCCCAGAGAGGCCCCTCCTTTCTGGGTCTCCCCCGCCATCTCCAGTGACAACTCTCTCCCCACACCCCACCTCCAGCCTCCCGCTGGACAGACCTGGTCTGTACAGGTTGCCTCTAGCTTCCTTGAGGGCCAGGAGCTCTCATTTTGGGACCAGGTGACCAAAGTGTCCTCTTCAGGGGCAAAAGTGAAGATTTTGGAGAGTGTTAAAAAAAAAAAAAAAAAAAGCCACAGGCCCAAATGGTGTCACTTAGGCTGAGTCCCCAGACGGGCTTAGGATGGAATCTAATTGCAGTTTCAACCTCTCTGAGAAATGCAGTCCTAACCAGTCAGTCAGGAATTTTCCTACCAGCCAAGGAGTCCGCCACAGGGGTGGCCAGACCTCTAAAGGAAGATGAGGAGATGAGGTCTGCAGCTGATTAAAAACCCCTGCGCTTCTCTCTTAGGGAAAGAGACCTTGCCTGGAACAATCCCCCCTCCCCCCCTTTTTTTTCTGGCTAATAACTTTCTTGCCCCACCCTCCTTCCTATAAAAACCTTCCATTCTGTACAACTGCTCAGGGCTCCCCTCTACTTGCTAGATGGGGTGCTGCCCGATTCATGAATCACTTAATAAAGCCAACTGGATTTTCAAATTTACTCGAATTTTTTTTTTAAGATTCTAATTTATTTGAGAGAGAGAGAGCACGATCAGGTGGAGGGGCAGAGGGCGAACCTGACTCCTCCCTGAGCAGGGAGCCCCAGGCAGGGTTCGGTCTCACAACCCTGGGATCATGACCTCGGCTGATGGCAATCTTCACCGACTGAGCCACCCAGGCATCCCTGAATTCTGTTTCTTAACAAGAGAAAAGGAAATGCAGTCCTGGGGCATCCCAGGGCAGGATCCGAAGCAGAGGGGAGATCCGAAGCAGAGGTGGGCCTGGCTAGGCGTGGGAGGCAGAAGGCCACCTCGGGCTGGAATACAAGCCTAGGCCCCAGGCCTGAATGGGCAGAAATGGGGCGACAGCCGGGGAGCAGCGGCAGCTGGGGGCTGGGGACACGCGTGAGGACATCCGGTGGAGCGGTAGGAGAGGTGGCAGGCGGTGGGGTTAGCTCCCAGGGGAATCCGATGCCAGGATGAGACGTTCCAATCTGAGCAGCTGAACTTGGCTATGGGACAGCGGGCCCAGGGATCTGGGGACCTGCCCAGGCAAGCCCAGCCTCCAGGGTCCTGAGATGACCCACTGTGAACCCACATGGCCCCGGCTGCAGAAGTTCACTAGCAACTGGCCGTCAGAGTGGCTCCTGACCTGCCTGGCACTTAGTAGGGACTCTTCAGATATCTGTCCCATGAATGAGCCAGGGAGGAAATCGAGATGCCCGGCCCACTCACCTCCTGCCAGCGGCCGCTGTTGCTAAACACAAACTAGGCCACGGGCCTGACCCAGTTTCGCGGCGCCGCGCGCCAAGCCCGGGGGGCCGCCCGATGCGCGGGGAGCCCGAGAGCGGCGCGACTCAGGCGCCCGCCGCCGCCGCCCCGCGCCC
>LNAC01000022.1:5994985-6066049 GCA_002007465.1 Ailurus styani
CGCCGCCCCGCGCCCGGGAGCTGCAGTCGCCCCGGATCCGAGGCCGTGACTCCGCGCCGCGCGGAGAAGAAAGGGGCCTTTGTGGGCTCCCCGCGCGGGCCGCGGCCGGCCGTGTCCTGGGCAGCACTGCCCCCCGGTGGCCGGGAGCGCGGGGCAGGGCGCCGGAGGCGTTCCTGGGGGCCCGCGGCGGGNGCGTCCGGGGAAAGCAGGGAGAGGACTCGCCACCTCCCCGAGGGCTCGGGCCCGGGGAAGCCTCCGCAAAGGACGGAACTGTTTCTCCCGCCCCTGGGACCGGTGAGCTCGGGCACCCCAGACGCCTGCTCCCCGGAGGCCTGGCCCAGACTGGGGTGGGGGGCTAGCGGGACATTGTCCCTCGTGCACCCCCCTCTGGAAAGAGGGACCGCCTTCTCTGCCCCGAGCCCGGGCTGTGTTCCTCTTCCCCCGCCCGCTGCACGACCACGTGCCTGCCGCATTTTAAAAATAGATGCAAACAGCTACCCTTCCCCTTTTGTGAGTTGCCTCTTCCTATCCTTTGTCCATTTTCCTATTTTTAACTTTTCCCCCTCTTGTTGATTTTTAGAAGCGCTTCAAAATGTCAGGTCTCTCACATGTGTTTCAAGTATTATTCCAAGCTTAGAAGTTACCGCTTGGTTCTGTCCTTGGTGATTTTTAACACACCTGCTTTGCATTTGTATGTGGTCCGACCTCTTGATGTTTTGTTGTATTCTTTTTCCCATTACTTTTTGGTTTTAGGACTGTTCCCATCTGAGTACCAAAGATTTCACTAATTCCCCCCTCCTCTGTTTTCCTCACCCCCCTCCTCTTTCCTCTACTTCTTCGTGTTTTTACACCCTATGGAATTTATTTTGTTTTAAGTATGTTGGATGGCTCAGTCAGTTAAGCAGCTAAGGGCCTGCCTGTAGCTCAGGTCATGATCCCAGGGTCCCAGGAGCCCCTGGTCTGGCTCCTTGCTCAGTGGGGAGTCTGCTGGTCCCTCTGCCCCCTCACCTGCTTGTGCTCTTTCACTCTTGCCCTCTCTCCCAAATAAATAAAATCGTAAAAAAAAAAAGGTATGAAATAAAGATCCTAACTTATTTTTTTCCAAGCAGTTAGCCAACTGCCCAAATGCCATTATAACCTTTCTCTTTTATGAGAATATTCCCTCACTGATTTGAAATACCACCTCAGTTATAGACTAAATGTTTGGGTCTGTTTCTGGCCAGGACCCTAAGTCAAAGGATATAGACTCAGTCTTAGTCTATACTAAGTCAAAGGGTATAGACTTTTTCTTTTCTTTTTTCTAAAGATTTTATTTATTTATTTGACAGAGAGAGCACAAGCAGGCAGAGCAGCAGGCAGAGGGAGAGGGAGAAGCAGGCTCCCTGCCGAGCAAGGAGCCCGATGTGGGACTCGATCCTTGGAGCCTGGGATCATGACCCGAGCCTAAGACAGCCACTTAACTGACTGAGCCACCCAGGCACCCTAGACTCTTTCTTAAAAAAAAAAAAAAAAAAAAAAAAAAATTAAGGGACTCCTGGGTGGCTCAGCTGGTTAGGCGTCTGCCTTCAGCTCAGGTCATGATCCCAGGGTCCTGGGATCGAGTCCTGCATTGGGCTCCTTTCTCAGTGAGGAGCCTGCTTCTCCCTCTGCCTGCTGCTCCCCCTCCTTGTGCTCTCTCTCTCTCTGACAAATAAATAAAATATTAAAAAAATATTTAGACCACTGATCATGAACTTAAGACATATTTACATTCTTCTTTAAGGTCCAGCTGAAGACATAGTCTTGGGTAAAACATCTGCACATGAAAACTGGATAGGAAATGTTTCATTTAAAAATCCTGAACAGGGGCACCTGGGTGGCTCAGTGGGTTAAAGCCTCTGCCTTCAGCTCAGGTCATGATCTCAGGGTCCTGGGATCGAGGTCCGCATGGGGCTCCCTGCTTGGCAGGGAGCCTGCTTCCTCCTCTCTCTCTGCCTGCCTCTCAGCCTACTTGTGATCTCTCTCTCTCTCTGTCAAATAAATAAATAAAATATTTTTTTTAAATAAATAAAAAATAAAAAAATAAAAAATAAAAAGCCTGAACAGGGACGCCTGGGTGGCTCAGTTGGTTACACGTCTGCTCAAGTCATGATCCTGGGGTCCTGGGATCGAACCTCCACATTGGGCTCCCTGCTCAGAGGGGAGTCTGCTTTTCCCTCTCTCTCTGCTGCTCCCCCTGCTTGTGCTCTCTCTCTCTGTGTCAAATAAATAAATAATCTTTAAAAAATTAAAAAGACCTGAACAATTTAAACCTTGTAATACAAAATGGCAGGCCCACCTCCGGAATGGCTAGGCTCATTTTTATTCCAGCAGAAGTGTATGAGAATGCCCTTTTCACTATACTCATGCCAAATTGGAGTACTATTTGTGAAAACATGTCCCAGTTTGAAAGACAAAAAAATACCACTTCATTGTTCTCTCTTAGTTTGCGGTTGACCCTGGGGATGTCTTTGGCAGGATTGGGCAGGGGAGGTCACCTTCCTGCTTCCTGTGTGGCTCACCTGACACCTGCCTTTGACGTCTCTGTACTCCTATGGACAATGTGATCATGAGATCATTTTTTAATTCGAGTGAAATTCACATAACGTACACTTAACCATTTAAAGTGAAAAATTCATAGGTAATTAGTATCTTCACAATGTGGTATTGAAGTAATAATTGGGTAGTGAGTCATCTGATAAAGCAAGTTTTCTAAACTGTGAATTTTTTAAAAAATATTTTATTTATGTATTTGACACAGAGAGAGAGACAGGGGGAAAGGGAACACAAGCAGGGGGAGAGGGAGAGGGAGAAGCAGGCTTCTGCAGGGAGCCCGATGCGGGGCTTGATCCCAGGACCCTGGCACCATGACTTGAGCAGAGGCAGATGCTTAATGACTGAGCCACCCAGGTGCCCCAACCTGTGAATTTTTAAATTTTTTAAATTTTATTTTTATTTATTTTTTAAGATTTTATTTATTCATTTGACACAGACAGAGAGATTACAAGTAGGCAGAGAGGCAGGCAGAGAGAGAGGAGAGAGGAGGAAGGAGGCTCCCTGCTGAGCAGAGAGCCCGATGTGGGCCTCGATCCCAGGACCCTGGGATCATGACCTGAGCCGAAGGCAGCGGCTTTAACCCACTGAGCCACCCAGGCGCCCTGTGTGAATTTTTTTAATATGGAAATTTCATGATGTTGCAAAGGCAAATCCCATGTTGACAGACATTTAATGAAATCAATTTTATCGATTTTCAGGAATGTCTGGGTAAACACACACAGACACACCCAAAAAAGTACCTGTAGTGAGTAGGAAAGAAATGAGCGTTTGTTGAGCACCCATTTGTTAGACCTAATTCCAGGTAGCGGATGCTGCTATGCCTCTGTGCCATGGGCCACCTGGAGTCAACTGCTGACGGCAGTATGACAGTATTTTATGAAGGTGACTTCTCGAATCTCTGTCTCGGGACATTCTCTGGATGCAGAGCCCACGGCAGGGGCAGCTCAGAAGTGCCAAGGATTTGCCAGTACCCCAGGTGAGACCCTCAGCCAAGGAGGGGTGTTCTCACTCCTCTGCTGAATCCCGATGTGTGTCCTCTGCAGCCTCTCAGCCGGTCCGTGGAGGGGATGAACCCCAGCGCTCATTTTACTTATTACCGCTGACATCAATGGCTCCCCTCCCTTCCCTGTCTCACTTCTCCCTTCCCTCACCAAGTGTTGGATTTCTGACTCCTCCCCCTCCTTTTTTTTTTTTGTTTTGTTTTAATCTTAGTGAATTACTCAAACCCTATGCCGTAGAGACCTCGTTTATAACGTGCCGATCATAGCACCTGCTGTGCTATGTCCCGTTAGGACAGAATGAGCTAACGTGCATGAGTGTTTAGAATTTAGAACAGTGTCTGGCACATAGTACGTGCTCAGAAATGTCAATCACGTTTCATAAATAGAATGACCACTGGCTGTGGACCCAGAGCACATCTGGGTCCAGTTTCCTCATCTGTGAAGTGCAGGTTAAAATGCCCCTTTGAGGGGCACCTGGGTGGCTCAGTCGGTCAAGCAAGTGCCTGACTCTTGAGTTCGGCTCAGGTCATGGTCTCGGGGTCCTGGGATAGAGCCCCACATCGGGCTTCGTGCTCAGCGGGGAGTCTGTTTGAAATTCTCTCTCTCTTCCCTTCCCCCCAACCCACCGCTCTCATGCAGGCTCTCTCTCTCTCTCTCAAATAAATAACTAAATCTGGAAAAAAAGGAAGAAAAGAAAATGCCCCCTTGAAAGATGACTTTAAGGAGTAGATGGAATGACATAATCTGGGGAAAGTACAGAGCATGGGGCATGCCTGGGGCGAGGGCCAGTGCTGGGCATGCCAAGTGGGCCACCTTCATCCAGTGGCCGTGACTTCCACCAAGCGAGAGGGGCAGTGTTGGGGTGTAGGTAAGACCACTTCAGAGTCCTGGGCCACCTCCTCCTTTCTCTCTGGAGAATGGTGTGACCTCAGGCAGGCCATGTCCCTTGGACCTCAGGCTCCACATCTCTGGAAAGAAGTGGCTGGGTTTAGGGGATCAATAAATGTCCTATGGACTCCAGAATTCTAGGGAGAGGCCCTGTCCTGGGAAGGACACACACACACACACACACACACACACACTCACTCACTCACATATGTGCATACATACACACACAAAATACACACCCAAACATATACACATAACGCAGAGAGGAAGTAACTGCCTATCTGCTCGGGCCACTTGGGGCACCTCTGGGAGCCTCAGGCCCCAGGCTGCGTTGGCCTTGAACCTCACCCCAGAGGAGAATAATATGTCTGGAAAACATTTCCAGGCATTTTCTTGTGTGAAAGCTGTTTTCTTCTTAGGCTCCTCCTCTCCTTTCGTCACTTTGCAGATGTCCATGGCTGTCTTGCCAAGTCTTGGGATCAAGCCACATGGCCGTCTCGAGCGTTGGGTTGGGGGGGGCGGCGGCGGAGCCTTGAAAGACCAGCCTGGACCATCCTTTCCAGCGCCTACCAGAGTCTAACCAACCCTGAGAAAGAAGTAAACAGCCCCATGACGTTTTCAGAGGTCACAGAATGTGGCTCCAGCCTCCAGAGGAAGCCAAGGCTGGATGTCACCGCAGAGCCACTGGGGCCTGAGGAGGACACCGCATGATGTAGGGCGTCTCCGAGGAAAGGCCAGGAGGGACTGACCGTGTGTGTGCAGCCCCTCCTCTGGATGCAGGCCTTCCATCCACCCACTCGATCTTCTCCCTGTGCCCAGACACCTCAGGGAGGCAAGAAATAGAACTTCCTTTGGTTTCTATAACTGCCCTCATTTTTGACTTCCAATCAGGTTGGTGGGAAAAATGTAGAACCTCTCGCAGGAGTTACGTCATAGTTCTGAGGTGTTAATGCAATGCTGCGTGGTAGGAGCGTGGCGTCCTGGTCTTCATACAACCATCCGCAGGTCACTTCTGAGGCTGTCCTTGCCTGGGTCACGGGGCCCGCATAGGTCTGATGTTTCCCCGTTTGTCATGGTCACAGTCTCGGCTTAGAAGCATCCCCAACCCATTCGCCCCAGGCTCCTGCTGCCCCCCCCCGCCCCAAGAACTGCTCTGGGGCCCACAGACCTCTTGCCTTCTCTCCTTCTTCAGGCCAGGGGACCCCGCTTCTGATGGGGGAGGGGTCCCCTCTCTCCACTGCTTCTGGCCGGGATGCCTTGAACCCTTGCATGCGTCCTCTTTTCTCCCTTTATCACCTCCAGAAACCGTCTCCGTTCTCCTGAGGGCTTAGGCTCTTCGAAGAGCTTCATTTTTTATTTTTTTTATTTTTATATTTTTTAAAGATTTTATTTATTTGACACAGAGAGAGAGAACACAAGCAGGAAGAGAGGCAGGCACAGAGAGAGAGTGGAGGAAGCAGGCTCCCTGCTGAGCATGGAGCCCGATTCGGGGCTCGATCCCAGGACCCTGAGATCATGACCTGAGCCGAAGGCAGAGGCTTTAACCCACTGAGCCACCCAGGGGCCCCAAGAGCTTCATTTTTTAAACATTTTTGGTTAAAAAAATTTTTTTGCTATTGATCGATTGATTGAAGTATACTTGACACCTTTTTTTAAAAAAGATTTTTATTTATTTATTTGACCGAGAGATAGCACAAGTAGGCAGAGCAGCAGGCAGAGAGAGAGGGAGAAGCAGGCTCTCCTCGGGGCAGGGAGGCCGATGCTGGACTCAATCCCAGGACCCTAGGATTATGACCTGAGCCGAAGGCAGCAGCTTAACTGATGGAGCCACCCAGGTGCCCCAGTATTCTTGACACTTAAAAGAGCTTTAGGTGACTTCTGTTTCCTTCCTCTTCTCCTCCCCTCTGCTCCAAGCCTCAAAACCACCTGAATGAGGGAAAGAGAATGGAACATACAGAGAGAAAAATGAACATTGATGAATATACCAAAATAATGCCTAGCTACAAGCACCGGCCCATTTAATCTCACTACCATCCCTCGATGTTATCTTCCTGTTACGAACAAGGAAACTAAGGTTTAATAATGCCATGTAACTGGGGCCTCTGGGTGGCTCAGTCTGTTAAGTGTCCGACTCTTCATTTCAGCTGGGGTCATGATCTCAGGGTTGTGAGATCCAGTCCCTCGTTGGGCTCTGTGCTCAGCGTGGAGTCTGCTTGAGCTTCTCTCTCTCCCTTTGCCCCTCTCCTTGCTCTCTCTCTCTCTCAAACAAATAAATAAATCTTAAAAAAAAGTAATAACATCACATAACTAACAAGT
This sequence comes from Ailurus styani, assembly GCA_002007465.1. NCBI lineage: Eukaryota > Metazoa > Chordata > Mammalia > Carnivora > Ailuridae > Ailurus > Ailurus styani. Next base: position 6,001,765 of record LNAC01000022.1, read on the forward strand.
GTCCTTCCCACATGCAAAACCAAACCACTGTGTAAAATGGGTGTGCCCTGGGTCACGCTTTTTCTTGTTATTATGAGAAGAATGCTGTATTCAGACAGAATCTTCCACAAAAAACCTGGAAGTGTGTTTCTGCTCCAGTTGCAGGCACCCCTGGGCACTTCTGTGAGGTTCCAGGCCCAGGAGCACATTCGGAGACCCCCAGTCTGCCTGCGGACCTCCAGGCCTGGTCCCCCGACCTGGAGAGTGACACTTCTCGGTGCCTGGCCTTGTGGATTGCCTTGGAAGACACTGGCTTCACATCACACATTGCATGGCTCATCTGGTGAGGCTGCTGGGTCCCACTCCCAGATGCCCATCAGGGCCAGATCCCTGGCTTCCAAGAGGGTTTGGAAGCCAGCCCACCCCCTGCTGCCCAATCTCTCCCCTGCATCCAGCGCAATCAGCCAGGCTGCATGGGGCCAATTGCTTTAAATAAATGTTAATCCTGCTCAGAGCTAGATTGGCAGGGCCTATGTAAACGGCTAGAAAGAACAGGGCTACAATTTCTCCCCAGAGGCATTTTTTTTTTCTCTTTGGCCAATCTTTTCATTGGGACTGCTGCCGTTTCATCCAATTTTCTTCATGCAAGTGATGTTTCAGGAGACACTGCTAGCCCTCGGGCTTCCATGCCTGTCGGTCTGTCCCTCAGTCATTGGGTAAATGTTAGGTGAGCACCTACTCAGTGCCAGGCACCGTGTTACACGCAGGGATGCAAAAATGAGGCAGATTCTTCTTCTTCATGGGCCTCAGGCCACCGGTCACACCTCCATGCTTCGCTCGCCCCAGGACACCGTAGTGGACATTTGCTGGCTCTTGGCCACCCAGCCCTCATTTCCCCTAACGGCTCTCTGGTTTCCTTTCCCATGACCTGCCTCCGAGTGCGGCCTGGCTGAGATAGGGCAATTCGCCCTCTGCTCGTGGAAGCCACAGGGGCGTCTGGGGGTTTTCTCCACCGCAGTTCTGCCTTTCTGGGCCACAGCAAAACCAGGGCTTGATCACGCCACCCAGGTCCCTCCAGTGAGCACTGCCCCCTGCCCCCCCCCCGCCCCCGCAGGACCTGGAAACAAGGTCCAGAGAGGCAGCAGAACCCGACTTCTGCATCCCCTACTTCTGAGCCTCGTGCTCCAGGCTTGCTGTGGGTTCTGGGCTCCTCCTGAGTCTCTTCCCTTCCTTTCCCTTCCCTTCCCTGTCCTTTTGCCAGCCAGAGCTGGTCTGTGCCGCCTGCAATCAAAGACGCCTGGCCGACCCCTGAGGCTCCAGGTGTTGCTCAGGGGCCTCCAACCGGCTGGAAACAGAGCTGAGCACCTGCTCCAGGCCCCGTGCGGCGGGCACACTGAGCTGGAAGGCGGGACACAAAGGGTAAGTGCCAACATGTGAGAAATGTCATGGAAACGGAACGAGGGAGGGTCATCCAAAGGGACTTCCGGGCTTTGGCCCTTGACCCCACCCTCAGCCCTCTCAGCTTTCTCCACACGGCAGCTGGAGGGGTCTTTCACAAATCAGATCAAGCCATCGCGGGGCTCAAACCCACGGATGGCGCCCTGTCGCTCACTCAGGATGCAAGTCAAAGCCTTCTTTGACCTGCTTTATCAGCAGGGGACTCTGTCCCCAGTCCCTGCACGGTTGGCGGGGGGCCCTGGACCAATGTCTCCCCAGTGGGACAGGCCTGCAGGTGGTGGTGGGTGCATATTTCCCCCTCCCCTGCCTACGAGGAGATGCTGGATTTGACCTTCTCCACTTTCGCTTCTCACCTCTGACGGAAATGGCCGCAGCCAGAGCAGCCTAGGAGCCTCGAGGCAAAGGTGACTCCTGAGTGACAGACCCTGAGGAGCAGAGCTGCATCCGCCCCCCGTTTTTTCCTTTTCTTTTTCTTTTTTTCTTCCTTCCTTCCTTCCCTTCCTTCCCTTCTCTCTCTCTCTTTCTTTCTTTCCTTCTTCCTTCCTTCCTCTTTTCCCTTTCTTTCTCTCTTTCTTTCTTTTTCTTTTCTTTCTTCCTTTTTTCCTTTCTTCCTTTCTTTCAACAAGATGCACAGCAATGCCTCCAAGCCAGAATGAGGGGCCGTACTTTGCTGCCCTCTGATATTCCCTCATCTATTTTTGAGGATCTGGACTTTTCCTTGTCATTCTTAGTCATCAGCATGCTTTCTTCTGACCTCTCCTCTTCTGAGTGGAAGTTTTTACTTTGCTGTAGGCTGGAAAACCAGATAAGCAAGTTTCTTAGAACAGTGACTAGAGTAAAAGTGAACGGGCCCCGAGGGCGGCCAAGAGCTGCTCCTGTGATGAAGTGCGTGATTTCATGCAGAGACTCTGGTGTGTCTGTAGCTTCTCAGAGACCTCTTGTGCCCTCTTCTTGTTTTCTTGTGTTTTCTAGAAATTGGAGGATACTGGAAAAGTAACCTCAGAATGAGTGAGGTGTGACTGCCTTCTCTCTTCTGAGGAAAAAAAAAATGTTCTCCTCACTCCTTACTATCAGAACTGTGGCCCCCGGACGATAATAATTAAAATCCAGCATTTTTTTTTTCTGTAGAAATGGACACATTTTCCTTTAGTTTTTGTAAAGAAGTTGGGACACTGTAGTGGGAGAATGAGGAGGGAGGGGTGTCCTGCCATGTATAGAGATTTATTATTAGTGAAGGTAGACAAAGAGTATGGAACTGAGTGGAAGACCCAGAGTTGGATCACATGCTGATGGGAACTTGGGTTGTGAGATAGGTGGCGTTACTACAGATCAGTGGGAAAAGAAGAGACCAAAGACTCACACTAGCCGAACAGTGGGAAAACATATGCAAAATATAACCTTAGATATCTCCATCAGACTCTACTCAGATATTTTTAATTTTTATTTGTTTATTTTTTAAAGATTTTATTTATTTATTTGGCAGAGGGAGAGAGCACAAGCAGGGGAAGCGGGAGAGGGAGAAGCAGGCTTCCCACTGAGCAGGGAGCCCAATGTGGGACTCAATCCCAGGACCCTGGGATCATGACCCGAGCTAAAGGCAGATGCTCAACCAACTGAGCCACCCAGGCGCCCCAATAAATAAAATCTTCAAAAAAAGTCAGCCCTCAGCAAGTATAAAAAGATTGAGATCATACCATGCATATTTTCAGACCACAACACTGTGAAACTTGAAGTCAACCACAAGAAAAAATTTGGAAAGACCACAAATACAGAGATTAAAGAACATCCTACTAGAGAATGAATGGGCTAACCAGGAAATTAAAGAAGAAATTAAAAAGTTCATGGAAACAAATGAAAATGAAAACACAACTGTCCAAAACCTTTGGGATACAGCAAAGGTGGACCTAAGAGGAAAGTATCTAGCAATACAGGCCTACCTCAAGTAGAAAGAGAAGGCTCAAATACACAGCCTAACCTTACATCTAAAGGAGCTAGAAAAGGAACAGCAAATATAGCCTAAAGCCAGCAGAAGAAGTGAAATAATAAAGATTAGAGCAGAAATAATACAGAAACAAACAAACAAAAAGCCAGAACAGATCAACAAAACTAAAAGCTGATTCTTTGAAAGAATTAATAAAATTGATAAACAACTAGCCAGACTTATCAAAAAGAAAAGAGAAAGGATCCACGTAAATAAAATCACGAACTAAAGAGGAGAGATCACAATCCACACCACAGACATACAACTAGAAAAGAATATTATGAAAAATTATATGCCAACACACTGGGCAATCTGGAAGAAATGGACAAATTCCTAGAAACATACAAACTACCAAATGAACATAAACAAACAAAAATGTTCAACCTCACTAGTGATCGTGGGAATTCAAATACCAATAATGAGACCTCGTTTCAGGCTGATCAGATTGGCCAAAATTAAAAAGCCTGATCATACTGTGTTGATGAAGATAGGGGAAAAGGAGAACTCATACATTTCTGGTAGGAATATAAATTTGTGGAAGCCTACAGTTCCTTTTCTGCAATTCCCAAATTAAAAAAACTCTGAAAACTGCAAGTTTTTTTCACCCCTAAGTTTGTTTGCCTTAAATGCACTTCAGGACAAAGTCTGATCTAGAATTGGAAGCAGGGTTTCGATGAGATATTTATACCCTCATGTACATGACAGCATTATTCACAATAGCTAAAACATGGAAACAACCTAAGTGTCCACAGATGAATGGATAAGCAAAATGTGGTCTATACACACACAATAGAATATTATTCAGCCTTTAAAAAGAAGGAAATTCTGGAGCGTCTTGGTGGTTCAGTCAGCTAAGTATCTGCCTTTCGGCTCAGGTCATGATCTCCAGGTCCTGGGATCCAGCCGTGTGTCTGGTTCCATGCTCAGCGGGGAATCAGCTTTTCCCTCTCCCTCTATGCTCTCTCTCCCTCTCTCTGGCACTCTCTCTCAAATAAACAAAGTCTTTTTAAAAAATTAAAAAAAGGGCATCTGGGTGGCTCAGTGGGTTAAAGCCTCTGCCTTCGGTTCAGGTCATGATCTCAGGGTCCTGGGCCTGCTTTGGGCTCCCTGCTCAGCAGGGAGCCTGCTTCCTCTTCTCTCTCTGCCTGCCTCTCTGCCTACTTGTGATCTCTCTCTCTGTGTCAAATAAATAAATAAATAATCTTTAAAAAAATTTAAAAAATAATAAAATAAAAAGAACGAAATTCTGACACATGCTACAACATGGATGAAACTTGAGCATACAGTACTACGTGAAATAAACCAATCGCAAAGAGATGAATACTGTATAATTCCATTTATATGAAGTACTTAGGGTGGTCAAAATCATAAAGATGAAACAGTATTTTCTAGGGGTTAGGAGGAGGGCAGAAGGGGGAACTATGGTTTAATAGGTACAAAATTACAGCTTTATAAAACAAAAAGCATTCTGTGGATGGATGATGGTGATGGTTGCACAAAAATGTGATTAATTGTATTTCATACTATGAACCAACTGTGCACTTAAAAATGGTTAAGATAATAAATTTCGTTATGTGTATTTTACCACAATAAAAAAGAAAAAAAATGAATTGCTTTAAGTTATTTATAACCTTTTTTTTAAGGCTTTATTTATTTATTTGAGAGTGAGAGAGAGCGAGCGTGAGTGGAGGGAAGGGGCAGAGGGAAAGAGAAGAGAGAATCCCAAGCAGACTCCACACTACAGTGGAAGCCAATGTGGGGTTCAACCCCAGGACCCTCAGATCATGACCTGAGCTGAAATCAGGAGTCAGACGCTGAACCGACTGAGCCACACTGGTGCCCCAATTTATTTATAGTCTAAGTTAGTCCTACTTAATGTGATTGTTCATGTATTTTGCTGAAGAAATATTATTGTTTGATTGTGGGTGCCCCACTGGGAGTTTTAGGTACTATGTGGCATTTCCACCATATTACATTTAAACATTTTTATATTTTAAACATTTTTAAATTTAAAATAGATTTTTCTTCCCTTTTTTGTATAGCTCTAAGAATTTTTATTTTTATTTTTTAAAAAGATTTTATTTATTTATTTATCAGAGAGAGAGAGAGAGCACAAACAGGGGGAATGGCAGGCAGAGCAGGCAGAGGAGAAGCAGGCTCCCCACTGAGCAAGGAGCCCAATGCGGGACTCAATCCCAGGACCCTTGGATTAGGACTTGAGCCGAAGGCAGATGTTTAACTGACTGAGCCACCCAGGCGTCCCTAGCTCTAAGACTTTTAACACATGTATAGATTTGTGTAACTATCACCACAATCAGAATACAGAACAATCCCAAATAATCCCTATTTCTCCCCTTTATAATCACACCCTCCCTTCAAGCGCCATATGCCCAGCAGCCAATGATGTGTTTTCCATCCACTATAGTTCTGTCTTTTCAAGAAGAAATAGAATCATTTAGCATATTATATTTTTAAGATCAGAACCATTCTAAAATTGGAAACAATATGGTCCCAAGTGTTTTAGAGGAACTTTTGAGAGCTGACGATAAGCAACTATTTGCCTAGAAACCTCCCCACAGGTTTGCATGAGGGACTCGTTCAAGAACCTTCCTCACAGTGCTATACATAATAACAAAAAGGGTAAAGAGCAAACGGTCTATCAATGAGAGAATGGATAAGTAAACTGATGTTTATTCATAAAATTTAAAACTATACAAATAGCATTTTTAAAAGAATGGATCGGAATATATCAATGGTTGAATTTCAGAAACACGAGTGAAAAAGCAAGTTTCAAAAGAATTTACACAGTATCTTACTATTTATAAACAGAGTACTAATATATGTATTATATATATTATGTTTGTGTATTTATGTATACACATATTATTAATATAATATTGTACATTTTGACATATAGCCATGCAGTACAAGCATATATGGGTAGACAAGAAGGATCTATAGTAACTTGAGCTTAGTGGTTATCTAAACAGGGGAAGAGGGCTTTAGATGATCGGAGTTTTTTTGGTTTTTTGTTTTTCGGGTTTTTTTTTGTTAAGACTTTTATTTTATTTATTTGACAGAGAGAGAGATCACAAGTAGGTGGAGAGGCAGGCAGAGAGAGAGGAGGAAGCAGGCTCCCTGCTGAGCAGGGAGCCCGATGAGGGGCTCGATCCCAGGACCCTGAGATCATGACCTGAGCCGAAGGCAGAGGCTTTAACCCACTGAGCCACCCAGGTGCCCCTCTGTTTGTGTTTTTTAAAGAAACATGGAAACTGCAAAGAAAAAAAGAAAGAAAGAAGGAGCAAATATGGCATGATGTTAATATTCATTAAATCTGTGTAGGCAAGTACAGGGGTATCTGTCATAGTATTTTTGGTACCTTTTTATTGAAAATATTTCATCCTTAACTTTGATTAAAATTGATTAAAGAAAAACAAACAGATGAAGATTTAGAGCCAGGCAAACCTTTCACCCTTGCCCCTTCCCCATTCTACAGGTGGGAAATAGAGGCCCAGGGAGATCAAGCCACTGGTCCACTGTCCCGGAATGGGTGCAGAACTGGGAAAAGAAGTCAGGTCTCCAGACTCGAGCAGTCTCACCATGACATTTGCCAAAGGCTGTGCTTACTATCCCTGGCCTCAGGCTCGTACCTGAAACTCACGTCCAGACTTGGAAAACCGCACTGAGCTGTTCAGCAGACTGCACCAGGTCTGTGGGCACAGCCTCTTGGGACGAGTTCCTACTCCACTGCAAAAAGCCCAGGTTACTGCTGGGGCCCCTTTACGCTCTGCAGACATCATCCATCTATTCATACGTCTATGAGTTCATCCATCCACTCACCTATACATCCCCCATCCGCCCATGGGCCCCAAAGCAGCCCATTCCCACAGTCCGCTAGAACAGTAAATGTGTGAATTAAAAGAAACAAATGCCCAAACCTCCACAGTATGGCCAATGTTTTCCTGGAGGTAGGAGTAATAACTCCCATGCCCCTCCTTCCCTGCTCCAACCCTGGCTACTCTTCTGTCTCTATGAGTTTACTACTCTAGGTACCTCATGTAAGTGGAAATGTGTCGTATTTGTCCTTTGACCGATTTATTTCACTTAGCACAATGTTTTCAAGGTTCATCTGTGTTGTAGCCAATGTCAGAATTTCCTTCCTTTTTAAGGCTGAATAATATTCCGGCGGCGTATGGCTATCCCATATTTTGTTATCCATTCATCTGGTGATGGACACTGGGGACACTTGCTTCCACATTTTGGCTATTGCGAAAAATGATGATGTGAACATGGGTGTGCAAGTATCCCTTTGAGTTTCTGCTTTCAGTTCTTTCTGGTATATTGCTAGATCATATGGTAATTCTATTTTTAATTTTTTGAGGAACCACCATACTGTTTTTGAAGGCAGCCATGCCATTTGACACTCCCACCAATGGGGCACAAGGGTTCTGATTTCTCCACATCCTTACCAACACTCGTTATTTTTGTTCTTTTAAATATGTATTTATTAAAGCAATCTCTACACCCAATGTGAAGCTGAGATCAAGAGTTGTCCACTCCTCAGACCGAATTAGCCAGGCGCCCCAGCTTTTGGTTTTGTTTTTTTGACAATAACCATCCTAATGAGTGAGGGGGTATCTCACTGTGGTTTTGACTTGTACTCCCTTAATGATTCATGATAGCAAGCATGTTTTTATGTGCTTATTGGTCATTTATAGATCTTCTTTGGAGAAATACCTATTCCAGTTCTTTGCTCATTTTTAAATCATGCTGTGTGTGGTTTTTGTTGCTGAGTTGTAGGAGTTCTTTACATATTCTGGATATTAACCCCTTATCAGATATATGATTTCAAAATATCTACTCCTATTATGTGCGTTGCTTTTTCTGTTGATTGTGCCCTTTGATGCATACCATGGAGATTTTAAAGGGTGGTGGAAGTCAGCCTGTTTGAGCAGTAGTGGAGTGAGAGGAAGGTGTTCCAGGCACAGGAAACAGCCTGTGGAAACACACAGGGGAAAGAAAATGTAAGCAAAATCTAAGTAGTCGAGTCTTGCTAGAACATGCGCGGAGGGGCGTAGGAAGCGGGGAGAGGTGAGGCTGGAGCAACCCCACGACAGCAGGCCAGCTAAGCGGCTAGGACTTTGTCCTACCATGATGCCAGGTTCAAGGAGTGCTCCCACGACCCCTGGCTCAGCAGCATCCAGTGGGAGTTTGTTAAATATGCACATACGGCTGGAGTGGGGCCCGGACACGTGGGTTTTAACAAGCCCCTGGGATTTTTCTGACGTTCAATCAAGTCTCAGCACTGTGCAGACCCCGAGGGGTCGGGCTAGAGGCGCTCCAAAGGCGGCCCAGGCTATTCTTCAAGTTGGGGCGCCCCGCCCTGTCCTCCCGCCAGGCCCCGCCCCTCCCAGCCAAGCCCCGCCCCTCCCCGTCTGCGCCTGCGCCGGCTGCTCCCCTCCGCGGGGCCAGGGTCGCCGAGGGGCAGTGCCACAGAGGCCAGGCCCACATTCCTCTCACTTCCCGCCATTGTCCCGGGTTCCTGTGGCCGCGTCTCCGCACTTGCCTCGGCCGCCCCTTCGGCCCCGAAGAGTGGTGACTCATATCCGTTCTCCGCGGTGACATAAGCCTGCGCGCAGCGTGGCCCGCCCTCTCCGGCCTGCTCGGGGCGCGGGCGCCGCGCGGCCCTTCTCGGCCGGCAGGGGGCGCCAGAGCCCGCAGCGCCTTCCCCAGCGTCAGCGAGCGGGCTTCCCGGGCGCCCGCCCCGGCCTCCTCGCCCGCGTAGCCAGCACCCTGCCCGCGCGGAGGGAGGGGGCCGGGGAAGGCCTCTGACGCTGCTCTTCCCCACCACCTGCCCGGCTCGCGGGAGCCAGACGCTGACGGTCAAGGGTGGGTGAACTGAGGCTTGGGGCAGGGGTGTGCCTTGAGCAAGGCGGCGCAGCGGGCCCTGTCCGCCCCCGCCCCCAGGCTCCTGGGTTTCTCCCAGCCTCGCAGGTGTTACTTTTATCCTCCTCGCCACCCCCATGCCATGTACCGGTGTTTCCAGTACAAAGTAGGCAGACGGTGTGCCCCAGATTCTGATTCTTTGTGGTCCCTGAAACATGTCGCCCCTGGAACCAGCAGGAACTGAGGGCAGCTGGGGTTCCCCCTGGGAAGCTGTTTTGGGTGGCGCTCCCATTCCCTGCGCTGAGTGACCCTGTCACCAAGTGCCCCTCACCCCGACCTGTGCTCCCCAGCTCCTCTGCACACTGACTCGTCCGCTCCCCTCTGCTTTCCCTCCAGGTTCCAGGGAGGTAGGGAAGCTCACTCCAGGCTGGGCATTGCAGGTCATTTCACGAGACCCAGAGCCGTCCAAGGGCGCCTTCCTTTAGGAAACACAGAGGGAGTCGTGTGAAGGCTGCACAGTGAGCTGGGGCTCCCACCGCACCTGTCCTACCTCACACCTGTCCACCTCCTTCCATGCCGAAGGCCACCGCCGGGCCCAGTATCTGACATAGTGAAAGGACTCGGTAAGTGGTGGTTCTTGCTCTTACCTCTTGTGCCTCAGTTTCCTCACCAGTGTTCTTGTGGAATTAAATGAGCTCTTACGTGGAAGATGCTTGTCCCAGTGCCCGGGGCCTCATAAGCACCTACAGCCTTCTAGGACGAGGGCTCCAGGAAGGCAGGGACTTCTCTGTTGTCTTTCTTTGTGCACTGCTGTAGCTCTAGCACCTAGAGCATTATCTGCTACAGAGTAGGAGCCCAGTAAACACTTGTCAAATGAATGGATGTTAGTTATTATTATTGCCCAGGCTGATTTTACTTTAGGATTTAGACCTGTCAGGGCAGGTCTGGAGGACCCTAGGGGAAGATTCTTGAGGCTCTCTTTGCACAAGGGAGAGAGGGCTCCCTGGGAAGAAGTCATCTAAGGAAAGAAAGTTGTAGAGGGTAAAAGAGGTTTGAGGACAGGGAGAGAAGAGGGTGATTCGTTCCTTGGTGCTCACACCTGAGTCCCAGGAGCACTGCATAAAGGAGTGGACAGTTTCATGAACATCCCAGAAGGAACATCAGCACTGTTTGTCAATGGCAGCTTCTTGACAGTTTGGCTTCATATCTCCTTAGACACTGAGGATTTGGGTTTTTTTTAAAGGGAGCATTTTTAATGTGGGTGGTTTAGTTCTGGGAAGCCTGTCTCCCAAGGCACAGCACCTGCAGGGCAGTCCCCAGAATGTCTGTAGGAACTGTTGGGGACAGAGCCAGAGAAAGCTGATTACTGTTATATGCGGCCATATTTCTGTCAATTGACTGATGGGGTTTGGAGGGCTTGGGCCAACACAGCTCGGAAGGTTAGCCCTGTCAGGGCTGCCTTAGTGGGGAGTGGGCTTGCTCTCTGTGGAAGTGCTCAAGCAGGGGTTGAACTATCTCTCTGGGGGATAACGTAATGGGGTTCACCATCGGATTGGGCTAGGTGGACTTCAAGGTTGCCGCTTTGATGCAGAAATAGTGAAGCAGAGGGGCACCTGGCTGGCTCACTTGGTAGAGTATTTGACTCTTGATCTCAGGGTTGTGAATTCAAGCCCCATTTTGGGTGTGGAGCGTACTTAAAAAAAAGAGGAAGGAGGGAAGGAAGGAAAGGAAGGAAGGAAAAAAGGAAGAGAGGGAGGGAGAGAAGGAGGGAAAGGACGGAAAGAAAGAAAGAAAAAATAGTGAAGGAGAGGGCATCTCTGAGACCACCTGGTCCTGGTTCTGCCACCATGATGCCTTGGGAATAGCTCATGGGGAATGGAGTTTGCCATGAATTATTCCTGGCTGGTCTATGCTTCTTCCTGAGGGGGAGGATCGCTCCCTGACCTAACCTTGCCCTTCTACCTCGTGGCCTGGATGCCTTTGATGAGTCAGTGAACTGTAGTAGAGGGAGCCTTGAAGAGTCTCGAGTCTTGAGATCTGGGTTCAAATTCTACCTCTACCACTTCCTCAGCAAATCCTCTCACTTCTCTGAAACTCAATTTCTTCAGCTATAAACTGAGAATGAAAATAGTTACTACTCAGAGTTGTTGCAAATGCGCTCATAATGCCTAGCACGTATTAAGAGCTTAAAGGGCATACATTCTGTCTGTCTTGCTTCAGCTCAAGGGCGAGGCTTTGCCCTCTTGGAGAGAGATGACATCATTCTTGAAAAGAACATTGACCGTTGAAAGGGTCAAGTGGTATCTTGGGCAACTCCCTTCCCCAGTCCCAGTCGATTCCCTTTTATAATGAGGAAAGTGGGAAGGGGATTCTCCAACTCCAGCTGGCAAATCCTATAACCTTTCCCAGATGTGGAAGAACATTGCAAACCACGAATGCTGAAGGTAACATGTTAGCTTTCGCTCTCCAAACCAGTTAAGTGTTTCCAGCCCTGAGCCCCACCTTGATTGCTAGCATGCCAGCAGTGTGGGAGGCGGTGGGCTCTGGCCTCTCCCCCTGTTAGAATCCCTGCCCCCTATTTCCCCCACTGGCTTGTTTTGTGACATTGAGACGTCTCGGAGTCATAGTTTTCTAACCTCGGAATGAGGACAATGACAATGGCTTTGCAGGGTTGCAAGGAGAATTGAATAGTGAACACTATATAAATGTTTACTATGTCACTAGAAATGTAGATAGATTAAAACAGACCTATGTAAATAGATAGATGCATAAATAGATACGGAGATCACAGCTAGATCAAGTCTTCCCTTCCTAAACCTCCCACTCTTCTGAAAACTTCTCTGCCAAGCTCTGCCCCTCCCAGTTCTGGCCCTCACTTCCTCTGACCACACCAACGAACTCAAGGCTTGGGGACTATGAAGGATGGTTCTTCTTTACAAAGAAGTGGAAGATACTGAAAATCACCCACCCGACTGTCATCACTGAAGACCCCTTCCTTTGTGGTAGCATCTTTTAAGACATTTACATGCAAAAACTTCTGTTTGTTTTCTTCTAACAGCCCGGAAGGGGTGGTCGGAATAAATATTAGTCACTTAATTTCATGTAGGGGAACCAGAGAGACATGGAAAGAGTTGGGGTTTCCCCTTCCAAGCCCCAGTTAGCCAGCCTGGAGCTACAAGGTCCCATCATAATCATCACCGCTACTTAGTGGACGGCCCCAAAGTGCCAAGGACTCGCCCAGCTTATCCAGGGTCAGTGGTCCCGTAGGTCAGTGTGAAACCCCCATGTGACAGCCAAAGAAACGGAAGTCAGCCGGTGAAGTGCCTCGAGGTCACGGAGCCAGTAAACTGCCGAACGGGGATTCCAGACCCAGGTCTGAGGACGCCAAAGCCAATATCAGTGGACTCTGATGTCCTGGCACTCTGCACTGGGGGAGCGAGGCCTGGCGCTTCTCCTGGGCAGGGTTCAGGCCAGACACCATGACCAGACTGAGAGCAAGGGCCACCTGGACCTCCGTGCTCATCCTCCCCAAACCTGATCATGCCTGAGGTCTGCCTCTGCACCCTCCGAGGCTCGTAGACTCATATCAGAGGAGCAGAACCTTTTTCTCTAAAGGGATTTGTTGGGGCCTCGGACAGTACGTAATTAATTGTGCAAGCAGTCTCCATAAAACCATTGTCTTCATGTCGATGCAGGGCAGGCCTTTGGGAAGGGCAGATGGATGTAAGGTGGGGGAGAGCGAGGGCAAGCTGGAACCCACACAGGGGGCCTGCGACCCACTCTCGTTCTCGCCTCTGACCTTGACGGTGGCAGGAGACACTGCTNCCCCCCGCCCCCCCCCCCCAGGAGTCTGAGAAGCTGCAGGAGGATCTCAAGAAGTCAGGGCACTGGCAGGCTGGGCAGCTGTCCCGCCCATCAGGATCAGTCAGCAAATAAGAGATAATATGTAAGCTATAGGAGGACCTGCCTGGCCTTCCTGGGCATTTAAAAAAGAAAAAGTTTGTATTAGTCATGTATTGCTGTGTAACAAATCACTCCCAAACCCGGCAGGTTAAAACCATGTAAGTGTATTCTGTCACACAGTTTCTGTGGGTTGGGGACGTGGCATGGGACTGCTCGTGATGCTGGCCCTGTCTCTCAGGGTGTTACCGTCAAGGTCAGCCAGGCCTGTAGTCAGCTGGAGGCTTGGCGGGGGCTGGAGGATCGACTTCCGTGGTGGGTGGCTCTCGTGCTGGTCCCCTGGAGCCCTCAGCTCCTTGCCACCTGGACCTCTCCAGTGGGCTGTTTGAGTGACCTCATGACGTGTCAGCGCACGGCTCTCAGGGCAGGCGACCCAAGAGAGAATGAGGCAGAAGCCGTGGTTGTCAACAGCTACCATTTCTGCAATCTCTTGTTGTCGCTCAGCCCTGTCCTGTGTGAGAGAGGCCGCGAACACCAGGAAGTGGGGGGCGTCAGGGCTCTCTCGGAAGCTGGCTACCACGAGGGGCACCACCGTGCCACTGGAATCAAGAGAGCCCAGGGAGCTTTGCCAGGGTGCCCTGCCTTCCCAACTAGTTGGAGAGCTCAAGTTCACAGACAGCCTCCCATCCACCTCCTGATTGTTCCTCAGAGTCCCAGCAACACTGCCTTAGCACCCCCACTTGGAAACCCAGGCCGCATCCCCCAGCTTCTGAATTTCCCCAGATCTTATCCTCGTGTGCTTTTTCCCATCTCAGAAGTGGCAACTCCATCCTTCTGGTAACTCAGTCCCAAACTCGGGTGTCATCATACCTCTTCCCTTTGTCTCATTTGCCATGTCCTGTCCACCAGCAAATCCTGCTGGCTCTACTTTCAAACAGATGTGGGGTCCTCCTACTTCTCACCACCTCTGCTGCTGCTCCTGGGCTGTGTCCCATTCTTCCCTGCCCGGGTCACTGTGATTGTCTCCTGACAGTGGCCCTGCTTCTGCCCCCTAGAGTCTGTCTCCCTACGTGGCAGCCAGAGTGACCCTTTTAAAAGCAGGTAAGGTCAGGACGTCTGGGTGGCTCAGTCGGTTAGGCGTCTGCCTTCAACTCAGGTCACAGGTCATGATCTCGGGGTCCTGGGATCGAGTTCTGCTTGGCGGGGAGCCTGCTTCTCCTTCTGCCTCTCCCCCAAGCTTGTGCACTCTCTCTTTCTCTCTGACAAATAAATAAAAATTTAAAAAGCAGGTAATTTCATGTCACTCCTTTGCTCAGACTCCTGTAATGGCTCCCACTGACTCAGAGTAAAAGCCAGTCTCCAGAGTGGCCTGCAAGGCCCTGCATAATCTGACCCCCAGCCTCCCCACCTTCAGGCCCTTGCCGACCTCACCTGTCCCCTCGGCCCCTCACCCCCCTGCTCCAGCCACACTGGTCTCTGCCACACATCAGACCTCCTCCACCTTGGCGCCTCTGCTGTCCCCTTCATCTGGGCCACTTCCCTCAGAAACAGCCACAGCTCACTTCTTCAGGTGTCACCTTCTTAGTGGGGTCTTGCCTCACATCCCCTATTTAACCCAGCAACCCTCATACCGCCTACATGCCCCACCTGTCTTCCCTGGCTTATGTTCTTCCACTCTACTCCACGTTTCCCCATCTGTTACCTGACTTAGTTGTTTATCTCTTCACTGTCTCCCCCTTCGGAATGTCAGCTGGATGAGGGCTGAAACTGTCATCCATTTTGTTCACTGTTGTGTCCACAGAGCCTAGAGGAGCGGCTGGAAGGTGCTCAGAAAGTACCTGAATAAATGGCAGATTCTCAAGAACAATTTTTTAAAAAGTAGGCTCCATGCCCAGCATGGAGCCCAATGCAGGTCTTGAACTCATGACCCAGAGATCAAGACCTAAGCTGAAGTCAGGAATCAGATGCTTAACTGACTGAGCCACCAGGGTACCCCAAGAACAATTTTTGCAAGAATAAATGGAGCATGAATAATGGCTAATAGACTGCTTACCAGCTGTGTGGCATTCGATGAGTCATCTCCCCTCTCTGAATCTAGGACCACATCCGGGCTCATCCTCAAGGATATGGTTGTCTTAGAGCATTCTCCAGTTGCTCAGAGTTCCAGCTACAGTGGCTCTGACACTTGCCATGGTGAGACCTTGGGCAAGTCACTTAACTTCTCTGCCCCTTGGTTTTCCCCTCTGTAAAAAAGGGATAATAAAAATAAATATCCTAAGATCCCGTTATGTGAATGCCCTGAGCTTAAGGACCAGCCCAATACTTGGCACATAGTAGATCTTCCCAGAGAAGATGCCTCGTCCTGCATACTCTAAAAGTCTTCCTATCCTGGTCATGGGACCTCTGTGCCTTTAGGGCTCTTGGCCTTTGGGATTTTCCAGAACCTGGGTCAAGATCTCTTAAGATCGGCAGTATTTTTCCGCCGTGAAAAACCAGTCTCTCTGAGCTCTGCCTCCGAGAGTCGCGGAAAGCCGTGAAAAGACTCATGGGGCAGCCCTGCCCACTGAGAGATCCTGTCAGGAGAGGAAGGAACTCAGAGGACACTTCACCTCATGTGACCACAGATCTTGAGCAATGTCCTGATCACCCACAGACTAAAATTACAGAAATCACTCATTGTCCCTGGAGACACCTTGGAGGGAAGTTTGTCCAGAGGCTGCAGACTGGCAGCCAAGTGCCAGATGGGTCTCAGGACCAGATTGTTCTGTTGGGTCTGCACCAGATTTTGAGCACAACAAAATCTGAATACCTGTGGGCAGGTCAGGAGAGTCAATGTCCGCAGACCCCGCCACTCCCTACTGCCTCACACCCAGCCAGATTTGCATATTTGCTTTGTTTGCCTGGACCCCCTGAGCAGGCTACTTGTGCATTTCACAGGTGAGACTGCAAGACGCTGACTCCTTGGAAAAGCATCTCAGCCTCTTACTACTAGGATCGTTTTGGATTCCTATCTAGCCAGCAGTTGAGAGCACAGTAGTCCATATCATCCAAAACTGTGGAGTCATCTCCAGGCCCCTGCCCTTTGATTCTTGACCTGCTTCCTCCCATTTTTCATATTCACCTCCTAATCCTATCTACTTAGCTCTGAGAGGAGGGTAGCCAGGCTGGCTGTGCTCTTGGCCAGGACATCCACCCTCTATAGTCTGCCCCATTGGCACCTGCTGAAGGTCCCCGGTCCTGCATCACCTGCACTGAGATTTCCCTGTCCTGATCCCCAACCAGCCTAATCTGGCCACGCTCTCTGGATGGACACCTATCGGGACGCCTTTCCCTCTGGATTGCTCTGATTTCTTTTTGGATCTGCTTTCACCACCGGACCATGAGCTAGCTCCTTGAGGGCAGGGATTGTAAATTACTTAGCTTTGTGTACTTAGGGCTCAGCGAATGCGGGTACTCAATAAATGGGTCCTGAGACTGTAATAGAAGAAAGAATGAATAAATGAAGGAAGGAGGGAAGGCAGGAGAGAAGGTAGGAATTTGTTCTTCGCCTCCCACGCATTTGCTTGGCAGGGTTCTGCTGCTGTAAGCCCCCAGCCCTGTCTGCTGGGATGTGTCCATCACACATAGAAGGAACCCCAGGGGCCTCTGGCTGGCTCACTTGGAAGAGCACGTGACTCTTGATTTCAGCCTCGTGAGTCCGAGCCCCACGTTGGACATAGAGCTTACTTTGGAAAAAAAGAAAAAAACTTATTAAAAAAATTTTGGGGGTGCCTAGGTGGCTCAGTTGTTAAGCGTCTGCCTTGGGCTCAGGTCATGATCCCAGGGTCCTGGGATCGAGCCCCACATTGGCCTCCCTGCTCTGCGAGAAGCCTGCTTCTTCCTCTCTCATTCCCACTGCATTCCCTCTCTCGCTGTGTCTTTCTCTGTCAAATAAATAAATAAAATCTTTTAAAAAAATTAAAAAAAAAAAAAGTCAGTGACAACTAAAAAAGAGGAACCTTGGGCCCCCGGCTGGCGTGGCCGTATGTGACAGTCACCCCGCCCCACCCCTGGCCACCGTGTCACACCCAGCTTCTGGTCCTTCTGGGTTTTGTTGTTGTTTTGTAAATTTTATGATCTAATATATATACCAAAAAAGGAGAAATAGTGTATACATTTGGGTGAATTCTCAAAGTGAACACAGCCACGTAAGCAGCACCCAGATCAAGAAAGAAAATGTAAATAACCTCACTTGTAATCACTACTCTCCCCAGGGTTGGCCATTATTGTGACTCCCGTCCCCACGAATTTTCCTGCCTTTTAACTTATATAAATATGATAATATAACATATGCTCTTTTGACTCTGACTTCTTTTACTTAATGCTGTGTTTATGAGATTATTCAAGTTGTGGTTTATTCATTGTTATTGCTTTATAAAATTTCATGATACAATATGCCACAATTTATTCATTTCACTGGTGATAGACATGTGGGTTGTTTCCAGGTTTGGGTTATTCAGACTAGTGCTTTCTTTGAGGGGCAGAAGGAGAGTGAGAATCTTTTATTTATTTATTTATTTTTAAAGATTTTATTCATTTGACAGAGACACAGTGACAGAGGGAACACAAGCAGAGGGAGTGGGAGAGGGAGAAGCAGGCTTCCTGCCAAGCAGGGAGCCCAATGCGAGCCTCAAACCTAGGACCCGAGATCATGACCTGAGCAGAAGGCAGACCCTTAACGACTGAGCCACCCAGGCACCCCGAGAGTGAGAATCTTAAAAAGGCCTCACACCCAGCCTGGAGCCCAACACGGGGCTCGAGAACCCTGAGCTCATGACCTGAGGCAAATACCGAGAGTCGGCCCCCTTACCCGACTGAACCATCCAGGCACTCCAGACTGGTGTTTTCCTGAGCATTCTTGTACACGTCTTGGGGAGCATGTACACACTTTGTCTGTCTGGGTGGGAATCGCTGAGTTGTAGGTGAGGCATTTACTCTATTTTCGTCGAGACTTGTCCCTTTCCAGAGTAGCTGTGAGCATTTCACTCCTACCAGCAGAGAAAGTTCCAGTTTCTCCACATTCTCACAGGTGCTTGGTGTTATCTGTCTGTGTTCAGTTATTCTGGTGGGTGGATTCTTTTGTTCTGACCACACGTTCCATATCATCGGCAGGGTGCTCTGGCTCCCTGAGTTTAGGCTGGGTTCTGGGGAACCAGCTCCTCTGGTCCTCGGCTCTCTCCCTGAGGTTTGGGTCTATAGCTCGTGTCCACCCCTGCAGATCTGCAACGGGCCCCGCAGGTGTGTAGGAGGACTCCCTTCCATGAGGAGCACTCCACCCTCAGATGTCAGCACCCCGCGGTGTGGACCCCCAGGAAAGAGGATGGGAAGGGGGAGGGCGGGCATATGGAAGCTCTTCTTTAAAGAGCAGCCCCTTCTCAAGACCACAGCTAATGCAGCTGGCCCCCTGGGGGCCCTTTTCAGGTGTTACACTCAAAACAATGGGTAGGCATAATAAATAATTAAATAGGGGTACTTGGCTGGCTCAGGGAAGAAGAGCATGTGACTCTTGATCTCAGGGTCATGAGTTCAAGCCCCACGTTGTGCATAAAACTTACTCTAAAAAAATGAAATATAAGAAGTAAAACTGTAAAATTTGTAGAAGACAACATAGGGTAGATATGTATGACCTTGGGTTTGTCATTGGTGTGACTACAAAAGCACTATCAAAGGAAATAGTGGATAAACTGCTCTTTGGGCTCAGACCTAGTTTGTGGCGACATGGCTAAACGCACCAAGAAGGTCGGAATCGTGGGCAAATACGGGACCCGTTATGGTGCCTCCCTCAGGAAAATGGTGAAGAAGATTGAGATAAGCCGACATGCCAAATACACTTGCTCCTTTTGTGGCAAAACCAAGATGAAAAGACGAGCTGTGGGGATCTGGCATTGTGGCTCCTGCGTGAAAACCGTCGCTGGTGGCGCCTGGACCTACAACACCACTTCTGCTGTCACAGTAAAGTCTGCCATCAGAAGACTGAAGGAGTTGAAAGACCAGTAGAAGCTCCACCATTTGAAACATTGCCAGCCTATAATAAATGGGTTAATTTCTGTAACAACAACAACAAAAAAATAGTGGATAAATTGGATGTCATTATAATCAAAAACTTTTGGTTTTCAAAGACACTATCAAGACAGCAAAGACACAGAACGGGAGAAAATATTTGCAAATTATTACTTTAATTAACATGTATTATTTGTTTCAGGGGTACAGGTCTGTGATTCATCAGTCTTACACAACACCCAGCGCTCACCACAACACATACCCCCCCAGTGTCCATCACCCAGCCACCCCATCCCCCACCAGCAACCCTCAGTTTGTTTCCTAAGATTAAGAGTCTCTTATGGTTTGTATTTGCAAATCATTTATCTGAATGATTTGTATCTAGAATATATAAAGAACTCCTAGGGGCATCTGGGTGGCTCAGTCGGTTAAGCATCTGTCTTCTGCACAAGTCATGATCTCCGGGTTCTGGGATGGAGCCTGTCGTTGGGCTCCCTGCTCAGCAGGGAGTCTGCTTCTCCTTCTCCCTCTGCCCGTCCCCCCAACTTGTGCTCTCTCTCATGCGTTCTCTCTCTCTGTAATAAATAGATGAAATATTTAAAAAAAAACTCTCAGAACTCAATAAAAAGACAAATAACCCAATTGNCTCAGCAGGGAGTCTGCTTCTCCTTCTCCCTCTGCCCGTCCCCCCAACTTGTGCTCTCTCTCGTGCGTTCTCTCTCTCTGTAATAAATAGATGAAATACTTAAAAAAAACTCTCAGAACTCAATAAAAAGACAAATAACCCAATTAAAAATGGGAAATGGATCTGAATGGCCATGTCTCCAAGGAAGCTGTACAAAGGGCCAAGAAGCACGGAAAAGATGCTGGACACCATTAGTCATCAGGGAAATGCAAATCAAACCCACAATGAGATGTTACTTCACACCCACTAGGATGGCTCTAATGGAAAAGACGGAGAATAAGAGGTGTTGCTAAGGGTATGAAGAAATAGGAGCCCTCCTATACTTCTAGCAGGACTAGCAAATGGTGCAGCCACATTGGGCAATGATGTGGCACTTCCTCAAAAAGGGAAACACAGGGTTGCCATTTGATCCTAGGTATCTCCCCAAGAGAAACGGAAACATATGNGGCAATGATGTGGCACTTCCTCAAAAAGGGAAACACAGGGTTGCCATTTGATCCTAGGTATCCCCCCAAGAGAAACGGAAACATAGCCATCCAGAAGCTTGTACAGGACTGTTCATAGCAGCGTTATTCATAATAGCCAAAAGATAGAAACAACTCACATGTCCATCGACTGATGAACAGATAAGCAAGATGGGGTATATCCATACAATGGAATATGATTTGTTCTTAGGAAATACTGAAACATGCCACCACATGGGCAAACCTTGCAAGCATTATACTTCAGTGGAAGAAACCAGTCACAAAAGAACACATACGCTCCCACGTATATGAAATGTCCAGAATCAGCAAATGGACAGAGACTGAAAACAGAACGGTGGTTCCCCAGGGCTGTGGGAGATGGGAGGAGTGATGGTGACAGCTAAGGGGTGCTAAAAACCATTTGGGGGATGGGAAGAATGTTCTAAAATTGTGGTGATGGCTGCACAACTGTGTGAATAGACTAAAATCCATTGAACTGTAGACTTTAACATGTTGAAGTATATGGTATTGTGAATTAGATCTCAATAAAGCTGTTATACAAAATAATTAAAAAGTCATTGAAATCCTCACTGTTGTCCCTGGGGGAAATGCTGGAAGGGAAGGTATGGGTTAAATGGTGTCCCCTTCCCCCACCCAAGATATGTCTGCATCCTAAAGCCCCGGAACCTGTGGATGTGACTTGATTTGGAAAAAGGGTCTTTGCAGATGTAATTGAGCATCTAAAGTGGGGATCATTCTGGATTATTCAGGTGGGCCTTAAATCTAACAGCTGGTGTCCTTACAAGAGGGCCATAGAGCAGGGATCCATCGGGAGAAGGTAAGGCCATGTGGACACAGTGGTTGGGTGATGCCGCCACCAGCCAAGGGACCCCTGGAAAGCCCAGAGGCTGGGAGAAGCAAGCCTTCTCCCCTGGAGCCTTTGGAGCACCCCGTTGGGTTCGGGCCACCAGCATCTTCCCTGGCACCGCATGTCTGGCATCCTGCCCCCTCAACCCATCTGTCTCATGTCCACTGAGGTTTTTCTAACAAAATACTATGGTCCTGGTTCATAGAGGACCGTACCCTCCCTGCATCTACTCTCATTCTCGATGGTGAAAGGGGCAAAGGCACGAATCCCAGAGCCCTCAGGACCTCATCACCCTGCTAAGGCCCCACCCCCTGATACCATCACCTTGGGGGTTAGGATTCCATCATGTGAATTTGGGGGGAGGGACACAAACACTGGGTCTATAGCCCCACCCTTCCCACGTCAGCCCCAGAGAGTGTTCTAGCAGCGCAAGTCAGAGCAAGCTATGCCCCAGCTTAGGCGGCCCCCTTCAGTGTCTCCCTCTGCTCCAAGCCTGTATCCAAAGTCTTCAGCCCACCTTGGAAGGGCCTCCTCCTCCTGCTCCAGCCTCCTCAGTGCCCTAATGCCAACCATACTCCTCTCCATCTCCTTGCTCTCGAGTGGGCTGTTTCCTCTTCCTTGAGCCCTCTGCCCCCCTCACCCCCAGGCCCCACACTGCCTCCTCCTCAGCGTTGGGCCCCAGCCAACACTTCCTCGGAGGAGGCTTCTGTAATCCTCTAAGTTAGGCCCTGATACTCATCTCCAAGCTCATAGTATAGCGATCATATGCTATAGCTGCTGGGACTTCGTGGGGGCAGCTCTCTGGGTCATTCTTGCTCATCACTGGACCT
This sequence comes from Ailurus styani, assembly GCA_002007465.1. NCBI lineage: Eukaryota > Metazoa > Chordata > Mammalia > Carnivora > Ailuridae > Ailurus > Ailurus styani. Next base: position 6,023,855 of record LNAC01000022.1, read on the forward strand.
CTACTGCCCAGCCCTGGAACAGACGAGGCAGTTTGTATCAACAGATCCTGGTAACTTCATCATTCAATGAATCGGGGGAGCCCGGGAGGGGATTGTTGACTCACTATCCAAATTTAGAAGAAGGGCAATATGGAACAAGAAAAGATAAGATTGACTTTGCTGAGATCATAATGTAAAGTAACATTAATTAAGAATCTTATAAGCTGGGGCACCTGGGTGGCTCAGTCGTTAAGCATCTGGCTTTGGCTCCGGTCATGACCCCATCGTCCTGGGATCAATCCCCACATGGTGCTCCCTATTCACACAAGAAACCTGCTTCTCCCTCTCCCTGCCCCTCCCCCACTTTGTCAATAAATTAAAAAAATCTTAAAAAAAAAAGAATCTTATAAGCTTTAGGAGCATTTAAACACGTTTAGTCATTCCACAAACATTTGAGCACCCTCCATGGGTCAGCTACTAAGAACACGCATGTGGATACAACAGTGCCGGTCCTGGGGCGCCGGGGCGACTCGGTCAGTTGAGCATTTGACTCTTGATTTCAGTTCAGGTCATGATCTCAGGGTTGTGAGATCGAGCCCCACATTGGGCTCCGTGCTCTATGGGGTGTCTGCTTGAGATTCTCTCCTTCTGCCACTCTCCTCTCGCTCGCTCGCTCTCAAATAAGTAAATAAATCTTAGGGGAAAAAAAAGTACTGGTCCTCAAAAAAACTCATAACCTAAGGATGTAATTCTGTTGCATCCTAGAGTAACCTGGGGAAATGAGTAATATTAATCTGGGTTGATTAGGGCATTTTTGTTCCAAGTGACACAGGACGCAGCTCAAAGAGGCTTGAACAATAGAGGGAACATAGTGGATATGTGAGCGAAAGACCAGGGTGAGTACAACTGGCTTTGGGCATGGCGGGATTCTAGAAGCCCTGATGTCTCCCAGACCACACCGCCCAGTGTCTCAGCTCTCCCCTCCTGGAGGCTGGCACCAAGTTGCTGCCCCAGCAGCTCTGGGTCCTTCTCAGAGCCTCTGTGTGCTGGCAGCTTCTCTCCCCAGACCTCTAAGGCCAGAGGAAGAGCCAAACCCCCTTTTCCAGGAGCTCTTGAAAAAGCTGAGCCATTCACCTCATGATGCGTTCAGGTTACTGGTCTGTTCCCGAACTTCTGGTCCTACCAGAGGAGGCCCTGTCCCAGGATTGAGTCTCCCACCAAATGGCCTCACCCTAACGTACCACCTAAATAAGGTTTGGGGCCTTCCTAGACCTCACAGACCGAGAGCAGGGGAGGGCTAAGCCTTCTAAGCGACAATCAAGGGGGGTTGCGGTGAGAAGGGGGAGGGGGAGCCACAGAGGCCGACGACATGTGTTGGGCACCCTCTCTGCGCCAGAGGTAGGCCTAAGGCACCCAGAGGTGAAGCGACACCCAAGGCCACACTGTTGGGACCTGATGGAGCTGAGACTTGAATCCCGGCCTGCCTGGTTGCCAGTAGCTCTTTCTACAAAGCCATCCTGCCCCCAGGGATCGCCTGAGACACCGGAGGGAGCCTGGAGGCCCAGCACAGAGGCCTTTCTTTTCAATCCTAAGGCACTGAGGCTGTTCTGGCCACAGACAGGGCTTAGTTAGTGGCTCTGTAAATGGAAATGCTGCACTTTGCCCACAGAGTCTTCCTCTAGCTCTTCTCTTTATTTTATTTTATTTTATTTTTTTAAAGATTTTATTTATTCATTTCACAGAGGGAGAGAGATCACAAGGAGGCAGAGAGGCAGGCAGAGAGAGAGAGGGGGAAGCAGGCTCCGCTGAGCAGGGAGCCCGATGCGGGCCTCGATCCCAGGACCCTGAGATCATGACCTGAGCCGAAAGCAGAGGCTTTAACCCACTGAGCCACCCAGGCACCCTAGCTCTTCTCTTTAAAGAAAAATTTCCCTGCCTTCCAGTCCGTCCAGCCCTTGCCAAGGACCCTTCAGCCCCAGACTGAGTTACTGCTTGATAGGCGAAGTCACTTGGGTGGCAGCCGGGACCCAGAGTCTCGCAGAGCCGTTCAGCGACCAGCCCAGGGTTCACGGCTGGTGGCCAGGATGGGTCTGGAAGCTGCTGGCCTCTCTCCTGGGTTCCCTCCCTGTCTGCCCTGCCGTCCCTCCTGCTGGCGGGAGGGCAGACAGAGCAGACAGGAAGAGCACAAGACAGTCTGGTGACCGAGCCACACACTGGCTCCTGTCTGGGCCTCTGTCCCTGTGTGTCAGGCAGCTGGGCCTTCTCCGCGGGGCCCTGGCATTTCCCCATCACACCCCGAGGATGGACATCTCCCCCCAAACCCCCCACAGTGTCTGCTCAGCCTCCACCTGCCGAACTCATGTCTACCACATTCGGTAGGGGCTTTCTTCTAGAGTTCTTTGACCCAGTTTTAACATGTATCTGGGAGTGAGGTCCCCACACACAGCACCAAGCAATTCGGACACTGTGTACAGGAGATGACATCAGATCCCACAGGTCGAGGGTTCGGTCCGACACGACGGCTCCCCCACCTCCTCAGACACTGGTCCCAAGCCCCAGGCTGTTCCGTGCGCTGCAGACTCATTTGCTTAGAGTGGCTCACAGAACTCAGGGAAACACCTAGTTGCATCTATCAGTTCGCCAACGGATATGATAAAAGGGTACTAGACAGAGAGATACCTGGGGCAAAGTCCTGAACAGAGGCGCTTCTGTCCTCCTGGAGCTTGGGGCCCCACTCCACGGCACAGGAAAGTGGTCTAGTTCCCCCAGCTTTCTGAAAAGAAGGAGAAGGACCCACAAGCTGTCCTTTTGGGTTTTTATGGAGGCTTCATGATGTAGTCATGATTGACTAAGTCATTGGCCATTGCCTGATTCAATCTCCCCAGAGGGCAGGTGGGGGTGGGGGTGAAGGTCCTGACATTTTATTTATTTATTTATTTTTAAAGATTTTATTTATTTATTTATTTGACAGAGAGAGAAAGAGAGAGATCACAAGTAGGCAGAGAGGCAGGCAGAGGGAGAGGGGGAAGCAGGCTTCCTGCTGAGCAGAGAGCCAATGCAGGACTCGAACCCAGGACCCTGAGATTATGACCTGAGCCGAAGGCAGTGGCTTAACCCACTGAGCCACCCAGGCGCCCGGTTCTGACACTTTAATCCCATGGTCAGTCCTGCCCACCAGCTCCCACCCTCGGGTGGGGCCAAAATCACCTTCATTAATACCCAGTCACCCATGTCACCTTCACAGTTCTGGAGCATTTTCAGGACCCGTCAAGACCAAATATATCTGAGAAATAGATCTGAGTCAGCCAAATGACCAAATATGTATTTCTTATAAATCTTTAGATGTCAGGGGTGTTGTGGGTTGAATTGTGTGTCCCCAAAAGACATCTCCGAGTCCTGACCCCTGGTACCTGTGAATGTGACTTCAGCTGGAAATCGGATTTGGGCTGATATATTGGATTGGGTTGGAACCTCCATCCAGCAACTGGTCCCCTTCCAGGAGGAGGGAAATTTGGCCACAGAGGGAAGACGCACAGGGAGAGGGCCACGTGAAAAGGGGGGCAGGGGTTGTAGAGATGCAGCCACAAGCCAAGGATTGCCAAGGATTGCCAAGGATTGCCAACAGTCCCCAGAAGGTAGAAGAGGCAAGGTGGGATCCTCCCCCAGGACTTGCAGAGAAAACGGGGCCCTGCTGATACCTTGATTTTGGATGTCTAGCCTCCGAAACCACAAGAGAATAAATTTCTGTTGTTTTAAGCCACAAGGTTTGCGGCAATTTGTTATGGCAGTCCTAGGAAATGAATATGGGAGTAGAAAGAGCACTGATAAAGGGGTGCTGGTAGCATGGAACCACAGAATGACCTGGACAACCAGAGGTTGGCTTCGTAGCTGTGTGAACACGGCAGGTTACCTCCCCTCTCTGAGCCTGGGTTTGTGCACAGAAGCAGTCAGCAACATTTAGGAGTTGGCTAGGGTCCTTGGCCCAAAGAGACGATGGGACTGGGGGTGAACAGGGGGTGAAGATGAATACTGTCTTTTTTTTTTCTTAAGATTTTATTTATTTTTGAGAGAGAGAGAGAGAACGCACAAGCAGGGGGAGTGGCAGAGTGAGAGGGAGAGGCAGACTTCCCGCTGAGCAGGGAGCTGGATGCAGGACTCGATCACAGAACCCCAGGATCATGACCTGAGCCCAAGGCAGACACTTAACCAACTGAACCACCCAGGCGCGCCCAAGATGAACACTGTCTTTAAACACTGGAAGGCGTCCTGAGGATAAGGCCCTCAGTCTATTCAGTGTGATGAGAACCTCGGGAATGAAGAGAAACTGAAGAAGAGACCATCCCATCGAGAACCCCCCCCCCAATAGTGGAAGGGGTTGCCGGGAGGGGTAGCAAACTCCCTGGGACTAGAGAAGACGCTGAGAGGCTGAAAAACCATCCGTGAGAAAGTCCCCACCAGCCAGAGTCACCTTTGCTGTGACGGGGCCAGGATCTAACCCAGAGACTTCAAAGCCCATTTTATTAACCGATGTGGGAAACAAAGGCAGAAGGAAATGCAGACAAAATGAAATGTCCTTATAACCTGCAAACTGATTGCTTGTTCCCCATTATCAGTGTCTACCTGGGGCACAGGTGGGAAAATCTGAAGTGGGCGGTGTTAGGTCTGGGTGTCGTCCTTGACGTTGAGGGTAGAAGGAGCCGTGGCGCTGTAGGCACCGAGGATGGTATGTGGGCCGCAGCCAAGGTGGTGCCAAAATGGGGGGGAGGGGTGGAACACGGAAGAGGTGAGGTGTCCCCGGAAGGCTGGAGGCAGATAGAAGCCGAGAGGCAGAGAACGAGGTCCCCCGGTCCTGCAGCCTGTCAACTCGGACAGATGAGCAGATGCAGGATTTTGTCCGCCAACGAGTGGGATTAGGCAGTCCATGTCAGGCTGGAGAAGACAGGGAACTTCCCCCAAACAAAGGGAGTTTCGGCAGTTGCTTGGGAATATCCCTTGTAGTCCCTGTCCCGAGGTAGACTAACCACAGTTGGCTTCAGTGATAGCCATGAACCCAGGAAATGAGGGAGAAGCGCCCACATCTATTAGAGGAACAGCGAGAGAGTCAGTGCCCCTTCATCAGGGATGGCTCGTGTATCCCCTAGCACTCTGGGTTTATTCGCAGGAGGCCTATTTGGGTAAATATCATCCCATATATCAGGAGGGAGGTTACTGGTCTGGTTACAGACCAAACACATTCTGCAAGAGGCCCTTAGGTCCAGGTGCTGATTTAGAGCCCCAGAGGCCTGGATGGACCTAGGGCACCTCCATCTGTTTGCCCTGTTTCCGGCAAAAGAGATCTAACTGATAGATCCTACTGAGGGCCTTTCTTAAATTTTGCAATCTGAATTGTTTCCAGCGGTCAAAGGCATCCCAAGGGAGAATGCTTGGGGACTCCCGTGGTCCTTGGGAACTGAAGACAAGGTCCATTACCAAAAATCCCCTCTGACTCCCGGGTGGCATCTCACAAAGGTTATGTCAGAGGTTCTGGGTGTCAAAAGTGACCAGAGGTGTCCCTCAAATGAAAATCGCTACTAGGGGCGCCTTGGTGGCTAGGTGGGTCAAGCTACCTGAGCCTTTGGCTCAGGTCATGGTCCTGGGGTCCTGGGATTGAGTCCCACATCACGCCCCCTGCTCAAGGGGGAGTCTGCTCCTCCCTCTCCCTCTCCTTGCTGATGCTTTCTCTCTCATTCTCTCAAATAAAATAAATTAAAAAGAAAAGGAAAGGAAAGAAAAGAAAATCGCCATTGATCACTTGATCACCATCCTGCCTAGTCATGAAGGCAGGCCTGCCATAAAAGTTCTGGTAGGAGGGATGTTAGTGCCCCCCCCTGCCGCCACCACTTCCCCACTGCATCCTAGGCTTCACATGGGTGCCTGGCGTATGGACCAAGTTCAAATTTGCCTTGCTGTGAAGGCCACGAAGAAGCCACCGTTTTTGTTGTCGTTGTTGCTGTTTTTTGGGTTTTGGGTTTCATTTATTTATTTTTTAAAGATTTTATTTATCTATTTGTCAGAGAAAGAGAGAGACCACAAGTAGGGGAAACTGCAGAGGGAGAGGGAGAAGCAGGATCCCTACTCCAGAGAGCCCGATGTGGGACTCGATCCCAGGACCCTGGGATCGTGACCTGAGCTGAAGGCAGACACTTAATGACTGAGCCACNGCAGCGGCTTTAACCCACTGAGCCACCCAGGCGCCCTCATTTATTTATTTTTTAAAGATTTTATTTATCTATTTGTCAGAGAAAGAGAGAGACCACAAGTAGGGGAAACTGCAGAGGGAGAGGGAGAAGCAGGATCCCTACTCCAGAGAGCCCGATGTGGGACTCGATCCCAGGACCCTGGGATCGTGACCTGAGCTGAAGGCAGACACTTAATGACTGAGCCACCCAGGTGCCCCGAACCCATTGTTTTTAACAGATGGAAAACATCAGAAGTTTTATAAGGGGAAGTTACCCAATTTTGTAATTAAAGTAGTTAGTAGAGGACATTGATGGCAAACAGTAGAGACAGAAATCCATCATGGTCCAAGTGACATTCCAACACATGTGGTCTTTACAGCCGTCTTCTCCAGGAAAAGGTCCCTGGTTGGGTTTTAATGCAATCAGGTACTGGTTTCAGCCGGCTCCCAGTGGAGGTCCTGAGGCCATAAGCGGCTAGAGTAGGGATGTGGAAAGTATCACGTTAGACCAATAAGGAGGAAACTTCCCATGGGAGTCAAGATTGGCAGCCGTCCGCCTGGGTGGCTCAGTCGTTAGGGGTTTGCCTTCGGCTCAGGTCATGATTCCAGGGTTCCTGGATCGAGCCCTGTATCAGGCTCCCTGCTCAGCAGGAAGCCTGCTTCTCCCTCTCCAACTCCCCATGCTTGTGTTCCCTCTCTCGCTGTCTCTCTGTCAAATAAATGAATGGAATCTTAAAAAAAATTTTAAAAAGCAAAAAACAAAACAAAAAACCACAAACAAACAGACAAAAACATTGGCAGCTGTCCTGGTGAATTAGGTGCGTGTCCCATGCCCAAGATGGACATTATTTAAGGACAGAAACAGAGATGGCATCAAGTTTCTGGGTCTTATTATCATCCTGGTCAGGATATGAACTTCCAGCCAAAAGGCAGACTTTCTCCTCCTCTTAGATTAGCCACGGGCTCGAGGATTGCAGCCTGAGCAATCAGCATGGAAGTGTTCCAGTAAGACCGTACTCCTTGATCTGAGCCTAAGGCAGACACTTAACTGACTGAGCCACCCAGGTGCCCACAATAAGGTATTCTGAGAGAGAGAGAGACAGAGAGAGAGAGAGAGAGAGACTGCATTCACGTAACTTTCATCACAGTATATTTTTATAATTGTTCTATTCTGTTATTAGTTATTGTCAGTCTCATACTGTGCCTAATTTAGGAGTTAAACTTTATCATAGGCATGTATGTATAGGAAAAAACAGTATATCTAGGGCTTTGGTCGTATCTACAGTTTCGGGCATTCACTGGAGGTCTTGGAACTTGTCCCCACATATAAGGAGGGGGCTTCTGTATTATGCTATTTTAATTACTGTAACTTTGTTATTTTTTTAATGTTTCAAGTTTTTATTTAAATTCTAGTGATTACTATAGCTTTATAAGTCTTTTTTTAATTTTATTTTTCAGTAATCTCTATACTCCATGTGGGGCTCGAACTCACAACCCTGAGATTTAAGAGTCACGGGCTCCACAGACAGAGCCAGCCAGGTGCCCCCGTAATACGTCTTGAAGTCTGGTAGTGTCCATCTGACTTGGTGGTGCTTTTTTTGGGAAGGTTGTTAATTATTGATTCAATTTCTTTCGTAGATCTAGGCCTCTTCAGATGTTCTATTTCTTGAGTCTTGGTACTTTGTATCTTTCAAGGAATTGGTCCATTTCATCTAGGTTATCATGTTTTATTTTCCTTTTAATCTCAGTGGGGTCAATATTGACAACTCTTCTTTCATTTCTGCTATTAATACCCTTATTAGTGCCCCTTTTTTTTTCTGAGCCTGGTTGGAAGCGTATCATTTTTGTTGATCTTCTCAAAGAACAAGTTTTGGGTTTTCTTTATTTTTTTTTCTATTTATTTCCTTGTTTTCAGTGTCATTGGTTTCTGCTCTAATTTTTAATTTTTCTTCAGCTTGCTTTAGGTTTGCCTTGCCCTTCTTTTTCCAGTTCTTAAGGCAGAAACACTGATTTTAGATCTATCTTTTCTTGTAATATATGCATTCAGTGCTGGAAATTTCCATCCAAACACAGCTTTTGCTGTGTCTGGCAAATTTTGATACTTTGATAATTGCCACTTTTTTTTTTTAAGATGTATTTATTTGACAGAGAGCGAGAGAGCACATAGAGGGAGAGGGAGAAGCAGACTTCCCACTGAGCAGGGAGCCCGACATGGGGCTTGATCCCAGGACCCCAGGATCATGACCTGAGCTGAACGCAAATGTTTAACCAATGGAGCCACCCAGGCGCCCCAATAATTGCCATTTTCATATAGTTCAAAATATTTAAAAATTTCTCCCAATGCTTCCTCTTTGACTTATGTGTTATTTAGGAGTGTGTTGTCTCATCTTCAAATACTTTGGAATTTTCCAGCTGTCTTTCTGGTTTCTACTTTAATTCCATTGAGGTCTGCGAGGGTAACTCTAGTAACTCTAGAGGAACAGAACCATATATCCTGGACATTGTGCCTGTTATGTTCTGAGGACTCTGGGTTCTGTAATATTCTCCAAATGTGTTGAATTTTTGTTTTATTGGGCAATTAACTTCAAACTCTGCTCTTGGGTGGCAGCCCAAATCTCAGTTCAGTTTTGGGTTTGGTTTTTTTTTTTTGTTGTTGTTGTTGTTTAAATTCTCCCTCAGCTGAAGTTGCTTCCATGCGTACACAGCTCAGGGGTCAGCCAGAGATCGAACCATGGCTTATCCACAGGATCTGGGGCTGGGGCTCCCCCTCTTTGTGTCTCTTCTGTCTGGGTTGCTCCCTCTGCTTCCCAGTGGCTGTGGTTGATCTGAATTTGTCCTCTGGTTCCTTAGGCCAGAAAGACTGCAGGTTTTCTATCTGTGCTGTGTTAACTGTGGCCTGTTCTCAAGACCGGAGATAAAAAATGGGTGACTTCCTCCTTGTCATTCCCTTCTGCTTTTATTCATTTTCTGGGGACTTGAGGGGTGTGTGTGTGTGTGTGTGTGTTGTCAAGAGTTATCTGTGGGACAGTCTGTTCAGTAAGATCTTACTTGATTATCCCGGAAGGAAAACTCCCCAAACCAACTCATGCAGAGGGAACATGGCTGCCCAGCCCGCAAATTGAAGATCTAGCCTTCAAACCCAGGCCTCACTGGGTTTGGTACACCCCTAAGTGTACTTTTGATTACTCGGATCTGTCTTCTACTTACCAACTGATAATCCCAGAACGTCTGACCGTTCAGGTGACAGTGGTGGGGACTTCTAGAGTCTCGGACTTTCCCTTTGCACAAAATTGATCGAAATCAAGAAGGGGATTTTATTCATTGTCTTTTTGTTTGTTTGTTTGCACATTTTCTGTCCTGAGACAGGATGGTGATCTAAATACATCAGCTTTGAAGTTAGAGGTATCTGTGTTCCAATCCTGCCCCTAACGCTATGTGACCTTGGGCACGTCGCTCCCATTTCCTCATCTGTAAAATGGGGGGAACAATGGGATTGTCCTCAAAAGCTTGTGGCAAAGATTAAATGAGATACTTCCCATCAAGTTCCAAGTACAGTGCCTGACATGTAGTAAGCACTCATTAGATGAGACTGTGGGTTAGGGCTTCTTCCTAAGGAGGTAGGGGTGGCCACCGTGGGCTGCTCTGTGAGGTATTTTCTGGAGAGGGGACGCAGCAGGTCCCTGAGCCCAGCACCCCGCAGAGAAGACACTGCTGACATCCCTGACATCTCAGCCTGAGTGGCACAGAGCCTAGAGATGGGGGAGCGGGAATGTGTTTGTGGGGAATGTCACCCCAAATCCAGAAAGAGTGAGCTCCCAGCTGAGAGGCATAGCGGGGCTGGGAGGCTGGGCCAGCTCCCTGCGCTCTACTCTGTGCAACACTGGTATGTTCACTCTAGGGAAAAGCCCGGTTCCCATCACAAGCTGAGCCTTGTGAGCAGGGAGTGGGGACAGGCGTCCGGGGGGGCCCCAGAGGAGGGGGCTGTGAGCACGGCCACAATAGAAGGGCGATGAAGGGGAGCTTTCTCTCCTGTTCTTCTCCAGTGGGCTGGAACGGTGTCTGGAAGGAACACAAAGACAGGGGGGGAAGGCAGTGAGGGAGGAAGGGAAGGGACGGAGGGTGGGCGTGGGGGTTGGTGAGTGGGAATGGGAAGGCGTGGAGAAAGCGAGTGGCTGTTGCGGGGATGACAGGGATGAGGGCACCGATGGAATGGGGGCGGCACTTGGTTCTGCTCCGGGCCTGGAAGCAGGCCAGCAGGCAGCCACTCGCGGGGCCCCTCCTGGGAGCCGGCACGGCATTGCGGCAGGAAGAGAAAGCAGGGCAGGGTGCTGGGGTGGGAGGGTGTGTCTCTGCCCAGCCACCCCTGCCTGGCTAAGGAAATGCCCATGCAGTGAGCACTGACCATGTTACACCCTTTGACCCATCTAACTTATTTAACTGAAAAAAAACCTCCTTGCCCAGACTGTCTTAGGGATCACGAAGCTCAGAGAGGGCAAATGAGCCAAGGTCACCCAGCGTGTAGGTAGCAGAGCTGGGAAGCTCCTTGCCCTACACCAGCTCCCTCTACCATCCCCCACTAGGGTTTGGCCAGGGGTGGGGAGGAGTGGGGACAACAGACCAAGGGCCTCTCAGTCTGGTTCCGCTGCCCAAATCTGGCGGGCTCTTCCTGAAAGCCCTCCTCTCTCATCATTAATTCATGCATTCATTCATTTATGAGCATTCTTGGAGGTGTGTTGGACCCTGGGGAGACCACACCAAACAAGCTGCCCATGGTCCTTTCCTCCCAAGCTCACAGGCTAGTGGGGTCCCTAAGAAGACTCAGAGTGATTTGGAGTAAATTTTCAATCCGGTACCCCTTCCCTAACTTACACACACACACATAAATACACATCTGCCCCCTCCACCACCACCACAGATGCCTGCATTCGCGCACATGTGCGCACGCGTACACACACACACACACACACACACACACACACACAGCCTCTCAGCTGAGAACACACATTCTCCCGTGAGCCTCCAGGGTTCCTCACGCATCCACTCTCTGCCCCATCCAGCCCTCGTCCCCACAAATCTGAGTTTCTCTGGTTGCTCGGGCTCAGGCTGGAAGCGATGCTACCCCTTGACTAATAGACTAGCTCCAATCCAGGGAATGTAGGTGGGGAGCCCCCGGTCAGCTGGACACAAAGCCAAGGCTTTCATCCTTGGGTTGATCCCCTTCTCAAAGGCAACCCTGGGAAAAGCATGAAGAGCAGTGGATGCCGATTTTTCCAGGCTGGGAGCAATCTGGGGATCAGTGTTAGGAGAGAAGTGAAAGGAAGGGAGAGATAGTGATTGCGTGCCAGGCACTGTGCTGTGGGAGCGCCTTTGACCCTTCCTCAGTCCCGATGGGGACTCTGCAATGGCATTCCCTTTGTATTTTACAGGATAAGAAATGGAGACTCAGAGAGGTTAAGTAACTTGCCCAAGAGCACACAGCTAGAAGTAGCAGATTGGGGACTCCTGCCCCTTCCCTACAATGCGGTGGCTTCTGGTCCTCTGGCCACCTCCTTGGTGCTGCAGACAGCACAGTGTCCTCCTCTTCTTCCTCACCCCTCCCGCCTCTCAACCCCCTATCCCCCTCTCCCCCCAGCTACTGGACTTTGCTTCTCACATCCTCCTCCACCTCACAACACACAGTCAGGGCCACCTTCCTCCATGGTGCTGGGGAGACTTTGAAAGAGAAGCATAGTACCTTGAGGCCACAACCAGACCAGGACCCCAAGGCCCAGATGACTCTCAAACAGAGTCAGTTGCTGGGATACATGAAATGTCCTCTCACTGAGCCATGTCATCCAAGCTACAGGAGCTGGACCAGAGCCAGGGGAGGAAAAAGAAAGCTAAAGAGAGGGTTTGGGAAACAAAATGTTCTGATGGGGTCCGGGGCCTCTGGGGATGCCCACGTGAAGGGCGGCCAACTCCTCACTGCCCATTCAGCCCCACCATGGCCGTGCTAAGCCTGCATTATAAATAGCTGGGAATAGAAATGTTGGGCAGAGAGAGCAGAGTCCAGCTCGCTCCTGGGCTGAGAAACATGGACTGGGGGGTGGGGACACCGGCGGGTCTGGAACCAGACTTAAGGTCTGCTGGAAAAATCTGTCTCCTCCAGCAGCAGCTGTGAGACAGATCTGGGTCCTGAGCTGCCCGGGGTGGAGACAGCACGGGACCCTGGGATTCACACACACACCCTGCCTGGGGTATCTGGGGGTGCCTAAGTCCTTCCTAGATGACCTTGAACCCTTCGCCAGGGTCAGGATGCTCTGAGGTCTCTGCCAATGGGGTGAAATTCACATGCATTGAGCGCCTACTAGGTGCTGGGCCCTGGGCACATCATGACACCGTCACCGAAATAAATACACAAATAGCAACCACTTCTTGAGTAGCTGCTACCTCAGCAGGCCCATTACGCACTTTATATATAATGATATTGTTGTGTTATGATTGTTCACGTCAATAACGCAATAATGCAATCACAGTAGCACAAAAGCACAATGACACACAATGACAGGAACTAGAATAACAGTAACTATGATTTTTTTTTAAGCTTTATTTATTTCAGAAAGAGACAGAGAGAGGGAGAGAGACTGAGAGACCACAAACAGGGGGAGGGGCAGAGGGTGAGGTTGAAGCAGACTCTCCACTGAGCAGGGAGCCCGGCGTGGGACTTGACTTCCTTGTTTTGAACTTGAAGAGATACATGTGAAGATGGTACTTGGCTGGTCATGAGATGGGAAAACAGTGAGATTCCGTGAGGTAGGTACTGTTACCCCCATTTTGCAGGTGGGGAAACTGAGTAACACAGAGAGTAAATAAATGACTTGCTCAAAGTCACCTCACTAGCAAGTGGCAGATGGAGATTTGAATTCAGGTCTCTCACTGCAAAACTTAGCTCTTCCCACAGCACATCTCTGTCCAAGGTAGCAGATGGGGGGAAATGCTTGTTGGGTGAATGAATGAATGAATGAATGAATGAAAATGAATGAATGAATGAATGAATGAATGAACGAACATGTGTCTGCCCGAGGCAATGCGTGGAATTGCCAAGCCCTGAGTGGTGAAGCAGGTTGTTCAAGGTCACAGAGCCAGACAGCAGCAAAATGGGTGAGGAGTCCTGGCTCTGGTCTCTTAGTGCGGGCTTCCCTCCCAAACCTTCTTGCTTCTTGGAGTAGGAACAGCCTCTTTTTGGCAACCGTCTTGCCCTTACTCACGTCTGGGATAACGGTAGATTCCAATTCCCAGGCCAACTCATTCCCCACCCTTCAGGGAGCCTGGCAGAGGCCCCAGGCTGGGTGCCGCCCCTCCCCACGCAAGCAATCCAGGGTAACTGGCCAGCCATTCACTGGAGAGTCATTTTCTTATCTCCCCCTTTCTTCCAGGTTCCTCCAGCTGGAGGGCTCAGAGTTCCTGCTGGGTGCGGGGTGTCCCCTGGGGCTTCAGGACTGACTGGGCACCACCTCCCCACCCACTCTCCCATGTCGGCCACTGGGGAGTCTGTGCAGGGGTGTGGGGACGGCTCTGCAGCCTTGGGCAAACCAGAGGCCCTTCTCTGGGTCCAGTTTTATTCCTCCCCCAAGAGGGGGGATGGGCCGAGCTGCCTTCCAGGTCTCAGCCTGTTTCCTGGGCTCTCCGGTCAGGAGCCAGAGGGGCAGCTCCCACAGCTCCCTCTTGCCTGGAAGGAGGGGGCAGGGAAGGAGCCCGGGCCGCCTGCCAGGCTCCCTGAAGGATGGGAAATGAGTCGGCAAGGAAACTAGAATTTGCTGTTAATCCAAGCACGAGTAAGGGCAAGACAGTTGCCAAAAAGAGGCTGTGTCTGCTCCAAGCAGCAAGAAGGTTTGGGAGGGAAGCCCGCACCGGGAGACGGAGCCAGGACTCCTCACCCTGCCTGCTGCCTGCCTCCCGCTCCATCTCCCACTTCCTCGTCCTCCCTTCTCTCAGACACACTCTTCCAAAGAGCGTCCACAGGTCCTGCTGTCATCTCATTTACCCTTTCGCTCTTGCAGGGGAGTTCCTGCCCCTGCTCTCCTGTCCCCGATCTCCGCCTTCATCCCCCATGACAATGACCGTGACCGTGACTGTTCCGCTCTGTGGCCGCTGACCTTTCTGACCACTGTCCAACACACCCTCTGTCTTCCTCTGATCTCGGGCCACGTTCTGTCCAGCCCTTCCCACTCACTCTTCAGCACGGGTGTTCTCCCAGACTGGGCTGCAACTCGCCACCCTCTCACCCTGCCCCAGCCTCTCCTTCCCTCCCAAGGCTGCACCAGGACTCCCAAGACCACATTCAGCAAATGCCAGCCTTCTGAGCCCCTGGGTCTGTAAGAGCCCTGCCCTCCCACCACTTCCTCAGGGGGGGGCCCACAGCCCCTCAGACTAAAGATGTCACAGCCCATCTCATCCCCTCCTTCCCCTAACCCGATCGCCTTCCACAGGCCCCACCATTCCGCTGCTAGCCAAGGCGGAAATACCCGATGCCTTCAGCTGTCCCCCGTGGCTGCCCAGCCCCTCTCCCATGGCCTTCTAATCTGTCTCCAGAGCCTCGTCTACCATCTGAATGGCTCCCTGCAGCACTGGCCCCACACTTCTCAGTTCCGGCTCTCATTTCCTCTCGCCAGACCCTTTCTCCACAGAGTGGCCCGAGAGACTGCTTTAAACACCAGTCGGGTCATGACACCATCTGTTTGAAACTCTGCGTGGCTCCCCGTGTCTCTCAGGAGCAGTGCACACCCCTCAGCCTTGTAGACCCACGACTGAGCCCTTGTCTGCCCTTCCATCTCCCTTCCCTTCCAATTCTCCCCTATATAATCCATCTCCAGTATTTATTTATTTATTTATTTATTTATTTATTTATTTATTTATTATTTGTAAGAGAGGGAGAAGAGGGGCGGGTCAGAAGGAGAGAGAGACTCCAACGGCAGGCTCCACGCCCAGAACAGAGCCAAACGAGGGGCTCAGTTCCAAGACCCTGAGATCACAACCTGAGCCAAAATCAAGAGTCGGACGCTTAACAGACTGAACCACTCAGGTGCCCCTGTCTTCAAGATTTGATAAATAGTTTTATTGAAGTGTGATTCACATGTAATAAAAGTCACTCGTTCTCGGTGTAAAGCTTGATGAGTGTGGGTGATTGAGTACAGTTATACGCATGTTGCTGTTACCCTGAAGGTCCCCTCGGGTCCCTTTGCAGCCTCTGTCCCAGCCCCGGGCAGCCACGGATTTGCACCATGTCACTATGGCTTTGTCTTCTCCAGAATTTTATATAAACAAAATTATGCCATCTGTAATCTTCCGTGTTTGACTTACTACATTCAGCCTGACGTTTGTGGGATCTGTATCTCCTACTGCATGTGTTAACATGTCATTCTTCTCATTGCTGAGCAGGATTCTTTCGTATGAATATACTACAACCGTTTTATTCGTTCATCCATCCGTGGACATTTGCGTTATCATTTTCATCGTCTCCTGATGACTACTCACACTCACTGCCTTCTCCAGTGTGCCCTGGCTGTTCTTACGTCTCCTTTTGGGTGTGCCTGTTAAAATCTTCCACCCATTTTTTAAAAAGATTTTATTTTTAAGTAACCTCTACACCCAGCCTGGGGCTCGAACCTACAACCCTGAGATCAAGAGTCACGTAGTCTACTGACTGAGCCAGCCAGGCTCCCCTGGCACGTTTTTTATTGGGTTCTTGCTCTTGTACTTTTTTCTTTTCCTCTTCCTTTTTTTGGTTCCCTTTCTTTGAGTCTTAACAGATTTTATTTTTAAAAAATATTTTATTTATTTATTTATTTGAGAAAGAGAGAGAACAAGCAAAGGGAGGAGTAGAGGGAGAGCAAGAGAGAATCTCAAGCAGACTCCACACTGAACACAGAGCCTGAGATCATGACCTGAGCCGAAATCAAGAGTCAGATGCCTAACCAACTGAGCCACCCAGGCACTCCCCTCCCCCCAGCAGATCTATGTCAACTCTTTGTCAGATACATTTTGTAAATATTTCTTCCGGGTCTGTCACCTTAGTGGCTTTTAAACTGCAGATTATGATCCATGAATGAATTAGGAAATCATTTTAGTGGGTCAGGACTATTCTATATTTTTTGAATCAAGTAGAACAGAATAGTCACTCACAGAAGGCATTGCACACGGTAAAGGCTAAGTGTTGGTTCCCACACTTTCGGTTGGATGCGTGCATGTAAAACTGGGAAATGAAGTAAAATGTATTCCTTCCCATGGTCATCAATGTTTGAAACCTCTGCTCTAGCCCCATAGGTGCTCAGACTATGTACAGTTAACGACCAAAGAAGAAAATGAACAGACTGGCCATAGCCTCGGAAGGTCTCCCAGTCTGCTGGATTTCTCAAATTCATGGCATTTTCAGTGTTTCCAGCCATAGCTGCAGGAAGGGGCTGAAAAACTTTTTATAGCCAACTTCCTTTCAGTTAAGACCCCCACCTCACCGCTGCTGGAAGCTTCTCATCAGTCAGGTCACTGTTTCTCCAAGTGTACACCTGATGCAAAAATCTCTTGGATGTCTCTGTGTAGAGAAGTGAGGGAAGACTGGGAAGTAGTAGGCCACGTAAAGGTAGGTGGTCATCTTTATTGCAGGACTTCTCAGAGCCTTTAATTTGCTAAGAGACATTGTGAATCTCCAAGAGGGAGACAGAGCTGGCATCATTCCCCAGGTTTATTTAAATACAAAATCTTTCCTCAATCATGATAGCCAAAAGGGGGAAATAAATGTCCATTAACTGTCCATCAACTAATGAATGATGTCCATCAACTAACAAATACATCATCAAAATGTGGCACATCCACACAATGGAATACTCTTCAGCCAGAAAAAGGAATGAAGCATGGAGACACGCTACCATGTGGCTGAACTTTGCAAACACTATGCTATGAAGAAGCCAGACACAAAAATAGCACAAACTGTATGATTCTGTGTTTATGAAATGCCCAGAATAGACCAATCGGTAGGGACAGAAAGTAGATCAGTGGTTGCCTCGGGCTAAGGGAAGTGAGGAATTTGAGGGTGATAACTGAAGGGCAGAGTTTCTTCTAGAAATGATGAAAATGTTCTAGAATCAATTGTGGTGATGATTTCACAGCTCTCTGAATATACCGAAAACCATTGAATTGTACACTTTTAAAAAAAAGATTTTATTTATTTATTTAAGAGAGACAGACTGTGTGAGAGAGAGAGAGCGTGAGCAGGAGGGAGGGGCAGGCGGAGAGAGAGAAGCAGGCTCCCAGCCCAGCAGGAGCCAGACTCGGGGCTGGATCCCAGGACCCTAGAACCATGACCCAAGCCGAAGGCAGATGCCTAACCGACTGAGCCACCCGGACACCCCTGAACTGTACACTTTAAATGTGGATTGTATGGTATATAAGTTATATCTCTACAAAGCTATTACAAAAAATGGGTTGCTTTTTGAAGAACTAGTGTTCTAAAGAATTTCCTTGGGAAACAAAGACCCAAGCTGGGCAAACTGGGTCCCCCTGGTGGCCTGGAGGACAAGGTTCACCTGTGATTCCTGACACATCCCTTCCTCCCCACAAGGAAGTCAATGTGATTTTCTTTGCCCAGAGGCAGAGTTCCATCCCGCACAGTTATCTTCCCTCCTGATAGCACAGGGACAGAGCCAGGGCGGGGTAAGTGTCGAGCACGTTTTTATCCCCCATTTCGACCTGGGCAGAGAGGACAGGCCCTCAGGTGCTCGTTTACCAGCTTCTCTAGGGAGCAGCCATCCTGTGGCGCTGGTCACACAGGCGCCCTCTGTCCTGGCAGGAGAGCCAACCCAAAATAGCTCAGGCTTGGACAGTTGGGAAACCAGATGGGGAAGTCTGGGGCTTGGGAAGGAGCAGATCAGGGTTTCATTCCCAGTCCTGCTGCCTCTCTGGGTGACCTTGGGTGCAGTGTTCAGTCTCGGCTTCCCCTCTCCTGCTTGGGAAAAGAAGAAATGAGTTTCTGCTCTTCTTCCCCAATAAGGCTTCTGGAGGAATCCAAGCCGAGAAGACTGTTAAGGTTGGAAGAGGTGTCGATGCTGGAATCTGCTCTCTACTCTCCCCACCAAGCCCACCTGCTTGAAGTCTTCCAGTGGCAAGGAGCTCACTACCTTCCATTTCACTGCTCAACAGCTGGGACTGGGGCAGGCAGAAGCCCTTCCTCATACTGGACTGACTTCTGCCAGCTCCTTTCACTAGCCTTTGTTCTCTCTTGAAAGCATCATGGAATGTGACTAATGCCTCTGCCACGATGTCCAGCAGAGCCCACCTCATTGGGCCCTCTGACCTCCCTACGTGCCAGGAGGCCACTCCCCATCCAGAGCAAGCTTGCACCTCCCTGTCTTAAGCAGGGTCAATATCCTGCACCATTCTAGCTCTAGCCTCCCAGACTGTCCCGCGCCTCCCTGGCCTGGGCCCTCTGTCCCAGCTTTCCATGGCCTCTCAGACCTGCTGCTAAATTGCCCCTTCAGCTGCTCCCCTTCCCAGAAGCACCTTCTGCTTGCTGCTCTGGGGAACCCTCTTCTGACCTCTGCAAGGACCCCTCAGCCACCCTCTCGCCCCAGGAGGCCCCTTCCCACCGCACTGAGCCTGTGGCTGGGTTGTTGTACTTCTGCAGAGGGAGCCCAACACCCTGGACAGCTTGCCACGTCTTTGGAGATAGCGACTGTGCCCATCTATCTAGGGGTTCCCATCCAGTGGTGAACCCCAAGTCCATCTACCTCTTGCCAACTGCCCACCATCTCCAGGAGTGCATCACCATGAGCTGACCCCAGGCCTCCAACGTGACCTGACCAGGTTGGCTCGACCACAGCAGGACCGGGCAGGGCAGAGGGGTACTGCCTGTCTCTCCTTCTGGAAGCCACCTTCTATTAATGTACAGATGACTAAGGTCACAGGGAACTCCCTTGGCATCTAGGAATGCCATCTTCCTTGTTTGCCTTGGCCCATGCCCTGATGGGTGTGAAGTGCCGTCAGATGAAGTCCCCAAGATGGTGGCTCCCTTCCTTGCTGGGTCCCCCCACCAAGTCTTCCCTTGCTCCCCAGGACCAAGGCATTTTCTCCTCTGTACAATAGAAAGCTGGGCTCTGTCACTGGCAAGCCTCTCTGGCTCTTCCGAGCAAGTGGTGCCCAGGGCATCCTCACCCCTATATTGGACATGCTGCTGGGTCGGGAGTCCCAGGCCACCGCCATCCCTTGTGTCACTAAGCAGCCCCGTACCACATGGCTGCTGTCTCAGTGAGTCACTGCAGCACGGCGTGTTTATTAGGATGGTGGGAGCTCATTTTGCCAACTTTGGAACCACGGGAGCCGGCTAAGTTTAGAACAAGCCTCGAGCGTGAGGACGCCGTGTTCCTTCTCCTTCTGGCAAAACACGAGACTTGAGCTATTCTTTTCATCTTCATTCTCCCAGACAAGTCCTAAGCTTTATTTACCACTAGCTCTGTCTTCTCCCAACACAAACTCCTCTGTAATTAAGGGGAAAACACTCCCGATCATCCTAAGGTTGAAAAACATCAGATCATTGGAATGTTTCAAGGAATATAACAAAGGTTCTGAAAAATAGGATACTGTTCTACTGAAAGCAAATGCAAATGTAGTTTCTGGGGATGGGCTTCAAGAGCTGCGGAACCCCCTATATTCTGATGTGAGCGTGCTTTTACCTGGGCAAAGGGTCCATAGCTTTTATCAGATTCCCAAAGGGCTTTGTGCCGCCTGCTCAAAATCACAAATTTCAGATTTGGAAAAAGATGGCCCCTGGCACCCGCATTGTAGAGTCCTCCCCAGCTTTGGGGTTTCCATGATTAGATATTGGATGTCTTCTCAGGGATCGGCGCTGGGAGTGGAACCCTGGAGCCTGAGTCAGGTTGGACATGCCACAGCGGCACCTCTAGGAGGAGAAGCCTAGGTCTGCTGGAGGTGAGTGACATCATCCCTTCCTTCTGGACGGAGTGACGTCATCAGTGGAAGCCGGCGAGTAGGCCAGATGGGTCAGGGTGAGCGATTCAGGAATAAGAGGGGGATGAGAGGAAGCAGCAAGAGGCCAGCCGGGATGGGCTCCCAGCTAAGTCCCACACTGAGCTGGGCCCAGTCTTGGCATTTAAAGGACCACGCAGGGTTGGTCTGTCTACTCACCTTCACTCACCCCACTCAGTGACCGCCATTTTCCATCCTGGACAACGTGTGCTTGAGACATCATGGGCCACATTCATCCTTCTGTTGGTTGCCTTAAATCAAACGAGCTCTTTCCTGTCACTTAATCCTGTCTCTGTCCTCCACTCATGCAAACATGGAGTACATGGCCTTGATGTGACAATTCATGTGAATATAATTTCCTATATAATTGGGAAGTAAGTCTGCTCTCAACAGAAAACAAGTGGGGCGCCTGGGTGGCTCAGTGGGTTAAAGCCTCTGCCTTCGGCTCAGGTCATGATCTCAGGGTCCTGGGATTGAGCCCCGAATCGGGCTGCCTGCTCAGCGGGGAGCCTGCTTCCTCCTCTCTCTCTCTCTGCCTGCCTCTCTGCCTACTTGTGATCTCTCTCTCTTTGTCAAATAAATAAATAAAATTAAAAAAAAAAAAAGGAAGAAAAAAGAAAACAAGTGATGTGTTCCGGTGTTAAAAATACCTGTGACCCTCTGCTTATCCACACCACAAGCTTCTCTCCACCTCCGAAAAGTTAGGGGAGAATTACATGTATCCTGCCATTAGTGTGAAAAAGAGGGGGACGAGTCTTCCTGGCTGGTACCCCTCTGTGCTCAAAAGATCAGCCCCGTGCTAACACCTCTGCCTTCCACTGCGTAGTCTGGCCATTTAACTGAAGCTTACATGGAAATTCCTTGCCTCGACTCTTCAGTCTCCTTCAGTCTGGAGCAGTTCCTTAGTCTTCCCTCAACTATCAGGACCTCGATTCCTGTGAGATTACTGGCCAACTGTTTTGTAGAACGCTTCTCAATTAGGGTTTGCCGAATGTTTCTTTATGGTTGGACTAGATGATGCATCTCCGGTGGGAACGATACTTAAGGGCAGCTGTTCTCCTCCTGTGACATCCTACCAGGTGGTGCGATCTTGATTCGTCCCATAACTGGGAATGTTCACTTCCTCACTTGACTAAGGTGGTGTCCGCCAGTCTTCTCTGCTGTGAATTACACTTTCCTTCTTTGTAACTAACAAGTATTTTCTAACAGTGTAAATATTCCGTTTCTCCCTAAGCACTCAAGTGGTATACTTATTTATTTATATCTGAAGGGATTCATTGCTTCTTATTTTATCCAGTGGGTTATAATCTCTCCCTCTCATTGTTTATTCTGATGCTCATTTTTTCCCCCAGATTTGGATCGTGAGAGCTCCTTCCAGCCAGCGTCTGTGGCCTTTTGACAAGTCCCCATCATTCTTCAGTGCCTCCTTGCCTTCTGGTTTAATAAGATATTTTAGGTTCCTCTTGTACTTTCCCAGGCTTGGCCTTGGGATCTGCCATTTCTCTATGGAGTTCTAATTCCATTTTGTGCAGAATGCATTTAGAAACCAAGTTCTATGTCCTAGGTGTGCTCGCTGTCATTGGGGGACACCCCTCTCTATATTAAACACCCTAAGTTACACCTTTTGAAAAGTCTATCATGGACTCTAAAACAGACTCCTCTCTGGAATTGCAGCTTCTCAGGCCGTGTAAGCCTGGAGCCACTGGAAGTCATCTTCCTACTACTAAGTCATATCTTGTTGGGGAATGAAGTCAAGCAGAGGCCAGGGGACATGAGAGGGAGAGACACACAGGGTCCCATGACACCATTATAACTCGCCATGCCTAAATCCCTTGAATTCCTTGGTTATGTGAGCCAATATGTTTCTTTTTTGCCTAAGGGTAATGCAAATCAGGTCCCTTACAACCAAAAGAGTCCTGATCAATATACTAAATAGCCCATGAGTGACTCATCTGTGGGTTTAGGTGATGGGATCTAGGCTGTAGCTTTCAAGGTTTGTTTGCCTGCCCTGTAGGGAGAAACGGGAGTTATTTCTGCCTGGTCCCCAGCCATCAGTGCCTGAGGCTTATGACTACACCGCCACCTAGCTCCCTGGCATCACTTTCTCCACTACACGGACCTCTCTCACTTGGCTTCTAGTATCCCCGGGAAATGGCGCTGTGCTGTCCCACACGCCTCAAGAAGGAGGCAGTGTGGGGATGGCTATCAGCTCCCTCAGGGGTCTGTGCCAAGCCTGGGCATTGGTTGCCCTTTCATGTCCCAGGCAATGACTAGGCTCTCCCAGTCACCCCAGCATTCCTGAAGGCGTGGTGAGAGCTGAAGGCAGCTGCAAGGCTGGAGAAACCAATGGAAACCCAGACGCTGACAATGACCTTGCCAGGGGAAGTCACGCCCGAGTCCCAGCCCCAGCAGCACTAGTAGCCTCCTTCCCCCTCCCGGGCATCTGCCCTTTTCCCTCTTCCCCAGACAGAGATGGAGAACCTCTGGTCTCTCTGCTCTGGATCTACATTCTCTGCACCCTTTTCTAGGGTGACTGGTTGAGGGGCTGCCTGGCTGATTCAAGACACAAGACTCTACTCCCACCCATGACAAGCTAGGAGAAGCCAGACATCTGCAACTGTGCATGACCCAAGCCTGAGGGTTTCCTTCCCCTTCTGGAATGACACCAGGGGGCTCGGCACACTCGTCTCGGGGTGCTAGGGACTCCCCACCCAGTCCTGAAGGCTTTGTCGCCAACAGGAAATGAAGATAGGCCTGCAGCCTCCTCCCTGCAAATATAGACCTGATCCCCTGGGGACACTCCCGGACAGAAAACACGGACACACACACACACACACACACACACACACACGCTGCTCACACCACGTGCATGCCACACCCACATGCTCACAAACACGCACATACACACTGTGCACTCTTCTCCCCGCAAACAATTTCCAAAGCAGTACAGTCCACGTCTGTATGCCAAGCAGGGTTGGGGATCTGGTCCCTAAAGATAACATCAGCGAGCCAAATTCCCATCTGCGCACATTCAAGGCCGCCTTTTATGGTCCCTTCCAAAATAAGACTGGGTCTAACCAGTGTTCAGCCAAGGGCCATGGAAGTGTTTCTCCCAAACCAAGAGGAGCCTGTGCCCCAAAGGCTATTTTAAAACTCTTCCTCCCCCAACACAGAGGACAAGGAGGCTTTGAAGTTAGTATTTTTTCCATAAGAAAATATTTCAAAAGTTTTGGATAAAAGCTTGAGACAAGGCTCGAGGGTGAAGTACCTGGCATTCTTAGCCCCTTCCCATTCCTTCTGCTCTAGGGATCTTTGCACGCAGGAAGTTGTGCCAAGCTCAGCCCTCTTGGGACAAACCCCAGGGCACAAACCTGAGTGTTTCCTTCTCCTTCTGGAATGACACTCTTCCCCCTCCCCCACCCTCGACTCCCAGTAGTGTGGCTTTCTCCTTCATGTTAACCATCACACACCCTTCATCATCTCATTTGTTCAATCTTATTTGCAAAAGTCATAGAATACATCCCTTCTGGGGTTTCTAGAGACCCCCACGTGGTCATATCCTACAGACAGGATGGCTTCTGTCAGTCTAGGGCAAGGAAAGGATACAAATAAGATGTGTCTTGAATTCTGTCCTGGCCACTTCCCAGCCCTGGGGCTCTGGGGCATTTGCTGAGCCTCTCTGAGAATCAGTTTCCTTGTCTTGAACTTTCTTCTCATTGGACTCTTGCGAGGATTAACCAGGATAAATGTTTCATTCATTCCAAAAATATTTCCTATTTGAGTGAGTGACATGGGTTGAGTATCAAACATAGAATCCCTACCTTTGGTTTAGGAGCCGGCATTGAAAGAGGTGAGGCCCGACACACACACACACACACACACACACACACACACACACACACACAGCACTCAGTAGCAGCAGAGTCCATTCTCCCTCTCCAGATCGGAAAGATCTCTTTGTATTGATTTTGCTGGAAAACTTCCCATTTCTCTGAAGTTTCCCGGGAACAAGCAGTCTCTGGTGTGGTTTTGCAAATTAGTACATCCCTCTGCAGATGGCAGGCCCCAGATCAGAGGAGTACACCATGGGTACAAAGTCACATGGCAGGCGCGGGGTGTGTGTGTGTGTGTGTGTGTGAGACAAGGATGGCACCAAATCAGGTGGAAGACTCTTCTGTCCTGCTTGGATCGTTCCAGGCCTTGCTGTGCTCCTGGTCTACCCTCTCACCTTCTCCTTCCTGGTGTGCCCAACTTTGCTCCAGCTTGCACCTGCTTGGGACAAAAGGAGTGTAAGGTGGCAAGTCCAAGGGCAGCGAGGGCGTGGCTGGATCCAGAGCTCCAATGAGGTCTTGAGGGCTTGAGGTCTTTTCTGCTTCCCTCCCTCCGTTGGTTTGAGTCCTCAGCTGACCTTCACGTGGCAAGAAAAATGTCCCAGGGCAGCCCCAATTCTGTTTCCTACTTACTTAGCACCTCTGTGGGAAAGGCTGTCGGTCCAGTAGGTCCAGCTGCCAAGTCCAGGGAAGACCTCCGATTGGCCCTGCCTGATCATGTGCCTGTGCCGCACCCAGTAACTCTGAACGCTGAGGTCTGGTCTGCCTCCCTTTGGGAGCTGGGTGAAGAAAGGGCAGGGCCAGCTCACTGTCCCCTCACAGAATGAGTTTCCAGCTGAGAAGAGGGTAAGAAGGAGGGTTATGGTACAAACCAGCAGATATTGTCCATGGAAGCCTAGGCTTATAAACCCACTAGTTACTGCGCCCACAGCTGCTGCCCGTGCCTCTGCCTCTTGGTCAGAGAAGCCACAGGGAGGAAAAAACATGGTTATTGGGGTGAGGTGTATCTGGGCTCAGAACTGTATGACTTTTTTTTTACATTATTTATTATTATTTTTATTTGAGTCGGCTCCCCACCCAGTGTGGGACTCGAACTCACAGCCCCAAGATCAAGAGTTGCTCACTCCACTGACTGAGCCAGCCAGGCGCCCCCAGAACTGTGTTATATTAATCAGATTCCTCAACCCACTGGAAGCTCGGTTTTCTCATCTGTAAAACGAGGATGACAGTTCCTACCTCACAGGCTTTGAGGATGAAACAAGTCATCCACCAAGTCCAGTACTTGGCACGGAGGAGATAATCAGTCTACATCTGATCTTGCCTTTGGTTGCAGGCCTTTAGCTTGGCTTCTGGGTCTCAACTTCCTGGACCCAGACCAAGTCGGTCTGTAGTTGGGGAACCACCTGCTCCTCTCACCTAGACTGAATTCAGAGTGGGCCTCAGGCCAGTGAAAAAGCAGAAGGTCTCACCAGGAGATGGTGCATGTGGTTTTGTGTTTGTTTTTTCCATCTTGAAAAACGTGCAGGTTTTACACTGTCACAGAACAAATAGAACCTTGACATATGGGCCTCTGTTTATGTGCCTGACTTAATTTATGGTGTTTCATGTTCCATCATCTTTCTATTAGTAAGAATGCTATGTTTCTCAGGGACTTTCCTTCTTCCTTCCCTCCCTCCTTCTTACCCTTTCTTCCTTCTTACCCATCCTTCCTTCCTTCTTTCCTTCCTTCCTTCCTTCCTTCCTTCCTTCCTTCCTTCCCCCTTTCCTTCCTTCTGTGCCAGGCTCTGGACTAGATGATGGGGGGCTGGTGCTGAACAAGACAGACATGCCCCTATCTCCACAGAGCTTAGAGTCCAGCAGGGGACTTAGATATTAAGTGACACGGTCATTTAAGGGCATCTGTAGCAGGTGCTAGGAAGGAGAAACGCACAGGGCTTTGAGAAAGGACTTTGACCTTGCTTGGCGTATCCAAAAGGGCTTCCTGCGAGAGGTGCCATTTGAGCTGAGCTCCTCAGAATGCGGGGGTGGGGGGTGTTCTTCATTGAAAGAACTGGTTGTGGAGTTGAATGAGATGGGAGTTCCTGCAGCGGAAACCGTGTCATAAGGAGGCCAGAAGGGAAGGCGTGTCATGCCTTCTAGGATAACACAGAGGGCTAGAGGTCCTGAAAGAAGCAGGGCACTCAGAAGAGCAGCTTAAGACCAGGGAGTGGACAGGGGCCAGATCACGCAGAGCCTGAAAGCCACCCTAAGGCTTTTGGTCTTAATTCTAGAGCAATGGGACTACAGTGGTTCAAGGACTGCACTGTGCTGGGTGGTGGGGGCTCTTTCCAGGAAGTGGCACTTGGCGGTTTTGCTTGTCATTTCCAGCCTGGTGAAGATTGTCCTTTACTTTGCAGTCAGCGAACAGAGAGTGCGATGGTGCAGTACACACTCTGCTTTTTCTATCTCCCCTGGACTCCCCTTTGGGAGTCCCCGCAGTTCCCCCTCCAACCCAGCCCTCAAGGAGCTCAGAGTTTAAGGGGAAGCCTAGTTGGGAGACCATGAAACAGGTGCCCAAAGTGTCCTGTGGTATGTGCTGTGAGGTGTGTGTGGTTCTGAGAGGCCAGAGGAAGAGTCTGATTCCTCCTGGGGAAGCAGGAAGGCTCCCAAGAAGAGGTGTCCCCAGAGCTGAGTTCTGAAGGATCAGTGGGAGTGAACCAAGCTGGGTCAGGAGAAGGGAAGAGGCGCAGGCCGAGGATTGGGTTGGGCCGAGAGGGCCTGGGACACTGAGGGAACTGCAAGGAGCTGTGGGAAACTCCAGGTAAGGAAAACAACTCTGGGGCCTTGCACCTTCCCATGCTAGAGGATGCTTGGCGGAAACCTTCCCTTAGTGGTGGCAGGCCTCTTTTCTGGTCCTTCTCCCCTGCCCCACCCCAGCCTCACCCTTCGGCCCTGAGACCTGCTGGCCACCACCCTTCCTGATTATAGTTAGATCTAGGCTGGAAATTTTAGCCCTTAGGCGCACTTCAGCACTGGGGGAGGCGGGTGGAGGGGAACGGAGGGTACCTTATAACTAGTAATGTCTGACCAAGGTCTGAGCCCAGGGCTCCTGACTCCAGCCCAGGGATCTCAAAGGAGACAGATGAACGATAGGTTAGGGACTCATTCTTTAAGACACAGGCTGCAGATACGCATAACAAAGGGTCTGGATGATAGTAACAAGGGGAAGGAGAGACTGTGGATTTTCTTAATTTTCTTTGCAAAATCTGTGCTCCTGAGTTGTGTGTAATTGGCAGGTACTGGTTTTGTGATTAAAAACAGTAAAAACAGAGGAAAAATTTTGTAGGGAAAAAAGCCAAAAATCAAATTATATCTACCGTAAAATCCTAGCATTTTAATAATATATGCAGAAAAGAAAGACAGAAAAGAAATATGCTAAAATGTTAATAGTAGCTGGCTCTGAGGGTGGGGGCTGTTAGACTTGCCTTTTCTGTCTTTTTTTTTCTTTTTGTCTGTGCATGTCCAGATTTGAATGTGTTACATGAACCTATTCACCCACTAGCCCCCCTAATTGGTCTCCCTGCTTCCGTGGCACGGCACTGTGCTGGAGGAAGCCCCCATTCTCTGTGCCTAGTGAACTCCTATTCATCCATCAGTACCCAAGGATCACCCCCACTTCTTAGGGAGGACTTCTGGGGTGGGTGTTGTGGTGTGTCATCAAGAAATCCTCTTCAGTATCAGGACCCTTACTCTCCCGGCTGCTGGGAGGGTTGGAGGCTGACTCTCATAGAAGGGTCCCTTCATGAGCTGTGTGGGGGCAGCCTTTGCCCACTGCCTAGTGCACTGGAGGAGAGGATGAATGTGTGATGGAGACCTAGACTCCTTGTCTTCATTCAGAGCGCCTCCGAAGTGCCATCTCTACCCTCAGAGCTCCCTAGGATCCTCTGAGACCTTTGTTTTGGCTGCAACATGGTTTTCTCCCTCTGCCTGTCCTGCTGCCTTTGCTCCCCCATGGGTGCTTGTCCTGAGAGAGTCCTGCCCGAGAAGCTTCTCTAACCAGAGACACCTTCCTTGACCTGCCAGGCTAGGGCAGCCCCCTTCATCACATGCTCTCCCAGAGCGCATGTCTCCTTTGTAAGTTTTAGATCCATTGTGCTATCAGGCTACTGTCTGTTTCCTCCCCTGACGGGAAGAGTCACGCGCATTCTACCACATGGGCGCATGGTTAGAAACATTTGTTGAATGAATAACCTTATTAAGCATCTAATCTCGGGCGCCTGGGTGGCTCAGTGGGTTAAAGCCGCTGCCTTCGGCTCAGGTCATGATCTCAGGGTCCTGGGATCGAGGCCCACATCGGGCTCTCTGCTCAGCAGGGAGCCTGCTTCCTCCTCTCTCCTCTCTCTCTGCCTGCCTCTCTGCCTACTTGTAATCTCTCTCTCTGTGTCAAATGAATAAATAAAATCTTTAAAAAATAAAAATNGGAGCCTGCTTCCTCCTCTCTCCTCTCTCTCTGCCTGCCTCTCTGCCTACTTGTAATCTCTCTCTCTGTGTCAAATGAATAAATAAAATCTTTAAAAAAAAAAAAAAGCATCTAATCTAAACCCTTAGGAGGCCATCAACTTTACTTAGGGCTGCAGAATGTCTCTCCCATTGATTCGTTCATTCAATAAATATTTACTAAGAGAAACTAGGTCTCTGTCTCTCAACACCCAAATAATTCCAGATGGCTCAAAGATGTTTACATGTAAGAAAATAACCAATGAAGTTCTAGAAAAAAGGCAAGTTATAGAAAATAACTTCGGAACGTCGAGAGCCTCCAAAGCACGATACACAAAATCTGAAAAAAAAAAAGTTACTACACACCATCACATAAAATTCTAAACCTTTATAAAGCAAAAATAAAGATAAACAAAGAAAAACAGATCGATACAGAATATTTGTAACACCTATATATGACAGGAGGCTGATTCTTCGAATACACTAAGAAGGCTTGCAAATCAAAAAGAAAAAAGAACCCACAGAAAAATGGACAAAGAATAGGAAAAACTATGAGAAACTTTATTTATATTCCAAGAAATGCACATTAAACAATAATACAATATAATCTTTCTATCAGAATTGAACAAGTTAAAACGATCGGCCATTCCCAGCCTTGGCAAGAATGTGGAACTCCTGTTTATTGGCAAAAATTGTCATGAGGTCTTTGGAGAGCTGTTTGGTAATATCTTTTGAATTAACAGCATTCACCTCTTTTGACCTCACAATCCTACCTCTGGGAATTTGTCCAAGGGCACGAGTTTGCACAGAATGTACAGTTTGGAGCCATGCCACGTTGTAAAAATGATAGGGGGTCAGACTTCATCAACGGGGAATGGTTAGATGGGGATCAATCCATACAATGAAGTCTGGACATCTGTTTTGAAGAATGAAGCATCTATGTACCGACATGGGAAAAGTCCATGACGTATTAAGAAGAAAAGGCAAGTTGGCGGGCACCTGAGTGGTGCATTCGGTTAGGTGTCTGACTCTTGATTCTGGCACAGGTCATGATCTCATGATCTTGGGGTCCTGAGATGGAGCCCTGCATGGGGCTTCCTGCTCAGCCGGGAGTCTGCTTGAGGATTCCAGCCCCCCACCTCTAAAATAAATAAATAAATCTTTTTTTAGATAAGAAGAAAAAGCAAGTTTTAAAGCAGGCATTTCCCAGTGTTGGTGGCGGGGGCAGATGGTGGGGCATGTGTGTGTGAGAGAGAGGGCACTAGTGCGTGCACAGAAAACACATCAGGAAGGATGTAGCCCAAGAGTGTATTGATGAGGGATGGACTCTAGGCAGCTTTTACTTTCTGTGTCATGCATCACCCTCACGTTTGAGATATTGATCATAAGTCTATGTCACTTTTGAAGTCCTGGAGAGGAAATGGTATGTGCAAAGGTCTGGAGCACTGAGACGCATCTGTGGAAATACGCTGGTCCAAAGGAGGATGGCGGGAGGAGATGAGGCCACAGAGGAAGGTGGCGGCAGGTGGCCCAGAGCCCCAGTGCCCTGCCGAAGAGTGCGGGGTTCCCCCTGGTGCGGCAGGTTCCCCTCATCAGCACTGGGAGCTCATCTCCGTCTCCGTGGACTCCGTCCTCCACCCACCTCTGACCCTGGGAGTCTCTAGGGTCAGTCCTGCTTTCCAGTCTCTTCCTCTCTCCCCCTGATTTCATCCACGCTCCTGGCTATGAAAGCCATGTTCATAGGAGCCCTTCCCACATCTTCTCTCTTGCTTGATCCCTTCTGACCACAGGCTCAGCTGTGAGTGCCTGCTAGACACCAACACCTAATAGGCGTCTCAAACTCATCAAAACCCAACTTCTGACTTGCAGCCAGTCTCACTCTCGGCCCCTCCTTCCGGCTTTAGCTCAGTCAACGGTGCCCCCTCCACCCAGTGAGTCTCCTTGATTCCCCTCTTTCCTTCCCTGGAGCCCTTGCTCCCTCCAATCCCTCAGCAAGGTCGGCCTGCTTCATCCCCAAAGTCAACCTCAGATTGTCCCTTTGTCTCCATGACTCCCGCCGCCCCTTGTCCAAAGTTTGGGAATGGGCAAAGAACAGACAAATGTACTCCATAGGGAGTCAGGCCACATGTTTGGCAGAGTCTCAAAGGCAGGCAGGGATGGGAATGCTTTACAGGGGGAAAGGGGAGGCTTTGGGGATGCCCAGTTGGAGGCTGTTGGCAGGGGAAGACGGAGGGGGCCCGATAGACGTGGGACATCCCGTGTGATTGGTTAGGGATGAACATTTGGCTTTTGCTGGTTGGTCCTAAATGGGGACCAACAGGATGAAAATTAGGGAACCTGGCAGGTTTTTTGCCTTTTTTTTTTAAGATTTTATTTATTTATTTTTGCGAGAGAGGGAGAGACAGTGAGTACAAGCAGGGGAAGGGAGAGAGGGAGAAGCAGACTCCCAATGTGGGGCTCGATCCTGGGACTCCAACATCATGACCTGAGCCGAAGGCAGATGTGTTACCGATGGAGCCACCCAGGTGGCCAAGCTGGCTGTTACTGATCGAGTCCTGGCCGTTTGGGGCTGATGGCTGCAGGGGCTGTGGCTTGGCTTCCTGGGCTCCTGGGTGCAGGTTGTGGGGCAGAGTTCTGTTCTCACAGCGGCCTGGCCAGGGTCCGTGAGAATATCCACTTTCTCCAAGTGACCATCTCTTTTCTCACCATAAACTTCCCATTGCTCCCCACCTTCTATTCTTGCCCTGAGGCCTCTGCTTTCCTGTTTCAAGAATGCTGGCCTCTGTGGGGACCAAGTTGTGGGAGAGCTCCTCATACCTGCCCACAGCCCGCCTCCTATGCCGCCCCCCTCACTCGAGGAAAATCTAGTCTCTTGCAACACCCTAGCTTCAGGACTCGGAGAAGTCCCCGGGCACCCAGCCGGTTCCCATCACGGGGGCTGTGCATGAGCTGCCCCCGACCCACGAGTCTCCACATTGTGGCCCCTTGACTTGCACTGCTCAGATCAAATGTCACCCGTTGGACCACACTGTCTGAATTTACTCCCACGTAAGTCTACCAAGTCATCGTGCTTTCCTTTCTCCAAAGCCCTTCTCGCTAGCTATCCAAGTGTGTCCTGGTTGCTCTATTGTTTACTGGTTTATTGCCTGTCTTACCCCGCAGGAATGTTATCTCCATGAGGGAAGAGACCACATCTGTTCCTTTCCAGAGAGTGGCCCCCACGCCGTGCTGAGATTGGAAGCTGCTAAATCCTTAAGACAGATCTGCTGAGTGAATGAGTGAGTTGAATGAATGAATGGAGAAAAGGCAGATAGCCCTGGAGATACAGTCTCTGTTCTCTTCATTCTACTCACAGGGACACGCAGTGCATCAGGCCACGGCTTTGGCTGCATCTCTTCTAAGAATTCAGAAATCAACTGCAGGGCGTGGAGGGGGCCCTATTTTGCAAGAGAGGACTTAAAATCAAGGAGGGTTGGAACCTGTGTCGACCAGGTTGTCCTGGCACCTAGGGCTGGCTGAGGCCCATTGCAGACCCGTTAAGCTTTGTGCGACAGGCTTAGCTCCCAAAGGGTAGACCTAGACACACTCAGGGACAGGACCTGGATGAAGACTGTGATTAAGGAGGATGAGTGTTTCAAGTCCTTATATTAACCAGAGACGTGCCCTTGTTTTATGCTCCTGAACCTGAGAGTCCCCTCAGATGCCCAGGCCACCGGGAATAGACTCAGGTTTCATGCATTTCAGCCTCCATAGAATGGGGATGACCGGCAGGTATGTAAATAATTGTAGGACTAGTATCTTTCAGCAGCCCCCTTTCCTTCCAGGCACGTATCCACCCACCCAACTCTCTCTAGTCCCATCGGGGGAATAAGAATATCAGTCCAAGACAACAGACTCTTCTGCAGTGATGGTATTTCAGGGACACAGTTGTGTTTATGGGGAGCTGTAGGTGGCAGGAGGGAAACCTTCCAAGTCTGTCTTCTGCCTGGGACTAGGTTACTGTCTCCTTAATTTCTTGTAAAACAAGTCTTCCCAGCAGATGCAATCCAGCTTGAGAAAGATCTTTATACTAATTAAATGGGTCCATTTGGTTCAACAACGAACCACGGACTTTTTGGAGCACTGTGCAATGAGCAAAGATTCCTTCCCTCCGACTGCTCATGGTCTGGGGCAGGAGAAGAAGAGGAAACAAAGTGTTTTGAGGTGGGGCATCCTGTGACGCTGGGACCCAGCACAGGACTTTGGAAGTTTGGAAGAAGTGAGCCAGGCCAGCTGGGAGGGGAGGGAGGCCTTCTAGGAAGAGGCGGCATCCAGGTCCAGAGTCTTGCGTCGTGAGTTGGCTTGTACAAGAGAAAGATGAGTGGGTGATCGCTAGGCGAAGAGTAATTCGAAGGTCATCTGGCTTGTGATTTGGTAGGGCTCAGGAGCCTAGGCTACATTTTGGTTATCCTGTGAATGTGGGGCCGACCTCCCCAACAGTCAATTTCTCTGGGTTTAAACCCAAGGAGTACCAACCACATCCGGAAGATGTGGAGTTCAAGCAAACTAATCTAGGTGTAAGAACTCTGATGAATTTCAAAAACAATGGAACAGTAAAAAAGGCAACACAATATCATTATCATTAGTTACATTACAGGTGTAGAAACATCTCTTGGCAGGCAGGTCCCAGTAAATCTTAAACCTGGCTTTGGATATGCGCTGGATTACCTGGAGGCAGGCAACACAGCAAAGGCACTGGAAAATGCAGACCTCAGCTTCCATGAATTTATCTAGGATTTTGCAATTAGAAAATCTAGGGAGAAAAAAAAAGCCATTTCCACTTTAGCATACATAAAGATTTTGTGTTTTGTGGTCTTATTTTGATTTTGGCTCCTATTCGTGGGAAAGGGGACACCATAACCTTTCAGTTCTTTGACCCTGGTGGGAACATTACATTATCTTCCATTTCTAGCCATTTCCCGCCACCTTTCAAATAACGTGCCAGAAAGAGGTGCCAGCCCTCACCTCCCCGATTCCTGTTCATCGCTCCCTTTTGCAGGCTGTGATCAGTGGGAGGCTTCTGAAATTGGAAAATTGTATCAGTGCTGTGGAAATGACGGGAACTAATATAGTATGCTTCCAGTGCTAGGCTCAGAGGCTGAGGGCTTTTCACACGCTGTTCACTTAATCCTCATGACAGCCCTAGCCAGGCAATTATGTAGGAGAACCTAGAGGCTCAGAGAGATAAAGCGACTTGGTTAAGTTTGTGAGTGAGGGTTAAAATGGAATTTTTAAAAAGATTTAATTTATTTATTTGAGAGAGAGAGCAGAACGAGAGAGAGAGAGAGAGAGAGAGAGAGAGAGAGAGAGAGAGAACGAACACGGGGGTGGGGAGGGGCAGAGGGAGAGGGAGAAGCAGACTTCCTGCTGAGCAGGGAGCCCGGTTCGGGGCTGGATCCCAGGACCCTGAGATCATGACCTGAGCTGAAGGCAGATGCTGAACCAGCTGAGCCACCCAGGTGCCCCTAGAAATGGAATTTAAACCCAGATCTGGCCTCATTCCACAGTGCTGGCCCTTGACCTGGCCCATGACCATTAACCAGATGGGACCAAGAGATGATCTCATTCTGAGTCTTTACTTTATGGAACTATGTCACACTGATACGGAGCCCCAACTACTTCCAAATCTGTATTTCCAGATTCTCTGCTCAGGTTATTTTCACATATACGTATAACAGATGTGAGTATAAATTGAACAGGAAAGGGAGTTGTTTTCAAAGGATCCAATGGGACATTTAGGAAATTCAGTCTTGCAAAAGAGTGTTCTTAAATTATTGGCTTTATCTTGTTATGTGACATTGGCAAAGCTCCTGATCATTCATGCAGCAACTGTTTATTTAGCACCTGCTATGTCCCTTGCACTGGTGTAAGTACTAGGAATGTAGGAATGGGCACCATTGCTAGCTAACAAGTCCCTGCATAAAGAAGGAAATGAATCCATAAGCCAAGCAGGTTGACCAAGGCCAAAGAAGGAAACGAACAGGGCAGCATGACCCAGCACCAAGAGTGGGAGTGGCTGCTCTGGAGAATGTGGCCACGGGGATCCTTTACGTGGAGATGCACGTGAGCTGAGAGCTGAAGGGTAAGAAGACGCCATGCATCTGGTCAACCGGAGAGCGGGCACGAAGGTCATGGTCCTTACAGGTCCTGGATGGAGCTCTGTAGCAAGCTGACAAAGAGGATGAGGGGCTGGCAAGGAAGACCAAGCACTAGCACTCGGAGAGGCAGGGAGGAAAGCAGAGGTCTGAGGGGCATGGAAGCCAAGAGAACTGTCTCGCCGCTCGAGAGGCTGTCTCATCTGGGATCATGGCCACCACTGGTGACCTTGAAACGAGGAATTTTGGTGGGAAGGTTGTCAGGCTGTATGACGGAGACCAAGCTAGACCAGTAGGTTGGAGAAAGCATGTGAAGTGAAGAAATTGAGTGTAGAAAACTCTTCTAAGAAGGTTCGCTATGAAAGTTAGCAGAGAAACAGGGCATTTGGGGTAGAAGCAAGGGGTGTAGCTGTTCTCTGCCTGTTCGTGTCCTGCTCTGGGCTCTGGGAGGGGAGCCCTTTTGTACTGCATCACCTAGACAGTCCTGCTAGAATGTTCCCAAGAGGGTTCAGCCAAGAGGAGGCAAAGGCAGGAGAGCTGAAGGCTGGAAGGAAGAGACGTAGGGTGTTCCTCCCTTCTCCTTCACTGTCTGGGGGCCTTGTCTCTAGCAGGAGCCCTGTCCCTTCCCAGGAGGGGAAGGAGCAAGCCCTTCCCAGCTGTCCCCTCCCACATGGCGCAGAGAGCACCATTTCTTTCCCCGGCCTTTCTGCACTAGGAGTTCCCAGCTCTTCCCAGCATCCTTGTTCGGTCCCTTAATGCTGTAAGTGGCCCCTTCTTTGAGGTCAGGTGAAGCATCTGAGTGAAATTTTGCTTCTTACCAGGGCTCTAACTACAGCAGAGATCTGCTTGCTTATCTTCCTTCCTTCCTTCCCCACCCTCCCTCCCTCCCTCCTTCCTTCCCTCTTTCTCGTTCTTTCTCTTCCTTCCTTCCTTTCTGTATTCCTTCCTCCTTTCCTTTCCTTTCCTTCCCTTCCTTCTTTCTTTTCCTTCCTCCCTCCCTCCCTTCCTTCCTTCCCTCCTTCCTTCCTTCCTTCCTCTTTCTCTTTCTTTCTTTCTTTCTTTCTTTCTTTCTTTCTTTCTTTCTTTCTTTCTTTCTTTCTTTCTTTCTGGGAAGGGGGATACCAGAACATGTTTGTGTGCAAGTGAGAGTAACAGGGGAGAAAAGGAGAAAATGATGATGCAGGAAAAAGCAGGATACTTGCTAGAGTGGAGGCCGCGAGCCTGCTGGAGGGGACGGGTGCCCGGGCACCTCTTCTGTGGTCACTGGAGAATGGGCGGGGAGTACAGGCACAGGGCAGGAGGGCTGTAGATTTGGTCTGATGGCCTCTAGTTTCCCTACTGAGGGATGAGCCAAGAACATTAGCTGACGAGTGCAAGGTAATTGGTAGAGATAGAAGAAAGCATGAAATAGCCATCTCTGGGATTCCTGGGTGGCTCAGTCAGTTGAGCATCTGCCTTCAGCTCAGGTCATGATCTCATGGTCCTGGGATCAAGCCTCACATTGGGCTCACTGCTCAGCAGGGAGTCTGCTTCTCCCTCTGCCTGCCCCTCGCCCTGATTGTGCTCTCTCTCTCTCTGACAAAAAATAAATACAATTGTTAAGAAAAAAAAAAAAAGAAATAGACATCTCTAAGAATGGGAAAATGAACTTTCTAGGAAAGGTTGGTAGGCTTGCCAGGTCTGAGAAGTGCCAATTTGAGGTTTGTGGTCACGAATTTAAAGAGCAGCCCGTCAGCAGAGCTGTGTTTTTCTCCAATATTGTTCGGCTGCTCTGGCACAGGCCTGGAGAAGGTGGAGGGCTGGGGCTTCATTAGCCAAGTTCCTCTGGCGGGAAGAGGGGGCCGAGTTCACTGAGGGGGCTAGCCAGGGCCCGACAGTCATGACGGAGCAACGACTCTCTGTGGAGTGAGGAGGGAAGGAAGGCCGAGCACAGGGGAGAGTGGGCACAGGTGACAATGGGAACAGGTGGGAGGGTTGACAAAGCACAGCGGTTGTGGGGGGGGGGAGCTGTTGCCCCTGACTGCCAAAGCTCGTGGGAGGTTGGTACCAGAAATCATGGGATTTGGAGCACACCGTGGTGGCTCAGAAGGGCAAGGATTTGAAAGTGGAGGGCACCTGGGTGGCTCATTCAGTTAAGTGGCTGCCTTAGGCGCAGGTCATGATCCCGGGGTCCTGGGATGGAGCCCTGAGTAGAGTTGCCTGCTCAACAGGAGCCTGCTTCTCCCTCTCTCTCTCCCTCTGCCCCTGCTTGTGCTCACTCTCTCAAATAAATAAATAAAACCTTTAAAGAAAATAAAATGCAATCCATCATTTGTTTATTCAATCACATGTGAGCACTGTTGTGTGCCAGGCCTACCTCTCTCCTTTATCTCTCTGGGCCACCCTGCAGGGAGAGATTATTATTTTTTTAAACTTATATTCAATTACTTAACATATAGTGTATTACTAGTTTCAGAGGTAGAGTTCAGTGATTCGTTGGTTGTCTATAACACCCAGTGCTCATTACATCATGTGCTGGAGGAAGAGATTATTATACTCATTTTTATAGATGAGGGAGCACAAGCTCAGGGTGGTGAAACCTCTCCCAAGGTCCTACAGAATCTGACTCCAGGAAGGCTCATTATCTGGTCCAGGGAAACTGGCAGGGGAAGAACCAAAATACATGGTGTGTGCAAAGTTCTATGGCCATTTGGAAGTTAGAAAGATTGATTCTGTTCTGGGAGAGGGGGTGGGGGCATGTGAGCTCCCTTCCAGGATGAGTGGCAATGCACGTGGGGAGATGGAGAGGCAGGACTTCAGGCAGAAGTGAGAGCTGAGCAAGGTCACGGTGACATGACACTCCCCGGTGTGACCCACGATTGCTGAGTAAAGGCAGTCAGGGGCAACCGCTAAGCAGGGCTCCTAAGCTTGTCTACAGCCCCGGGATTCACGGATACCCTTAAGCGGGCCCCACAAACCCCAGGACATTGTTTCACAATTGCGAGCGTGTGTATATTTTTCTTTCCTGGAGAGACACTTTTTATTGTCATCAGATTCTTAAAACTGGGACGGCGACACATTGCGTATTGGGGGCTCAGTGAATCTTTGGCGAACGCATGAAAGAATGAATGAATGAGCACCTGGAACAGAGAACAGAGTCCATCTCTCCAGGGTGACTCCGTGCATTTCCTGGATAGTTTGACTGAGGGTACAATCCACGAAAACAAGGCTTCTCCTGTACTAGGTTCTAAGATTAACCCGATACCTGTCAGTCCCGAGACCACGCTGGGCCTGGAGGTGGGAATGGGGTGAGTGGGTGTGGCCACACCTGACTTCGGGGTAAGGCTCCTTGGACAGCGCCCCGAGGTGTCTTAGAAGGCACAGTGGCCAAGATGGCCCAAACGGTTTCTTTTCTCCTTCTACATCCAACCATCGGCTGATTGGCATCCGTATCCTCCTCGTGCTCCTGCACTTCATTCTGCTCCTAGGACCTCACTTGGGCCACTGCAGCAGTCTCAGTGGACCTGCTCCCCTGCTGTGGACCCCTGCCTCTCTCACATCCACCCTTCGTGGGGTCGGAGGGATGTTTTAAAACACTTAAGATTGCCAGGAATGTGGCTTTCTTTCTTGAGAGAGCTATGCTTCTAAAACTTGAACACACACTCGAGTCAAATGGGGGTCTTGCTAAAATCCAGGCTGTGATTCAGCTGCTCTGGGAAGAGGCTGGAGACCTTGTATTTCTAACAAGCTCCCAGGTGAGGCAGGAATCTTGGACCACATTAGGAGTAATAAAGACTTAGAGAAGAATCCAAACTTCCTGCCCAAGTCTTACTTTATCAGGCCCCTTCCCAGCAGTCCCACTCCCTCCGCCCCCCATCCCCATCCTGTTCTTCTCTGCTTGAGCTGTAGCCACACTGGCCTTCATTCCCGGAGTGTGCCAAGTTGTTCCTGCCTCAGGCCATTTGCACGTGATGTTCCCATTGCCTAGAACGCCCCCTTCCTGGAGCTCCACATGGCTTGCTCCTTCTACTTATTTAGATCTTAGCTCCCCTTACTTCGCACCACTTACCCTTCTTCGAATTTATTCTGGTAATATATTTGTTGACTTGCGAACTTCCAGTCTCCACTCTCAGGTTTGTTGCATGGGAACAAGGACTTGGTTTCCTTCACTTGGCCTATCCCAGAGCCTGGCACATGGCGGGTGCCCCTCTCGTGCCTGCTGGGTCTAAGCATGAACTTGCCCACGCGGCTTCCGTGATGTTGAGACACACGCAGGGTTTTGCAAGCTTCAAAGACTCAGTGTTCAGGTAAAGCAGGTGCCTGAGGCAGAGGAGAGGGGGGAAAGGAAGGCGAGAAAACTCTATATTGAGGATGCCACAGAAAAAGGCTCAAGAGGCTGGAGATGAAGTTGAACCTAAGAATCACCGCATAATGCATGAATTCATCGAACCAGGAGACTCGCTCGGGAGGAAAAGGAAAGTGACCAACATTAGTTCAGTGAGTTAACAAAGGTGCTTGGAACCGTGCTGCCTACTGTAAGCATTTAACCAATAAAGAAAATAAATATGTCAGACCCTTACTTGGTGACCACCGCTTTGCAGAATTCTCTCTGTTCACCCTCAAATCACGTGACCTCCATCCTGCAAATGAGGAGACAGTCTCTGAGATTAGAGAGGGCTTGCCGGGGGTCAGACAGCCATTCCGAGCCAGAACTGAGAACCCCACTCCCTGAAACAGCTCCGGGCCACACTCCCTGTCCTCTCCCCACTTTCTGCTGCGGCCCAGCACCTGTTACCCTCCGCCACCCTGGGCATTCATTCCACTTCTTTCGTTCTTGTCTGTCTTCTCTGGCCAGAATACAAACTCCCGGAGGGTAAGGATTTTTGTTTTGTTCGCTACTGATTCCCTGAGCCTAGAATAGGGCCGGCCACATAAGGAAACACTTGAGGAGTACTTACTGAACTTTAAAGGGATGAATGGAGGGATTATTTTTAAAGCGTTGCTTTCTGTGCCTCTGAGAGACCGTTCGGTAAGCATGCGGCTAAGGGTACCCCCTGAACCTGCTTGAGAAGGGCACCCGTGCCTCCGAGATGGAGCGGGTAGGAAGGCGGTGGTTGGCTGACTGGTTTCAGCAGATCGGAAGGAAGGCCGTGTCCACAGAGGAGGGCCTGGGAGCTCGGAGCCTGGCGGGACAGCAACCAGAGAGCTAGCGCTTGTCCAGTCTCCAGCCCTAACAACACTGCCGGGCAGGCAATTACTCCTCTCAGGATCTGGCTTCCTACCTGAAGTGGCCCTGGAGGGAAAATGTGCCAACCAGGCCCCAGTGGCAATCACGGCATAAATAGGCACTTATCAGGAAACCTCTAGTGAATTGAGTTGAAGTGAGTCTGTCACTCAAGCCTGGCAGCTCTCGATGCTGAACAGATTTTTCATCAACTGGGACATACTATAGACAGTCCCTGGAGAGAGTTCTTTGGGCCCACTGACCTTCCTCTGCACCAACGCTTCTCAAAGTTCAGGCTCCCAGACCCGTGGCAGTACCCGAGGACTTGTTAGAAACACAAACTCTTGGGACGCCTGGGTGGCTCAGTCGGTTAAGCGTCTGCCTTTGGCTCCCGTCATGATCCTAGGGTCCTGGGATCGAGCCCCGCATCGGGCTCCCTGCTCAGCGGGGGTCTGCTTCTATCTCTCCCTCTGCCTGCTACTCCCCCTGCTTGTGCTCCCTTGAGCTCTCACTCTCTCTCTCTCTCTTTGGCAAATAAATAAATAAAATCTTAAATAAGAAAAGAAATGCAAATTCTCCAGCCCCATCCTCAAACCACTGAATGAGAAACCTTAAGGGTGGGATCCATCACTGCCTATTACCAAGCCTTCCAGGAGATTCTGATTCACACTCAGGTAGAAAACAACAGGGGCACAGTTCCCTTTCAGGGAAGTTACTACTCTCCTGCAAGGACCATGGGCCAGGCTAAGGTGACAGTCAGAGATGGGGGGCTTCATAGATACAGAATAGGGAGTACTGTTTTAAATCAAGTGAGGAGTGGAAAGGGTCAAGAGTTAGGGAAGAAGCCCCTTGTGGTTCAGAAAATTATCAGTGGACGGGTGAGTTTGCAAAAGCACACTTTAAAGTTATCATAGTTTTGTATTTTAGTTTTGAAATTTCAAATTACATTAAAGGAAGGGTTTTTTTTTTTTAAAGATTTTATTTATTTATTTGACAGAGAGAGACACAGCGAGAGGGGGAACATCAGCAGGGGGAGTGGAAGAGGGAAAAGCAGGCTTTCCCGCAGAGTGGGAAGCCTGATGCAGGGCTCGATCCCAGGAACTGGGATCATGACCTGAGCTGAAGGCAGACGCTCAACGACTGAGCCACCCCGGCGCCCCTAAAGGAAGGTTTAATATAAACTGCCTCCCGGTACTATGTGTAGAGTTCAGGCAGGAATGCAATGCTGGGGCCCTACCTCCTGTTCAATTCTCATTCTTCAAAAAAGAGGGGAGAGACAGACAAGACAGCCAGAGACAAAGTGCCCAGGCCTGGGCTGGCCTGAAAGATAGGATTAATTCAGTATAGGATGTGCCTGAAGAACTCATGAAATGGGTTGCACAACTTCATGGAGCTCCTGCTGTGGGCCAGGCGCTGTATTTGGCTCTGGGAAGAGGCTACAAAGATAAATTAGCTGGCCACTTCTGAAGCAAAGGCACTTACAAGAGAAAATTCAGAGATATTCCTTCTGGATAGCAGATGTTAGAAGTATGGAATTGTGTGCTTTTGATTAGAGTCTTGGCTTTTCAGTTTAGCCAAGTAACAGGGCACATGTGAACCTGGCAGGAGGTGGGAGTGTGGGTGGGGAGAGTGGGGGATGGGTTGCAGCTTGAATGCTGAGTTAGAAGGCACAGACAGGCCTGCACACCCAGGCCAGTGGTAGTACTGTGCCCCGGGGGGTCTGGGGCCATGGTTAGTAGATCTGAGGTTGGCTTGTAGCAATTACTAGCAATTATCCAGTGACATATGTGTCAGGATCAATTTAGGTCCACACATTAACTCATTCTTTATAGGAACCCTGATGCAGAAACTCAGACACTCAGAGGTGAGCTCACTTTGCCCAAGTCACATAGCTAGGTAGAGTGTCATTTTGAACCCAGGCTGTCTGCTCTAGAGCACGCCAAGCCCATGACAAATCAATGGGCCACCCCAGGCGTCTGGACTCGTCTGCTGGGTTGGGGTGGTGGAGGGAAGGGATACTTATTTTGGTGAGTAAACAGGTTCCTGAAGAAAGCCCTGCTGTCTTTCTCCAGGCCTGAGCATTCGTTCCCTTTGGCGTAGACAATCGAGCGTCCAATGCTCTGCGAACCAGCCGGAGGACAAGTACTTTAGGCCCCTTCCCACTAGATGGCGGCCCCTAAACCCACATGGAAATCCTCGAACCTTCACTGTCCCCATCTTCCAAGGGTTCAGCAGCGGCTGCAGAATTGCAGGAAGCGGACCCTCCGGCCCCTGCCCCGCCCTATCCGGGGGTCGTGGGAAGCCCCCAGGCTGGAGGCGGGAGTGCGGTGGGGAGGGGCGGGG
>LNAC01000022.1:6066636-6113731 GCA_002007465.1 Ailurus styani
GTGCCGAGGGGCGCCGCTCGTCCCGCCCTCCCCGCTCGCGGATTCCCTCCCGAGGCTCCCGCGCCCCCCGGGCTCCCCGCCTCGGCCACCCCGCGGCCCCGATGCCGAGGCATGGATAGAGCGGCGCTGCGCGCGGCGGCGATGGGGGAGAAGAAGGAGGGCCGCGGCGGGGGGGCCGCGGCGGCCGCGGACGGGGGCCCCGGGGCCGCAGCCAGCCGGGCGCTGCAGCAGTGCGGGCAGCTCCAGAAGCTCATCGACATCTCCATCGGCAGCCTGCGCGGGCTGCGTACCAAGTGCGCCGTGTCCAACGACCTCACCCAGCAGGAGATCCGGACCCTGGAGGTAAGGGGGCCGCGCGCCCAGGAAGCGGCCCCCGGCACCTCCCTCGCTCCCCGGCGCACCCCTTCCCAGACGCATCCTGGAGCTCGGGTCGCCCCTTTGAGGTTGCTTCTCCGTCCTCCACTCGCTGATGCGGCGGCCTGGGGACCCAGGACCAGCTCCTCACCTTGGGCGGGATGGGGGGGGAGGGGCGGAGTGGGAACTGGGGTGGAGGCTGGAGGCGCCCGTGGGCGGGGTGGGCTGCCCGCGGGCATTCCATGCTTCCCCATCTCTGCCCCCACCCCGTTTCCATTTTGCGGGGCTGCAGGACTCATTCTCCCACTGAGTCACACGCTGGACTTTTCTCTGTGTGACTGTGACGAGCAGCCGTGGGCCGGGGTGACGAGGCGTGGGGGGGGGTCCCCCTGAAGTGTGACCACATGCCCGCCATTCTCTCTCTCTCTCTCTCTTTCTCTCTCTCTGTGTCTTCCCCTCACCCCCCAGACTCCGGCTTGTTCCTTCCTTTCCTCTCCTCCCAGGATTTTTGTCTGCCGCTTTTCAAAACGTGTTTGCTGAAACTGCATTTTTACTGCTCAGGCATTTGGTGCTTTCCTTCGCACAGCCACACAGCATTTCACTGCTCGAAATATAATTACCCACCGACTCCCCCACTCCTCCTCACACACTGGATTTTGGTTTAGGGAGGACCGTGCTGGGGCACGACGCCTTTGGTGGGAAGATGACACTATTTAAGGGGTTTTGGAGGAGCCGGTCTCCAGTGTAAAGAAGAAATCAGATATGCAGGCCCTCCTCCCTCAAATTATAACCGGGAAGTGCAGTATTAGAAGGATTTGGAAGCACCAGTTAGAAGGGTGGTTGGGTTCTCAGAAGGGGGAGGGGGGAGTCTCATCCTCCCCCATACACAATAGAGGGAAACTAGTGCATTCCCAACTAGCTTTTGTCCAGAGACTGGAAAGGCTGCGAAACGCCAGGCACCACTTAATTGCTACCCCATCTTGAAGAAGTGCCTTCTTTCCACCTTGTGCTGGCACATCTGGCCTTCTGCAGATCTGGGGATGTTTTGTTTTATTAGAACCTTAGTTTCTCAACCTCCCTGCTCCCCACCCCCCCCACCCCTTACTGCTGATTGCCTTTGCCAGCTGTCAGAGGGCCAGCCCGTGATCTGAGCACACCAGAAGCCCGAATCCCTGTTGGATCCAAAATGCTGGGGGGGTCACTTCTCTCCTGCAGTTCTGTTTTCTTAAGAGCTGCAAAACCAGGGACATTGGAAGCATCTATCGAATCGGTGCTGGCTAGTCTTTTTGTTCCAG
Source organism: Ailurus styani (assembly GCA_002007465.1). Taxonomy (NCBI): domain Eukaryota; kingdom Metazoa; phylum Chordata; class Mammalia; order Carnivora; family Ailuridae; genus Ailurus; species Ailurus styani. The sequence goes on from LNAC01000022.1 coordinate 6,068,286, forward strand.
TTGCTATAGCAGTGATGACCAGGGCTTTGCTTAAAAAACAAACTCACCAACAATGCCCCCCCCGCCCCCACCGCCCCCAGCTGTCCCTTCTTGCATGCATGCTGCTGTTTTCCAAGTGGTGAGAGAAACTGGTTTCTTGAACACAGCCGAATGTGTTTGCCCAGCAAAGTTCAGTTTTTAAACTGACACAATAGGGGGCCTGTGTGGCTTCGTTGTGTGTTGGGGGGGCATCGTCATCAGGCAGCATGTGTCTGGTTGGACTGCTGTTACTGAGATGAGAAGAAAGTTCTCTGTGTGGGCCTCTCTTGGACTGTCCCCATGTCGCTCAGAAGAGCTCCTGGTGCACAGAGTGGATGCAGGAGAACTGATTCCTGTTCACTGGAAATGGAGCCTTGCCTCTAGATACCCTGACTTCCAGAGGGGTTTGTTTTGGCAAAAGTATGGCATCAGGAGACCCCAAAGCATCCCGCTCCTTAGCTCCCTGGGCTGTGTTTATTCAGTGGTCTCCCTCCCAAGGGTTTATTAGAGGATGGGCTCTGGCAGCCATAAACCCATCCAAAGGCCCAAAGAGGAGTACCCAGGTCCCTGTTCTCTCCATCGTGATGTGGGTTTGAATCCATCCCGTTCCCTGAAAAGGCAGGACCTGCTTTGTTTTCTGGGATGGGAATTTAGATCCCAGGAACTGGTTCCCTAGGGCTGCCTCCAGCTAGTTTGAATGAATCTCTTCACCTTGGAAGCCTCAGCCTCCTAACTTGAACAGGGAGGCCAGAGTGTATCTCCCCAGGCTCTCGTGGCTCTAAATTCAGTGGTTTAGTGAAGGGGCCTTAGTTGGGTTGACTCAATCGTTTGTTACACATGCGCCCGTTTAAAAATAGTTCTAAGACCCAGGTTTACCAAACTGATAAAATCGGGGGGAAAAGCGTATTCGTCATAGAGTTCTCCTGATAGGGACAGTGTGGTGGATGGCTTTGGATTCAGGTTTGGGGTCTGTGTGACCTTGGGCAAGTCCCGTGACTTCTGAACCTCAAGCTTTCCCATCTGTAAAATGGGGATGAGACAACAGAAACCTGCAGTGTTGGGAGTCTGTAAGTCTGTGTCTTACTATCAAAACATTTTGCCTATCAGCTTTCCCTAGGGAGGGTCCCGTGGCATTCACGACCCACGCCACCTTCAGGGGAAGGTACTTCTATAGAGCTGGCTCTTGTTTCTTGGAGGTGGCTGATCCAGGCCGGGAGATAATCCCACCAGCGTGTAGTGAGGTAGGCAGGGCAGTGGCGAAATCTGCTCTGGCTTTCTTTTCTGTGCTGCGGGCTCCTCTCCCGTCATATTCCAGGCCAGGACCCCCAGAGACCATGCTTGCAATGTTGGATTCCTGGCTTTTGAAGAAAGGGGTTGACCAGAGGGCTTGGCTTATGCAGCTGCACCCAACTTCTCCCAGAATGTTAGGAACCCCAGCCCACTCTGGCCTTCATTCAGGAAGCACTTGCTGGCAGAAATGGCACGTGGGCCTCCATCGGATTGTCGCCTGGAAGTCTCTGACTTGGGCGCACCAGCTGGTGTCCCGGATTGCGTGTTGTGATGAGCGGGAGTCAGCGAGTCTAGCTGTCCTGTGAGGACTTTTCTTGGTGTAGCGGTCCTGTTTGGGATTCAAAAGAGTGGAAGGAGCCCGGGCTTAATGTTTGCCTCCTACCTATCAGCCGGTGTGCTGGACCCTTCTCAGCCTTCTGATATTTCCTGGAAATCCACCAACCTTCACCCCACAGTTGTTTCTTTCTAGGTGGGGGGGAAAGGGAGACAGAATCTGCACTCAGAGTCCGAATCTGTGAACAGTGCTGTGAGGCTACGTCATCCTAGCCGAAGGTGTGCCCCGTCTCCATCAGACCCTCCCAGGGGGTCTGAGAACTCCACCGAGGCGGGATAGAATGTTCTCGTTCCCAGATGTACTCACAGCGGAACACCTGGCCGGCCTCACAGCTGAGCCTGGAGCCCCCATGCCAGTTCATTCCCTCATGTGTTCATCCTTTGTGGGCCAAGTCTCTGCTGGGCTCTGGGGAGATAGCAATGCCTCATGAAGATTCACGTTTAGGGGCATGGTAACTTTGTCCTCTTCTGCATCCCTACTGGTACTTTCCAGAAGAGGCCAAGGCATACCAAGTCTCCCCACCTTGCGCTCTTTTAGAGAGAAACCCCTCCTATGCAAGTGACTCGGAGAAAGGAGTTTCCAAAGGCCCATGGGCCTTGCTGGGAAGGAGACACTGGGGAGCTGTGGTGGGTATAGTCTGCGTTTGGCCCCTTCCCTGAGGTGTTGTCCAGGAGCCCGGAGGCACCTGGGGGAGGCCCTGTGCCTGGGAAGGTCAGTGGGGCTTGCCTTTCACCCAGCTGGATTGTGGGTGACCCAGAGGTCAGAACCCTGCTGTGCAGAGTACCCGAGCTCTGCCCGTGGTCCTCCGCCCCCCTCCCACCGGAACTGCTGGGAAGGAGAGGGGATGCCATTTGTCCTCACAGATCAGGTCCGTGGACCTTGCATGAGCGTCTGTTCACTCAACACACCTTCGCTTATTCCTGGTTTGCTTGCTGAGGTAGCAGCAGTCACTCTGGGAAGGATTCTGTGGTAGGGAGGTTGCTCTCCTGGTCTTTGGGGGACACTTGGAGTCCAGTGGGGAGCCAGGCAGGTGAACCATAGTGCCTCCAGTAACATGGCTTGCTGACTGCTTAGGGATTGGGAATCTGACCGAGTGGTTGGCCAGGCCAGCCTTCTGTTGTCGTGGGAAGTATTCCCAGAGTCTTGGTGTCCCATCCCAAACCGCGTCCCCGGCAGAACTTGGAGCGAAGGCAGGTTTCCCTTTCCCCGACCAGCCGTTGCTCCAGAGTGGGCCATTTCTCTCCTGTTCCATTGCCAGAGTGTCAGCCTCCTGCTGGAGGGGTGCAGAGATGGGGCACTGTCCCCTTTGGTGTCTCCTTTGGCCTTGGCAGCTCTTCAGCCCCTGGTTCCCCAGCGGTGGCCTGGAGAGGGTGCGACTGTTTTCCGAGGCTGTTTTCCGGGTGGTGCTAGAAGGCCTCACCGTGTCCATAGCCCAAGTTCATGTGTGCCAGGAGGCCGCTGGCTTGTTGCCTGGGGACAATAGTGGGAAGGCCCCCTTCCCCTCTGGGCTGGCCCCATGTTCCGGGGAGCTGCATTCCCCACCACAAGGATTCTGGCCCTGCCTGCTGGCTGTGGTCTGGAGAGGGACAGTGGAGGGCCTGGTCCTCGGTGGCAGTGTCTGCAGTCGTGGGGAGATGGAGCAACACCTGTGACCACGTCTCTCTAAGCTGTGCTTTTAAAAAAGTCTACGTCTTTTCAGAAGAGAGGGATTAGAATCTTCTCTTGTGTTCAGTAAAAAGAGAAAGCCATGCAGGTGCCTTTGGGGTGATGGGAATGGGCCTGCCCCCCAGTGAGGGTGGACATGGAACAGAAACAGTCCTGATCACCTGTTCTGGGTGGAGCACTCTGCTAGGCCCTTGGCATATTAGTGCCTTAGGAGGGTTTAGTCTCGTTTTGCATATGAAGACATCGCGGGCTCAGAGGCCATAGGAGACTGAGTGAGTACAGGGACCGGACCTGGGTTGCCTGGTCTTCAGAACCTACATTCTGAACTTTGCAGCTGGTTCTAGCAGCCATGCTGGCCATTCTGATCAGGATCGTGGCTGCTGAGCCTCGGGAAGTGGCCAGTAACACGGGCAGCCCAGGGGTGTTTGCTGGGTGGCTCATTCCTGGTGACTGGGCCTACTGGTGGCTGCAGCAGGCTGTGCAGCCTCTGAGCTAGGCTTGGGGCTGCTTCCCTCAAGTTCAAAGACAGGTCTGTGATGCAACCAGCCCTGCGCTGGTGTCACTCTGAGAAACGAGAAGCTGCCTGGAGATCAGCTTGCTCATAATTTTTTTAATGGGTACCTGCTTTATTCTCTCCGAGTATGTGCAGTATATTCTTTAGCTTTCTACTTTTTACAAAAATATTTTGGAAACACACATAGTGGTCTGTGTTTGGTGGAAAAAAAAGAAAATACAGATGAACAAAAGAAAAAAAAAAACACCCAGAATGCCACTTCTCAGATCTGGTTAATTCTTATGAACATTTTGCTGTATATTCTTCAAGTGTTTCTGTCCTCATTTGCATACAGACCTACACGTATATATTTGTGGAGCATACCATGTGCACTGCTTTATTTTTTTTTTAAAGATTTTATTTATTTATTTGACAGAGGGAGACAGCGAGAGAGGGAAAACAAGCAGGGGGAATGGGAGAGGGAGAAGCAGGCCTCCCACCAAGCAAGGAGCCTGATGTGGGGCTCGATCCCAGGACCCTGGCATTATGACCTGAGCCGAAGGCAGACACTTAACCTACGGAGCCACCCAGGCGCCCCATATGCATTGCTTTATAACAAAGCATCTCTTCTCTACATCAGTACATACAGATGTACACGGTCGCTGTCGGTGGCTGCATTGTGTGGTCATACAGAGCACCGAGCCAGTCCTCCCAATGTTGGCCATTCAGGCTGTTTTCAAGTCTTGCTATTACAAATCACGCTGCACAGAGTCTCTTCCTAGAAGTAGAATTTGCTGGCTCAAAGTACAGGAACACATGCAATCCTAATCCTGTTCTTTTAAAATCTTTGGGGCGTAGGGGCACCTGGGTGGCCCAGTTGGTTAAGGGTCTGCCTTCAGCTCAGGTCATGATCCCAGGAGTCCTGGGACTGAGCCCCGCATGGGACTCTCTGCCCAGCGGGGAGTCTGTGTCTCCCTCTGCTCCTACCCCCCTGCTCGTGTGCATGTGCACTCTCTTTCTCTCTCTCACGCTCTTCCTCCCTTAAATAAAATATAAAATAAAATAAAATAAAATAAAATAAAATAAAATAAAATAAAATAAAATAAAATCCTTGGGGCATAATATATCGCCCCTTCCCCAACATGAGTTGCCAGGATTTATAAGATGGTGGCCTTCGTGCCTTTACCCCTTGGCCCTTGCGTCTGTATCCACCGTGAGGGCGAGGACCGTAACCAGGAGATAGGAGGGACACAGTCCCAGATGCAGAGGTACTGGGTTCTGTGGCAGGAATTACGGGTTCTAGTTTTGCAGCTGCCGTGGTTCGTGTCGAGGACTGTGGATTCTAGTTTTGTGGTCGCCTGCAGCAAAGTTGGGAGGGGACTCAATTAGAAAAGGGAATGTTCCTTGACCCAAGATGGCGAGAGGGAGTGCTGGGTGTCAGGCCTTTCTCTGTCCAGGGACTGGGCACCAACGTGCGGTGAGGTCTTTATCCTCTGGGAGCTCACGAAAGGCACCTCACTGAACTGGAGCCTTGTTTTCCTCACCAACCACAAATATTGATCGGATAGCACTTTGGGGTGTCTTGGCAAGAGGGTTTCAAAGGATCTTGGGCTTTCCATCTGGTCTGACCCGTGTCATCATGCAGGCAAGGCAGGCGACTGAGGGCCTGAGGGGGAAGTGACTCGGCAGGAATCCCTGTGAGAGAATTAACCTTGTCAAAGGGACCAAGCCCTGGGCTGGGATTCAGGCCGCAGGAGGGCAGGGGCATCTAGACTGACAGCAGCTGCCTACTTTCTCCCCGTCCTATGCTGCTGGGGTCCCTTCCCAGCCCCAATCTCGGTATCTTAGGGACCCCGGGCAGTGGAGAGATCCTTGGGGAGCAGCTTTGGGTACCCTGTGGGTGGACCCTCTTTTGAAAACCTGTCTAGCCAGTGGGCTGGCTCAGTCAGAAGGGGCTCTCTGAGTCTTTGAACCTGACTCTACTTTCAAGGGCTTCTCATCCTTCCATTGAAAGGTCCTGTGGGGGGTGCCTGGGTGGCTCAGTGGGTTAAAGCCTCTGCCTTTGGCTCAGGTCATGATCTTAGGGTCCTGGGATCAAGCCCCGCATCCGGCTCCCTGCTCAGCAGAGAGCCTGCTTCTCCCTCTCCCTCTGCCTGCCTCTCTGCCTCCTTGTGATCTCTCTCTCTGTCAAATAAATAAATAAAATCATAAAAAAAAAAAAAAAAGAAAGGTCCTCTGGGACTTGGGTGCATGAACTTTTACTCCTGTAGGGCCTGCTGCTTGTCGTAAATTGGTGCAGATGTTGCATTATCTGCCATGATACATTGTTGTTGGTTTTAATGTCAAGGTAACATTGTAAGTTATTTGCTAACACTCCCAGAAGATACAACCTTTTGATCCAATGCCTTTGTGTCCATCTTGGCTTTTGGCTTTCTGCCCCATCCCAGACCCCAGGAAGAGATAGGGAGAGGTACGCCGGGGACAGATGCTGGGATCAGAAATGCTTTGTCATTTGTTCGTAGGCAGGACTGCTCCTCATCTGCGTCGAAAAAGCCTCAATTCGAGCTGCAGCCACTTACAAAACCTATATGTTTATATGGATCTCTAGTTCTCTGCCATTCTGGCCTTGGTGGGCAGCAATGTGTTTTAACTGGGCAGATTGCCTTTCAAAATAATGGAGCTCATGTATCCTGTTTGCTTGCCATTTTTCTCCCCCTTTTCATTCTTCCACCCACAGAATAATTGCAAGAATGAATTAAGACTTGTGTTTAAAATAAAATAAAAAATAAAAAAGAGGGGGAAAGAAAGCATGGTGCAGTCCATGGAAACACCAGCTATTGTTAGGAGAAGTAACTTTTTGCACAGAATAAACTACAGATGCCAGTCTGTAACATTGATGAGGGTTTTGCTTTCCTGGTGAGATAAACTGCTTATGAAATGGTGGGGCTTTCTTCAGCGTGGCGCCCAGCGGTTTTGAGTCCCAAGTTAGCTAATTAATTTGGGTTTGGTTTGGGCATGGATGAGCAGGACCAGCTTCATTCATGGGGCATTCAGAGTTTTTGTTGGTGGGGAGAAAAGTTACAGGCATGTTTGAAAAGTGACTTGAGTGTTCTCCGTCCTTGGGCATTGTCTGAGAGCCTCCACCCCCTGGTCTGGGGCCCTTTGCAGCTTTTCCCATATTGTATCTGTGAAAGAGGCCTTCTTGTGGTTGAGAATGCCCACGTCAGCCTCCTCCCTCCTGGAGATTCCGGAAGATGATTGGCATTTTAAAGGCTCTGAGAAGTCCTGCAGCAAGTATTCCCAAACTTATTATTTATCCAGGGCTCTTTATTCCACTGAACATAGTTGGGGAAATACTTCCTTAAGCCATGAACAGGGAAAGAGACAAGAAAGTGTCAGCTTAGCTTTATGTTTTTATGTTGCTGGGGTCCCCTTTGAGATTCCAGTTTAAATCAGGCGGGTTGAGGTGAGGTTGGTGACTCCCTAGACTTACCAAGCTGTGTGGGGTTGCCTTTTGTCAAGGGAGGTGCTTTCCAAAGGGAGGCAGAGTTGTGTTGTGGGCACCATACTAGCACTTAAAGACCTATTTCACTAAATCCTCTCAACTAGGTGAGGAAAGCAGGCCCAAAGAGGTCTGGGTGCCTGGAGTCCTTGCTCCTGCTCTTGGCCCCACATGCCAGTTCGCCCGGTGGCAAGGGCACGCTCACTCAGGGTCTACCGGGAATCTCGTGACCTTGCTGGTGGGCAGAAAACAATCCAAGAGAAATGCAGATGGCTATGGGTGTGTTTGAGCCTGGGGCTGCTGAGGGCAGGGGAAGGGCTGGGCTGCAGACATGGAATGCGTTTTAAAACAAAAAAGGAAATGCTGGCTCAGAAGGGAAAGGAAAGGAAGCAGCTTCCTGTTTCTCGGGCTGGCTTTTTTGCAAGGAGGAGCTCTTTCTAGACCCTTGGCCGATGGAGGCATGGGTCTGCTGGGGCCGCTCTGTGTCCCCTGGACATGCTGCTCTCATACCACTGCCTGAGGTCTCGGAATAGAGGGCTGGTTTCACCCTTGTTCATTTTCTCCAGATTACTGATCACATGGATGCGTGGTTTCTGAAATGACTATCTATCCGCGTTACAAAATAGGTGTATCAGAACAGCTGACTTTTACTGCGAGCTGACTCTGTGCCTGGCCCCCCTGTTAGGGGTTTTATGTGCCATTTACTCCCGCCAGCAACCTTGTGAGGAAGATCCTATTGTTATCCCCATTTTACAGAGGGAGAAACTGAGGTACAGAGAGGCTAAGTGACTTGCCCAGAGGCACACAGCTAAGGAGAGACCAAGCTGTGACTTAAACCCCAGGCAGTCTTACTGACCTGCTTATCCTGTGTGCCTTGCATTTGCAAATTCCGTTCTCTTCCTCCTGAAATACCTGTTGGGATAGAATAATTTTTTAAGACTCTGGTGGCCTTTGTCTGGGATCCAGAGGGCAGCCCCAAAGCCTGGGCTGGGCCCTGGTGATTTTTAGCTAAAATGCCTGAGTTTGAGTGTACATGTGCAAACTCTATTATGGAAATGTTAAACATGTACAAAAGTAGAATGTTAGGATGAACCCCCACATAGTGATCCCCCATTTTCAGTAATAACCAGCTCTAGCCAGTCTTGGGTCATCTGTGGCCTTTGCCCTCTGAGTAAGCCTGGTTTGGGGAGTGGCGGCACTGGGCGGGTGGCCTTAAGGAAGCGGAGTGACCCGGTGAAGTCTTCTCGTGCGGCCCCCGGCCTCTGAGCGGAGTGGTACCTACCCTAGCCAGCTGGGGAATCTATACTTTTTCTTACCCCACGACCGTCTCCCTCTCCCTTGGAAGCTCGCTTTGGCTTCTGGCAGCCCACATGGTGCAGGGAGGCCATGCCACGAGCTAAGCCCAATCTCCTGGCTGCACCTGACACCTGTTCTCAGATGCTGAAGCCCAGGAATGGTACATCGCCCTCCTTAGTGCCCCCCGCCCCGCTGTGGGCCACCGGAGCCTGCGGTCGCTCTGTGGCGGCCCCCATTTCCAGTCCACCCATCTTCCAGGCTCTGGTATCTCCTCTTCTGTCTCTTCTCTTTATCCACATACCACGCGATGTGTGTACTTCAGCCAATATTTCTTGAGCACTGCTGAGGGCGGGCCCGGGGAGCGGAGTGGGCGATAAAGGGCAGGGCCAGTTTCCGGGCCTTCCCAGCTTGCTTGCCCCCTTCGGGCTCCGTGTCTCACGGTTCTGCTCAGTCCCTCCTGAACGCCTGACCTTGCTGACCACCCTCTGGCTTCTTTCCTCTGTGTTTTCTTGCCTCCAGCAAAGGTGGTTTCCTTTGTTGTTGTTGTCGTTGTTTTGCCTCTTGCTGTATTCTCACCAGCCTTTCTCAGGTGCACTGACACTTTTAGCTAGCTGCTTCTGATCTGGGTTGGCCTCCCGAACACAATCACCATCAGGAAAGGATGGCCTTTTTTTTTTTTTTAAGATTGTTTATTTATTTATTTTACAGTAAGAGAGAGATCACAATGAGGCAGAGAGGCAGGCAGAGACAGAGGGGGAAGCAGACTCCCTGCTTGAGCAGAGAGCCCGATGTGGGACTTGATCCCAGGACCCTGAGATTATGACCTGAGCCGAAGGCAGAGGCTTAACCCACTGAGCCACCCAGGCGCCCAGGAAAGGATGGTTTTGAGCACTAAGGAGGACATTGAAGGGTACAGTGAGGACCTCAGGGTGGGCATGGGCTCTGGGGGCAGAAGGCCACGCACAGGTCTGGACTATAGTCCTTGCTTGCTCTATGACTTTGGGCAAGTTCCTTAGCTCTCTGAACCTCACTTTCCTTGTTAAGTTAAAGAGGAATAGGAATAGGTTTCTTTTGGACTTGTGTGAAGTATTGCTGGGATACGTAGGGAAGGTGTGTTGGACAGTGCCTGGTACTTAGAAGAGATTCGGTACTTTTCTTTTAATTTATTTGACAGAGGGAGTGGCAGGCGGAGGGAGAGGGAGAAGCAGGCTCCCTGCTGAGCAGGGAGCCCAACGCGGGACTCAGTCCCAGGACCCCTGGATCATGACGTGAGCTGAAGGCAGACGCTTAACTGACTGAGCCACCCAGGCGCCCTGGATACTTTTTAACCTCCTCTCAAGCACTGTTCTGAAAAACTTTTCTGATTCTCTCTTCTCTTTCTTTCAGTCATTTTAATTGCTGCATGATATTCCATCCAGCAGACATGCCATAATTTGCCAAAGCATTTCCCCTATTATTGGACATTTCGGTTGTTTCCAGATTTCTGCTATTATAAACAATGTGACTGTAATCATCTTTGTACAGGCGCCTCTTTATTTTTGTTCCAATTCTGAATTCATTTCCTTGGGATAATTCCCAGGAATGGAGTTATTCGGTCAAAGAGCATGGATCTTTTTCATGATGGGAATTGCTAAACTGTTCTCCATTTTATGCTTTTCGGATGATAGCTATCTTAAAAATTGTATTCCTGGGTAAATACCTTCGTTTTTTTTTTGTTTATGTTTTTGTTTGTTTCTTTGTTTCTTTCAATATTCTTGGCCTTTGTTCTTCTCCCCCACTTTTTCTTTATTTTTATTTTTTGGCCTTGTCAAATCCTTCCCGCCGCTTTCTGTCTTTTATTTAAAAAAATAAAACAAAACAACCCAGGTATAAATGACAAGTAAAATTGTAAGATATTTAAATCGTGGAACTCTTTCCCCATCCTGAATTTGCTATTTATTGCTCTGTTCTGTCGATTTATTCAGTGACCACTGAGCATCTCCTATGTGCCAGGCACTGTTTTAGGCCCTAAAGAGAAGCAGTGAGAAGACGGAGTGGTTCCTTTAGGGCAAAGAGAAAGGTCAAAGCCAGCAGACAGGGAAGGGGGCCTGGGAGAAAGGAACCTGGAGGAGCGGGAGAGTGGTGGGGGTGGGGAGAAGCTTGCTGCTTTAGCTTGGGTGGCCAGGAAAGGCCTTCTTCCCAGAGGTGACGTCTGAGCTGAGTCTTGGCAGAGGAGAAAGCAGCAACCTCCTGAAAACCTGGGTGAAGAGTATTCCATGCTGAGGGACTAACTTGTGCAAGAGCCCTGAGGCAGAAATGAGCCTGGTGTTTGGAAAGATGGGAAAGGAGGCCAGTGTGCCTGGAGAGGTCAATGGGACATGGTGGTCCAGGAGGACTCTGGTTGGCCGTGAGTGATGCGTCATGTAGTCGGGGCTGTAGGCAGGAGTTTGGGACTGTTTGCGTAGACTTGGGCCACGGTAAAGAAGTCCTGTGCTAACTCAGCAGGTGGGGGTCGCCCCCCAGTTACGTGCCAGGCCCTGTTCTGGGATATCAGAGTAAATAAGAAAGTCGGCTTTGCGGACGAGTTTGTAGATGAGTAAACCACTAGAAGGTGCTGGTGAGGGTGTGAATGAAAGCCCGTCGGGCTGCGCAGTGACTCATCTCTACATCCTGAGGTGTGCAGGGACTTGGGAAATGTTTCTTGATTTGAACCAAGCTGTGCTCTGTGCCACCAGCCTTCACCGTGCTCACCGAAACTCCGTTCTCTCCTGTAAGGCCTGGCAGCCGCAGCCTGCCAAGTTGGGAGGCGGGGGGGCGGGGAACCCTGGGCCTCTTGCAGGGGAGGGGCCCCAAGAACTGAAGTTGCCAACTCAGTTGTGGGAGAAGTGGGGCATGAGTATCTAGGTGCCACTTATGGGAAACAAGGCTGAGAAATAGACACGGGAAACCCCCTTCTTGCTGAACAGCTCTGCCTGGCCCCATCCTGCCCAGACCAAGGGACTCTTGACTTGTGAGTCTTTTGGGGAATATAGAGTAGAGGACACTGTGCTTTTCAAGGTTTTCTTCCCTTAGAGTAGAGCAAAGAGATGGGGGTGAAGGGGGGCGGCGAGGATGGTTGGAGATACTCAGCCTCGGGGCAGCCTGGAATGCATTCACTTAGTGAGCTGTGACCCTGTGGCAGTTCCAGGAACTGAGCCTGTGGAAGCTGTTGGCTGCGATTGTGTTTTCGATGACTCCAAAGCTATAGGGTGTTCTGATAACATTGAGTTGGGGGTCAGCTTTGACCAGTTCCTTGGGTTTCTAGTCTTTGAGTTTATTGTCAAATGGGAAGGGAAGGCCAGATCCTAGGAATATGGTATCTCGGGCTCCCCATGGCCTCCCTCAGTGATAGCTAGCCACAGGTAGACTTGCCCAACTTTAACAAAGCTTTTTACGGATGTTCTCTTTGTTAACTCTGCAGTCATGATAACTTTACTAGCCCAATTTGTGGATGAGGAAATAAGGCCCAAAGTCACATGGTAATTGGTGGCGCTGGCATTGAAATCTAGAATTGTCTGAGTTCACGTTCGTGTTCATTTCTCTGCACCCCTCAGAAATCTGCTTGGCTTTGGGTAGTGTCTGGAGCAGAGAGGACAGAAAACGCTTTGGTAACGCTGGGTGTTTTGGAAGAACTAATGCTAGGCGGAAAAAGGTTTGAAAATCTCTCCTTTCCCACACACATTTGAACGGGATGACCTCAAAGTTGTGGAAGACAGAGATGACCCAAGTGTTGGAGTCCAGATGAGCAGGTGACCATTTGCAGCAGAAAGGAGGCACAGTGGGAGGTGGATGGCTCTGGTTGGGGAAGGAAGATGGGGAGGGAAGCATCCTCGTGTGGGGGAGGGTGGGGGGAGGCCGGTTCAGAGCCAAGGCTCTCATCTCACTCTATCTCAAAGAACTTGACTTCTGTTTCAAAGCCCTCGGGTTCGAAAGGCAAATAGTGAGTCGCACTTGGGCCTGGAGCAGGCACAGTTGTATCTCATGTCGGTGGTGAATTTTAGGAGAAAGAAGGTAAGTCCTTGGGGACATTCCCTTTGGTGGCCCTGACACACCCTGGCCCAGTGGACAGAACAGAGCAAGGAAGAATCCATCAGCGAATGGAAACTTGTCTCTTCAGGGGACAGGAAACTTTTTATGTGTGGTTGGTCTGGTGGTTTACAAGGAGAGGTGAGCAGTAGAGATAAAGTCCTGGGCCAGGCTTGCAACAGCATCTTTGACAATTTTGAGAGTTTTAGGAAGTAGTTAAAAAAAAAAAAAAGTAAAAAGAAACCAAAAGCCGAAGATGTCGTTTCGTCCCCATACCTGTGAGCAGCCAGCCACGTGGGCTACGATTTGCCACGTGACTAGTGGAAATGGGTTCATTTGTACCCTCCCCCACCTTTGGTCCCTAAACTAGAGGGGGGCTTCTGACTGTTCTTAGAAAGAGACTCAGGTGGCCTCGGATGACCAGACCTTGTCTCGGTCTGGGCATCTCACAGCTTAAACTGAACTTCCTCTCAGGCCCTGTTTGGGTCTAAGCAGTTTCCTGATCTGGAAGGATCTGTTTTCTTAGCACCCTGCTCGTCAAAAGTCCCGCTCCCACTTGTCACAGCTAACTGGCCCCTGTCACCCTGTGGCTGCCAAACTAGGCTGGGCTTGTGTTCTGAAAGTCACACTTGCTGTTCTCCTGGGGAAGGGGAGCGGGAGTGGGCTCCCGGGGTCCACTGCCTGGGCTCGCCGCTCCTGCCTCCTCTGCCCCATTTTGGTCATGGGGTGGATTCGCTCTCTCTCTGTCTCTCTCTTTTTTTTTTTAAAGTAAATTCTGCCCCTGACATGGTGGTCGAGCTCATGACCCCAGGATTAAGACTCGCATGCTCTACCAACTGAGCCAGCCAGGCGCCCCCACAGAGGCTTCTCGGTCTTGTTCTGGAAAGCTCTGCTGGCTAATACAGCACTGCTCCTGTATTTAGATAAAAGGCGGGGAGGGTGAGCAGCCCTTTGTAGGTACAAGCACAGATTCTGGGCTCTTGACGGCCTGGGTTCAAGCCTCACTCCCTTCCTGACTAGCTGTGCATCTTTGGGCGAGTTGCCTAACCTATCTGAGTAACAGTTTCCTCATCTGTAAAATGGGGGTTATAACAGGATTGTTGTTCACAGTAAGTGAGATGAGCTGTGGAAGGTATGATGCCTGGTGCAGAGTAAGAATCTTTTTATATTTGTTTTTTCAGCAAGTATTTAATTAGTGGGTGGGGCCCCCACTGTGGGCTGGGCGCTGTTCTAAACTTGGGGAAATAACAGTTAACAAAATGCACACAAATACCAACTTTGTAAAACTTTGGTTTTGGTGTTGGGAGACAGTAAGGTGGTAAGCAAGTAAGTGAAATATTTGGTAAATTGTGATTGTGCTGTGGAAACAGTGAGAGCAGGGAGGAATGCCAGAGGCAAAGGGTGGTGTAATTTTGTTTTTCCTTTTTACGATTTTATCTACTTAGAGAGAGAGGGAGAGGGAGAGAGAGCACAGAGGGGAGGAGCAGAGGGAGAGGGAGAAGCCGACTGCATGGAGTGCAGAGCCCTGTGCGGCGCTCAGTCCCATGACCCTGAGATCATGACCTGAGCCAAAACCAAGAGTCCGGGGCACCTGGGTGGCTCAGTGGGTTAAAGCCTCTGCCTTCGGCTCAAGTCATGATCTCAGGGTCCTGGGATCGAGGCCTGCATCGGGCTCCCTGCTCAGCGGGGAGCCTGCTTCTCCCCCCCTCTCTGCCTGCCTCTCTGCCTACTTGTAATCTCTCTCTGTCAAATAAATAAATAAAATCTTAAAAAAAACAAAACCAAAAAAAAAGAGTCCGATGCTTAAACGACCGAGCCACCCAGGCACCCCAAGGGTGGTATGATTTTAAGTGACGGGTCAGGATGGCTTTGCAGAGAAGGTAATACTTGAATAAAGACCTCAGAAGGGGAGACAGAAAGGTAGACACTATAGCTGGGAAAGAGCTTTGGAAGCCGAGCGCCAGCCAGGGCAGAGGCTCAGGGCGGTGAGTTGGAAGGCGACTCCCAGCGAGGTGCTGTGCTCCGGGGGAGCCCGGGGCCCCGGCAGCGAGAGGAAGGACGGATGAGAATGGAAGGCTGTGAAGGGTGCCCGGACCACAGATGGCCCTTCAGTGGCCTCGCGTCCATCCTATGGAATCCTCTAGGGATTTTGAAACTCAGCCCTCATTTCTTACTACAGAGCGGAATTTGGGGATAGTATACGCATTAAGCGTGCTTCCCAAAGCTCTGCTGCTGACCTCCCGGAAGGGTACTGAGAAGCAGGTCCTGTTTGTGACCGCGAGGGGGGCAAGCCGCGGCCGCTTGTGTTCATCCCACGGGCCTCCACGGAGCCCCCAGGAGAGCGGGTCGTGCCCGCAGGAGTTTCTCTCCTCGCCCGTAACACCAGGACAACACATACTCTTTGACTCGGTTCATTCCTCCGAGGGAGCTTATGTGAAGGTGCTTGCTCCGCGGAAAAGAAACGCAACATTTATGAGGTTATGTGCATTATCTGTAATACAAAAAATACCCCAGCAAAACCGAGGTCAAGCGGCGAGGGGATAGTTAAACATACCCCCGTAGAGCACGCGATGGGTTGTTACGTATGCAGCCGTTCTCAGGAAGACGGGGCGGTGAGCGACCATGTTTATGATATTACATTAAGTGGAAATACACAGAACGCAAAATAGCATGTGTGCAGCGTTTGTACTTATATAAATACACAAAAATATATCTGCCCGTGGAAAAATCTAGAAGAGAAGTGCATTGTGTGTGGGGGGAACTGCTGTTGGAAGAATTCCTTTATTATCGTTGCTGTTTTCATTCACTCGTCTATTGGGGTAGTGAATGTTCTGGGGCTGCCACCCTTGAGCTGTGAGCTGGGGTTCAGACGTGGTGGCGGACCTGACCTGAGCCCCCTGGCCGCAGGTCCCACTTGGCTCAGCCGCCTTCCCTTCTCAGTGTCCTGGGACCGAAGGCTAGCGACGTGAGCAAAGCAGAGCAGAGCTCAAACCTGCGGGGATAAAAATGAGTCTTGGTCCTGCAACTTTTCCCCGGGCTGTTCAGGCCCTTGTTGAGCCTGTCCTGGCTGAGAAGCAGAGAAGTTTCCAGAGCCGCCACCCCTCCTGAGGGTAGTGAACTATCCTCAGCAAGCTGTCCTGTGGGAGCAGAGCCTGGCTGGCACCGAGAAGGCTTCCCGGGTTTTGGCTGCCCGGCCTGAGCCATGCTGGGGGCCCCCAGGCAGCGCCCCCGTCCTTGTGACCGCGAGGCCATCTGTGTGAGGGGCTGCCCCAGAAAGGAGAACCGCTGCTGTGGGCTGTCTCTAGGAGCACACACTCACGTGGTGGACCTTGCCTGTGACACGGTGCCGGGAAGCTGGTGGTTGGCTCAGACAGACTCTTGTGGGAATGTTGGACAACCACTTACGGTGCTTACTGCCCACAGTCTGAGTAAAGTGCTCTGGGTGTTTGGACGGTGGATGGAGTTGATGAGGAGGACATTTATGACAAAAGCAAACACCGATTGAATGCTCTCGATTCTGGGCTCTGGGCTGGGACCCAGAGTGCCACACCCCACCAGTCTTTCCAGCTGCCCTGGGAGGCTGGTGAGTTCTCACCATCATTGCAGAGGAGGGAACGGGGGCCCAGAGAGGTGGGTTAGCCTCCTGACATCCCACGGATGGGACTAGAGGGGAGATCCAAATCAGGATCTGGCTGACTGCACAGCCCACGCCTTTGCATTTTCTTTTCTTTTTAAAGATTTTATTTATTTATTTGACAGAGAGAGAGAGATAGCGAGGGAGGGAATACAAGCTGGGGGAGAGGGAGAAGCAGGCTTCCTGCAGAGCAGGGAGCCTGATGTGGGGCTCGATCCCAGGACCCTGGGATCATGACCTGAGCTGAAGGCAGACGCTTAACAAGTGAGCCACCCAGGCGCCCCACACCTTTCCATTTTCTGTGTCACAGCACGCTTTGGCTCCACAGAGACAAATGTCACCAGTGGGCCCCTCTCTCCCTCCCACTTCCACCCTCTTTCCGTCCCTCCCAGAATGCCATTGCCTCTCCCCTTGGCAGCCCTTCCACTCGGCACACCTCGTGCTTCCGGGACAGCCTTCTGAAAGAAGTGTGATTAGAGCCCTTCTGCATTACAGGAAGGATTTCCTGTCTCTTTAAGGACAAAGACTGTGTGTGACCTCTTCATCCAGAAGTTTGAGGGCCTAGTACAGCTCTCGGCACATCATAAGTGCTGAGTAATTAAATGAGGATGTATTGTAATCCATGCTAGATTAACTTCCACTGCATTCCCAAAGAAATAGTGTGCATCAAATAATAATAATAATAATAATAATAATAATAATAATAATACGCATCAATGCAGAATGCCCTCCAGTGCAGAGGTTGGGAAAATGGCCTCTGGAATCAGACCCAGACAGCCTGGGTTCGAATCGTGTCTGTGCCGCTGCCTGCCCTTAATCTTGGTGAAGTTATTTTTCTGGCTGTCAGTTTCCCCATCTGTACAATGGGGGCAGTCATGGTACGGTTCGGGCTGCTGTGCGGAACAAATGCGTAAACGTGGAAAGTGTGTGGAGCAGAGCTTTGCCACAGTGAAGCACTTGATGAATGTGAATTATCGTTCCTTACCCTTCCTGTTATTGTCCAACACAAGGTTAAGCAGAGCTGGACTTCTGGGGAGACTCCCCACATCCCAGGTGTGGATTCTTACCCCACCTGTGGCTGCAGCATCCCGGTAAATGCCACCGACCTCCTTGGTGGTTCTCAGCCCCAGTCCCAGGGCTCTGCTGGTGGAGTGGGTGTGAAGCTCATTCACCCCAGGTCGGGTGGGGGGCGGGGAAGGCTGGGGCTGAGCCAGGCCTGAGGCCTAGCTGTGTCACTCTGTGAGCCTGGATAGGCCCCCTCGGCTTCAGGGAACCCAGTTCCTAACCTGGGAGGTGGGGACAGTCACCGCTACTTTCCGGAGTTGTAATTGGGATGTGGAGAATAGGATCCATGCCATAAGACACATTGCAGGCACTCAGTCCGTGTGCCTCTCTCATCTTGGAGGGCCACCCTCAAACCCGTGTGAGTCCCCCGAGGCCTGTACCGGTGAGGAGACCATGCGTACGTCCCCCAGGCTCTGTGCTAGCGAACAAGGAGAGGATGGACGGACGTGTGGGTTGTAGGTGCAGCACTGAATCTGAGCGCATCTCTCCTCCTCACCCCCCTGCCTTGTCTCCACTCTCCCTTTTGTTCCTTCTGAAGCAGGTGTAGTGAGGTGAGGAAGGTGTCCTCCCAATGAGATGACAGACAGGCCACTGCAAGCCTCCCTGGCCCTCGCCCTGCTCCCCCTGCTCAGACCCCAGACCCCTCCTTCCCCGTCAAGCACCACTGATGCTTGGGAGTGGCAGACACTTGGATTGTGGCCCAGGCTTCCCTTCAGAGGTGGTCCCCCCTCCCCCCACTGGCCTCTGCTGGAGGTTTCTCCCGCTGGGTTTCCTGGGTGAGGGATGTGGGTTCTGGCCGGAAGGAGGAAGGGCTCCCGAGGGCGGTGAGCTGCAGACAGGGAGAGAGAGTTGCAGCCGCGGATGCAGACTGTTGAAAGGGGCGTTGTTCCCGAAGCGCCCACGTGGGTGAGAGCCCTACTCAGTTGGGGTGTGAGGCTTACCGACTCCTGGGGGTGACTGCTGGCTTTCGGGGTGACCTGTGCTTTGAGGGCATGGGGGCCAACGCCATTCTCTGCAGGACAGCTGCCCATGCCGACAGGGGTGGTGGGTGTCATGGAGAGGAATCTGGAGAATTCCTTGGTGTGTGTGTGCACACACATGCCTGTGTGGGGGTAGGTCTGACTGTAAAGAGGATCTTGGTGAAGCCGAGGGAGAGATCTAATGTGGAAGAGTTCCTTTAAAAATGTAAGTCAGCTCATGTCAGCCCACTGCCGAGATCCCTTCAGTGGCTCCCAGTCTACTTGGCGTAAAAACCGAAGTTAAGGTGAGCGTTTCTCTCCTCCTTTCCATTCTCACTCTGCCCCAATCCCACTGGCCTCCTTCCTGTTGCTTGAATACACCAGGCATCCCACCTTGGACCCTTAGTCCCTCTTGGAATGTTCTTCCCCCAGGTGCCTACAGGGCCTGCTGCCCCTCCTGAGTGAGTGAGGTCTTCTCTGACTTTCTCTGGATGAAAGTGCACCCTCCCTGCTGTCTCACCCCCTTGGGCTCCCCCCATCCCCTCCCCCGGGCCTTCTACCACCCATACGCGCCCTGTGGTGTTACCCGTGAATGCCGTCTCCTCACTAGAATGAGAGCTGTAGGAGGGGAGGGATTTGTATCTCTTTTAGTCATTCACTGATCCTCAATACCTCAACAGAGTGGACTCTTCAGTAAAATTCAAATGACTAGAAGAAAGAAGAAAAGCAGTGATAAAACAGCCAATGCCTAGTGTGGTTTGACTGTCGGAACCCAGCGGGACCCCCTGAGTAATTTTCCAGTTTTGGGAAATTGGAGTCATTATGACCCCAGTCAAGCCTCCACTGGCTCTGGGTGAGAACTGTCTGTTAGGGGTGTGTGTGTGTGTGTGCGTGTGTGTGTGTGCGCACGCGCATGCATGCGCGTGTGTGCATATGTGCGTGTTCTTCTGTGTCTCCCAGGATGGTGCTGGGTGTGTCTCAGGGTTTGGAGACTAAGGCTGTGACTCTGTGCTACAGGTATGAGGAGCCCCTTACTTAGGTTCTCAGCATGTAAGTTCGATAAGGTTAGGTGCGTGTAGGTGCTGGGAATTTGGGTTGAGGACCAGTGAAGATTTAAAAAGAAGTTGGCCCCAAGGATGTTAATTGCAGCATTATTTATACTGACAAAGATTGCAAGTAATCTAAGATCCAGTATCCTAAACATACAACCTTGGGATGTTACGTAGCTTACCACGTAGTGTGTATAGATCTGTTGGCCCTTAAAAATGCCAGAAACTGGGGCGCCTGGGTGGCTCAGTCATTGGGGGTCTGCCTTTGGCTCAGGTCATTGTCCTGGGGTCCTGGGATCGAGCCCCGTGTCCAGCTCTCTGCTCAGTGGGAAGCCTGCTTCTCCCTCTCCCACTCCCCCTGCTTGTGTTCCCTCTCTCACTGGGTCTCTGTCAAATAAATAAATAAAATCTTAAAAAAAAAAAAGTGAGACACTTGCCAAAAACTTTACTACTTATTAATGTGATCTTAATATACCCTTAGTAGAAAAAAATAGGTTACTAAACAGTATGACATCAATTAATTATTAAAAATGAAATACGTGGAGGAAAAGAGAAGGTCATGCATAATGCTTATTAATGGTGGGTGGCTTGTCCCTGAGTTGGGGAATAATAGTTAACTCACTTTCTTCTTGGTGCTTTTCTTTCCCAGTTTTTCCTCCGTAAATATGCATTTCTCATGAATTAGGGAAAAAAGTCATGTTATAAATGTAAACATATTTTGGCTGGGTTTTCATGTACTTTAAAATGTGACAAACATTTCTCGTGTTTTATTTTTATGCCTGTCGTAATGTTTTAACCCTATGATTACCCGGACCTTGTCCCCAACTTAACGCGAATATCTGCTTGCTCATATGATGTGGCTTGAGTCTACAGATCAAAAAATAGATTTTTTTTTCAAATGTGTGAACCAGGAACTTGAGAATGAGGAGGGATAAAATGGAAAATTCACAGAGCAACCCGTTGACGGGTTCTTTGAAGAGAAATTACTGTGTTCTTAAAAGTTATCTAAGCCCAGGAAAGAGAACGTTAGATCCTATCAGCTCAGTTACGAGTGACATAGAAATAACAGACAAGTGCTTTTCCTCTGTGACTTTCTGTGCCATTTCATTCTGAGATTATTAGACTGAGCTCTTCTAGACGAAACTCTTATTGAGGAACCATTTGAAAAGCCTGAGGCGCATCGAAAAGGCTATTGTGTGCTGCCCAAACCCCTTTCAGAGTTCATGGCCCCCATCCCAGCTGGCAAGAGTGATGGGCTGCTGACAGATCAGTCCCTCCCCGGGGATTGGCCTTCAGCTAAAGGAAGCTTCCTCTCTTTCGACGTGGTACTGAGGCTGACCCCTTGCCTCCATTTGGGATACCTCGAGGGACCATCCCAGCTCAGAGTTTTCCATGGGTCCAGGCCTGCTTACCTCACGGGTGTGGACTGCTCCTTCGGGCCAACCTGCACTTCAGAGTGCTTCTAGGCAAACCCTTGCTCAGACCCTGATTTTCCAGGGAGGAGGTTGTGGCGAAGAAAGTGGAAGCCTCCTTCCAAAGTCTGGCACTCCTGGCTGACGTGAGAAAGAAGGGAGCTTGGCTTTCAGAATTGCAGTCTGGTGTCGCCTTGTCCTCTTACTCCTTTCAGGAAGAGTGGCTTTGATTCCTTTTTTTTTTTTATTTCAGAGATGGAAAGAGAGAGACAGACAGCCAGACAGACAGCCAGCATGAGCAGGGGGAGGAGCAGAAGGAGAGGAATAAGCAGACTCCATGCTGAGCCCAGAGCCCAACGCAGGGCCTGATCCCGGGACAGAGCCGCACACATGCCCCTAAGTGGCTCTGATTCCTGGGGTCCTCAGTAAAACCCGCAAGCTGCAGATACTGGCCTGCCTGCCCCTCTAGCTGTGTCTGCACCCATCTCTCCCAACCTGCGCCGGCTGCGGCTGCTCCCAGAGACCGGCCGTGACCGCTGGGGACAGGCGGCCTCTCACAAGCTGTGCCCTCCAAAGGTTTGTGAGGCTGGACCCGAAAGGTCTTCACCTGTGCCCAGACAGATCTGTCCTTCTCCTGAGGCCGGAATCTTTGGTGGCCCTTTGCTTCCTGCTGTCCAAGCACTGGGTTGTAACCGTGACTCTAACAGACTCTCAAAATAGTACCAAACCGGGTGGCCTTTTGTTGATAAGTGGAGGGACAAATGGAGGACAGTCGTAGCTCCTTAGTGTTTGGTTGGGGGCCACTCCTCATGCCTGCAGGACAGACAGAGCTGCATTTTGCATTTCTCCAGTGTTGCACCTTGCCTGCCTGTCGAGTTGAGTGGAGCCTAGTGTCTTCTCTGGCCACTTCTCCCCATCCTTTGAATCTCAGCACGTAGCCACACAGAACTGCCCTCTCCCCAGGGCCTCGCTGTTTCAGGCCTTCAAGCTTCCTCCCCCTGGAATGCCTGGAATTCCCCCTTGTCTCACTGGATGGCCTCTCTCATCTGTTTCCTTTCTCTTTCCTGGCCTATCTCTCCCCAGCAGGGAATGTGCTGGGCTCTGGGCCCTGAGCATCTTGGGTTTTTTTTTTTTTTTTTTTTGAGACTTCCCTTGTCTTTGTTCCTTTGTGGCCCCCTGCCCTGTGAATGCTGGAAACTTCTCTCCTGCTCTTTCCTCCCTGTGTTGGCGTGGTGCTTTTCCTAGCCGGCCCTCTGACGTCCAGACTTGCTCTTGCAAACCTATCAGGAAAGACATTTGGATCATGTGTTCCCAGTGTGGGTATTTTCACCTATAAGTTATACACACATTCTGTTGTTATAATAATCTATACATCCCTACAAATAGGCTTTTGAGAGGAGGAGATAAGGGAAGTCCTCTTTTCCTTATCGGAGGAAAGGGCCTCTGAGCTAGAATTCCTGAATGGAGAATTAGCTGGGGGAGTGTCAGGGATCCCGTCTCCTTTTGCCTTCTCAGTGCCTGGTACAGATCAGGTGGACCTAGCTTCTTGGAGGGAAGTTCATGTTCGGGTATGAGAAGCATTTGGCAGGAAGCAGACGGTGTAGGGGAGTGTGGGTGTTCTAACCGTCTGGGTCAGTCTCAGTGGGGGGGGGCTTGTGGGAAGACATCCCCCCAGGAGGGTTACATCCTGTTCACAACTTCCAGAGGGTGGTAATAACACCACTAACACTTTCACTTATTTGGCAAACATTTACTGAGCACCTAACGTATGCCAGACGGAGGTAGCACGAATCGGTGGTGTAGAGAAAGAAGTCACCTTGCGTCCGGCCCTCAGGAAAAACTGACCAGGAGGTGCCCAGTTCCTGTCCAGCGTGATGGAGAGGCGTCCGAAGGTACAGGAGGTACTTGTGAGTGTGAGGGGATTGGAGGTCAAAGGTGACTTCTCTGAGGAGGTGGTTCTTGACTCAATCTTGAACCTTCCCAGTCAGAAGGGCACAGAGAATGTTCCGGGCCCAGGCAGACGGTGGGTACCATGGGAGCTGCGTGTGATGGACGGCTGTGGTGGGGCACCAGGAATGTACCCCATGTCTGTAAAGAACATCTCTTGTTCTCAAGATCTTTGGGGAAGTTTATGTGACTGAGGCTCTGTACCCACACTCCGCTCCCTGTGGGATCTAAGGATCTGTCCCCACTCTTACAAATGTGGAGGCATCCAGAGAGGTTTAGGAGACTTCCCAAAGAGGGCTAGTGGCTGGGCCTAGATCAGAACCCCTTTCCCAGGCCCAGCCCACCTCCCTAGCCCTGCAGCCTCACCCCTGCCTGCAAGAGCGGCTGGTTTGGCTTTCACAGCAAGGGAAGTGGCGAGAGGGTCCACTGTTCCCTTGGGCCATTGTGGACCTAGCTATCTGTCAGGGGGGTGACGTTGCCAGGTCTCCTGGGCCAAAGGCCTTTTCACCCAGGCTGGCACCCTGGCTTGGCGTTTACATGGAGGTCACCAGGACCCTTGGCCTGGAGCCGCAGCAGAGAGGGCAGCAAGCATCCTGGGTAGATCCTGGCTCTTGATTTATTTGCGATTCCTGGGGAAATGCTCCCCACCTTCAGAGTGTGGGAAGGAGTGGGAAGTCACAGGCCGGATTGGCCCCTTGCAGGCAGCATAGATTTAGAGGAAGTCCAGACCCTTGCTAGAGGGCAAGTTCCTGTGGACAGGGCTGTCTGTGTCTTGCTCAATGGGTGGGAGCGGGCTTTGGAGCCCAGCGGACCTTGGTTTGCCACTCGCGAGCCCTATAACTTTGGACAGGTTGCCCCCAGAGCCTTGACTTCCTCCTCTGTAAAATGGGATAACAGCCGACTTTCCCCATAGGACTGCCGTGAGGCTGCGAGGTGCGTTGTGGGTTAAATTTCAACCATCTGGTAAAGTTCTCCGCGTCCTAGCTGTTGCCTTTACCTCCGTGCTCACACTGGGGTACTGTTCCTTGAAAAGAATACATGATCTCGGGTTCATTAGCATTTATTAAATAAGGAAGTATTAAAATTTGGATTGAGTTGTTTCTGGCCTCCAAGAAATGAAACAGGCACACTAGATTTTTACTGTGGGGAAAACCGTCCAGTTTTCTTAGACTCCCCGCAGCTCTGAGGTTTTATGATCCTTCTGCACAGCCCTTGAGGATTTTCTTCAACATAAACACACCGACGAGGGTGGTGGTTTACAACCCGAGTCTGGTTTTGCTCCGGGTGCCTAGCCGCTGGCCGGGGTCTGGGATCTAAGGCGTGGAGCCTGGTTGCTGGCATGGAGACACTAGGGTAAGTGCTTTCTTCCCCCAGATGCGGTCATGACTGCAAAGCGGCCAGAACGTGGAACTCGTCCTGTGGGTTTGCTGGGCAGTGGTTTGTCAGGCAGTGGATAGCCGGGAAGATGCCCACCGAGGACACAGGAGTGGCTGGCCACGCAGCTCATGGTGCCTAAAGGGTTAGGATGGGAGCCCTGGAACCCGCCCGCCCATCCGTCTGTCTGTCTGTCCTTCTGTGTGCCCACAGGCTGGAGGCAGCAGCCCAGGAGACATGGGGGCGGCTCCAGACATGGGGGCTCCTACCTTGACCATGCCCCACGATACCCAACCTGAGACTTGAGGGTGCCCCCTGCTGCCCGCCCTGATTCTCCCTGCCCCAGCTGTGATTGTGGTAGGGGAAGGTTTGCAGGAGGGTTTGACCAGGCTGGGCAGGTGGTCCTTGGCTTTGAGCAGCAAGCACTTGGAAACTTGCCTTCTCTTCCTGTCTGCCACTCGCTGTGTGGCCACAGACGGGCCACTCAGATGCTCTGGGCTGCAGCTTCTTCAGCTGCAAAATGGGGAAACTGGCCCCCTGGGTACTTTCCCGATCTATGATGCCAAAACACCCTGGAGGATTGCCAGGGACTGTTCTTTTTTTTTTTTTTTTTAAGATCGGCAATTCATGCATGTGGTAAAAGATATCGAAAGTTATAAAAGGATATACAGTAAAAGCAAACCTCCCTCNTGTTCCCCCCTGTCCCCCCCCCCCCCCCCAGTTTCCTTTATCAGAGACATTTACTTTGGAGTTTTTAGAGATTTTCTATGCATATGTACCCATCCTTAAAAATTTTTAATTGTGAAATATGTACTCAAAAGCATGTATAAAATGTATGTGCAGTTTGATAAACTGAACGCCTGTGTACCTAACGACTCAGGTTGAGAAATAAGAGAATTCCCAGCACCTTAGGCAGGAATCATCGCGTTTACTGTGTTCCTCACGTCGTTTACCTGCGTGAGCCTGCTGTTTATCCTCTTCTGTACTTCCTTCTGCCCCTGTCCGACCTGGGAGATCAGCTCACATCAGGACACGCAGAGCTAGCTGTCTTGTTCTTAATAGCTGGGTAACATTTCCTGTCTATGGATGTGCCATTATTATTTTTATTATTATTTATCATTACTATTTTTTTACGGATCCCCTCTTGCTGGATATTCAGGGTGTTTCCACTCTTTTGTCATTACCAACAATGCTGCAGTAATTTTTCTGGCTTCCAGGAACGGCCATTAATTAAAATATGCTGTAAGAGGTCTTATTGCATCAGTCTCCCTGACCTGCCAGTCATTTCTAGAACAAACATGGAAATGCTCTAGCAGGAAGCCCTGCATGGCTCTGGGGTCCTCATGCGTGGATGTCTCAGGCCACTGGCCTAGAACCAGAGCTGCCCGTCCGACGCCCCTTGGGGCCGGGTCTTGGGGAGTGTGGGATCGCCAGCTGGGTGTGTGCTGTGGTTGCTGGGGAGAAGCGCAAGGATGGGAACACAGCTGCAGGCTTCCCTCCAGGCAGAAAAGTTCCTTTTCTTTGGATTATGCAATGTTCCAGTGAGGGGCCTGGGTCTGCTCTTCTGCTTTTCTTCATCGTTCTGCAGACAGGAATGAGGCAGGGGGGCTGGTTTGGGTGCTCCAGCCCAGGCCGGTGTGTCTTTGAATCTCTCCTCCTCACGTTTCCTTTCCTGCTCCATCTGCCTCTTCCTCGTGTTCTTCCCTTTTTGTCCTTCCTTTTCTCTTTCCTCATCCCCACACTGACCCCTTTGAACTAAAATCCCCAGGAAGCTGGCTGGTTCTTGCATCCACGTGTGCAAAAGTTCTGGCTGTTCTCTCCTTTCTCTCCTGGTTCTGAATGTGGACAGTCCTGGGGCGCCTGGGTGGCTCAGTGGGTTGAGTATCTGCCTCTTGATTTCTGCTCAGGGCATGATCTTAGGGTCGTGAGATCGAGCCTTACGTCAGGCTCTGTGCTGGGCGTGGAGCCTCCTTAAGATTCTCTCTCCTCTCCCTCTTCTCACCCCTCCCTCTCTTAAAAAAAGAGAAAGAGAGAGATGAATGAGGATAGCCCCTGGCATAGAAATTGTGGGGTGGTGTGTGCTGAGGTCCAAGGCCACTGAATGGGGGGCACTGGGGCCTTGGCAGCCGTTTGCTTCTCCTTTCTCCTTTTGAGCGGATCTTCTGCCACTGGTCTCTTTACTTCCTCCTTCAGGGTCTATGGCTGTGACGTAGGGAGGACAGACCTGCCCAGGAGGTCACGAACAGGCGACAATGGAGATGACAGCCTCTGGATTTGGAAGGGCGAGGGGCTAGGAGCTGGTGGGGTTCTCAGAGGGAAGAGGAGGTGCGGGCACCTTCTTGAAGTGACTTTGCTCCTTGGGTTCGCCAGTTTGGGCAGGAAGGTGTTGACCTAGAAGCTTGTCAGGGTTGGTTCGGAGAGGCCAACAGGCCTAGGTCTGGAAGCATTTTTGGATTTGGGAGTCTGCCTGGACCTTTGTGCTCAGAAGGTAGGAAAGCGCTCAGCGAGTGTGTGGCCTCCCGAATCCGGTCTCCTGGGTCTGTCCAGGCTTCACCTCTTGTCAGCACACTGGAGGGACCTTATAAAAATTACTGTGTCTCAGTTTCTGCCTCCATGAAATGGGGCTGTTGAAGCATGAAATGAGATTATCTGGGCGCCTAGATGGCTCAGTTGGTTGAGCAACTGCCTTCGGCTTGGGTAATGATCCCGGAGTCCCAGGATTGAGTCCCACATCGGGCTCCCAGCTCCACGGGGAGTCTGCTTCTCCATCTGACCTTCTCCCCTCTCATGCTCTCTCTCTCACTGTCAAATAAATAAATAAAATCTTAAAAAAAAAAGAAATGAGATTATCCTTATCGAGTGTTAAGCACGTAGTAAATACTAGATAAATGTTAGCAGTTATTACTGTCTTTTAGGTGGTTTCCGAACATTTCAGACAGAGCAATCGTGCCCCCCCACACCCCGCGCGCCCTGCCCCCCATGAAATCTTGTGGAAGTGCTCCAGGGTGTACTTCGCAACTCTTAGGCGTAATCGAGTTGTGCCAACTGGTACCACCTTTGTGTCTAGTACTTTGACCGTTCAGTTATTAAAACTGAAAATATATTGGGCGCCTGGGTGGCTCAGTGGGTTAAAGCCTCTGCTTTCGGCTCAGGTCATGATCTCAGCGTCCTGGCATCGAGGCCCGCATCGGGCTCTCTGCTCAGCAGGGAGCCTGCTTCCTCCTCTCCCTGTCTCTCTGCCTGCCTCTCTGCCTACTTGTTGTAATCTCTCTCTCTGTGTCAAATAAGTAAATAAAATCTTTAAAAAAAAAACAAAAAACCTGAAAATATATATTGCTTAGGATTGAGCAAGCCACAGCCTGGGAATCTGACATGTGACACAAACCATGCCTGGATACACACAGGTATATGTTCATTGTAGCTTTGTTTGTAGAAGCAAAAGGTTAGAGACCCCTAAGCGTCTAGCAGGAAAGAAAGATTGGATCATTTATGAAGTACTCTGTGTGAAACAGACAAGAGAGATCTGTGGACTGTCTTGGAATCATTTTCATGATCTATTAAGTGTAAACAAATCAGAGGCAGAATGATACATATATGGTGCATTTGTGTTTTTTTAAAAGCTTACGTTTATGTGTCTGTACCTCTGTGTACAGATGCGCACAGACTGGAGAGCCCTCCATAGCTCACCAGTGCCTCCCACACTGCTCACGGGACTTGACTTTTGGGGGATGGAGGAGTAGTGGGTATTTCTTACTCTAAGAAGTTCTTCCCTGCCCACGAAAGACGAGTTCTTTGGGTGATTTTGCTCTCTAATTGGTGTTTCCCTGCAAATTAAGAAGAAAGAGACCATCCTAGAGCTAAGGATGGATTTGTCCAGGGTTGCACAGGTCTTTTTGCGGGAGGAGCTGGGCTCTGGGTGCAGGCTCTGATGCTCTTGAAGCTAGCCTGCGAAGAAAACAGAGGTCCCTGGCTCCTGCCTCGTTTGGCCCCTGGGCAGGCTGGCTCTGTGGGCTGTGTTCCCGATACACAGTGCTCGCCATCTGTTGAGGAAGCAGTTGTCAGGCTGTTCGCCATGCCTACCTCTCAATAGGGCTCCCCGAGGTGATGGGATCACCGTTTAGTTATTTACAGGGGTCAGCCACCTGTTGGAAGTCGGGCGGTACCAACAGGCAGATGAGTTGTCTGTTAGGGGGAGAGGCGGGACTAGGAGGGTGCGGGCCGCAGCTAGGAGCGGGTGGCCTCAAGATAGAAATTCATGAAGCATCTGGGAAGGTAGTTTTACACTCTGATAATCTCGAGGTTGTGGTTCAGAGGTGGACCAAGCTCAAGACAGCTGGCCCGGCGTGCATCGAGCCGGTTTGCTTTCCCGGCAGTCTGGGGAAGGAACGGTCTGCTTAGGTCACCTTCGTGTGGCTTTGAGATCTGTTCGAAGGTACGCCTGCTGCTTCCCAGTGCCGACTCACTCCTCTTGGAACTGCTGGGGCCTCCAATGGCAGGATCCTTCCCCAGAGTCAGTAGACCCCCCTCTAGGGCTGAATTTCTAACCCTCCTAAATCAAGGGATTGAATGAGGTGAGCCCCGAAGTGTCTCAGCTCTAGAACATTCTGTGAGTAATACGCTCACATGACATGCTGTTGCAGGGCGAGGGTAGGAGCCAGACAGAGGCCCAGAAGTTGAGGCACCATGCTTCAGTGCTTGCCACCACCAAGCCTGGGGCTCCCATCCTGACCTGCTGCATGGGGATGGAGACTCGAGGGGGTGGGCCGTGTTTCCGGCCTGAGCTCCCCACCTGTGAAATGGAACTAACACGACTTGCCTTGCAGGATGATGAAGATTTGCAAATATATGTTTAAATTCCTGGCCCATGCTAGGTGCTCATCAAATGGTATTATAAACTTAGTACTTGGCATTTCCAGCCCTGCTTTTTGTCTTAGCTGGAAAAGGTATGCCATGTAGGGAGGGAAGTGGGGATTACCTTACTTTAGAGATGCTGCTTCATAGAAAGCATTGACGTGGGGGCTCACTGACCTTTCCCAAAGCAACGTGTGTACCTTCATCATCATTCTGATTAAGGTTGGCATCCGCCGAACATCCGCTGTGTGACGCACGTGACAGCTCTGATCTCCTTTACTCCTCAGGAAACCCTATGACAGAATAGGGACTATCGTCCCCATTTTATAAAGTAGGAACTTGAGGTTCTGGGGAGTTAGGCGATGTGCCCAAGATCACACAGCCCGTAAATGGTTGGTGAGGGCAAGACTGGAGCATGTCTGTCTTTAGAGTTCTCGTCCGTAGCCATCAATGTGCACTTTTCAGAACCGGGGCGGGCGGGGTGTGTGTGTGTGTGTGTGCATTAGGGGACCCAAGAAAAGCGGTAAAACACCTGAGTCAGACAGGAAAATCATGTGCTTGAATTTCTTAATGTGGTAGATTTTCTAAGAGACATTAACAGCTCTGTTCCATGCTTACAGTTTGTCAGAGGCTGCAAGGTGGTGGAGCCCCATGGTACATTTGATTCAGATGATTCAGTGTTCTGTCTTGTTTATTGCAAGTGACCCTGAATTACCTAAGACCCAGGGAAATGAAATGTGTTCTTAATTTTGCCCTTTTAACAATGCTGATCTCCCCCCTCTAGCTCAGATTTAAATAACCCTTCTGGGTTGTCACACGCTTAAAAAGCAGCATCATAAAAAAATCCCAACCCGAAACTTGCTGTAATTATGGGGTAGGGTGGAGAGGGAAGGGCGCTGAATGGGGAATAATGCGATCCGCCAAGCATTCTAAGTTGTGGCGGCTATATTTGGTGGCAGGGTCGAAGGCTTGTGCCCGCTGCTGGAAAAGTCACAAAGCAAAACAGCCCCTGCTTCAGCCAGGAGGCTTGGCTGTTTACTGCCTTTCATTTGGGATACCCGAGGTTCCCATTCTGTGGTGTGAGTGGCTGGTTGGATGCTCATGGCCTCTTCCTTCACCTGTCCAGAGAGAGACAGAGCAAAGACCAGGAAATCCTCTCTGGTCGCCGTGAACTAGAAACCAGGCTCCTCTTCCACTTCCCCTGTTGGACAGCAGGGGAAAGAAGTACAACAAGCTTCCAGGAACAAGTGGAGATTTTTTTTTAAGGCCCTTTAAACAAAGACTGGAAATCCGAGAGTGAAATTGCCATGGGGTTTTGGGCGGGGAACATATAGGATTCTTCTGGGGAGGTGGGCATGTGCCGGGATGGGTTGTCGGAGGTGCACTGAGCACCGGGGGCCTGTGGGAAGCGAGGAACGGAAGGCGGGAAGGTGTCGGCAGGTGGCGGCAATTCGGAAGCCCCACCTCTGAGTGAGGTCACGGAGAACGTAACTATCCCAGGTGTGAAAGCAAGTGAAAAGATTGGGTTTCAGCTGCCTGGGGTCCTGGGCCTGGTCAGTGCTTTAATCGGACCCAGCTCGTCGCCACTCCAGCCTGCCGTGACTCCACAGGGTTAATGTTTCCTTCGAGACCGGTCGAGGGACTGATATTTTGGATTCCAGAGACGTGAAGGAACAGGTCTTTTAATTTACATTGAAAAGCAATAAAGAGCAGGAAGGAGATTTCTGGCATTTGCATTTTTTAAACACCAACGATGTAAAACGGCTCTTGAAGGAGCTGTTTCCCGGATCTTCCCTGATCTCAGTCGATCTCGGTGGCCCCTCTGTGTCCGTGTCATGACACGATCGGAGCTCCTTCTCCGAGAGCGCCCTTGGGCGGCGTCCCTTCCAGGTCCTGCAGGAAGCCGATTTTGGACCCTGGCCTCTGACTCAGTGTGGCCTGCTGGGTGGCTCCCTGAGCCTGGGAGGCGGCCCTGGCAGTGTCCCTTAGCCCAGCCCATGAGCAGGTGCCCCAGGGGATCCTGCTCTGACTCCCAGTCTGCGGCCCGAGAGACGCAGGAAGGGAGCTCCTGGCCAGCGCAGGTCCCAGGTGGGTGCGGTCGGTGAGGGCGGTGGCGGGGGTGCGACAGGAGTGAAGGGAGGGAGGGCGTCCTCGGCCTGGAGGCCCCAGGCGTGCGGCGTCGCTGTGAGTTCTGCCCAGAGCTGGAGGTCCGGGTCGTTTTCTGGCCGTCTCCTGCATCCGTATCAGTTGGAAAAGCTGAGCCTGGCTTTGGAGAAGGTGTCTGTTGGAAGCTTGGTCTTCGCAGGGCAGGAGCTTGTAGGTTTCCGAGAAGGAGGAGTGCCTTCTGGGCGGAGGGGATCGGGGGTGCATTCAGGAGCCGCTCCCCTTCCTTACCCTTCCCCCCAACCCCTTCCCAGGTCTCTACTTCTGATCTCTCACTCCCTTGGCCCGATCCGGTCCCTTGGCAGAAAAGCAGTTTATCTGCACCTTTGCTTTTGTGTGACTGTGTGTGCCTGTGTTTGTGTCTGCGTGTTAAGAGGAGCCAGAGGCCCCCTCAACACAGAGGAGGTGAGGTGCAGCGGACAGCCTGGACCCCGCGTTCCAGGACGTGGGTCCTGGCGTCTGCCTGGATGATGACTTCGACCTATTTCCTGCATCTCCCTGGGACCCGGCGCCCCTCCTCCGGCCACGGGTGGAGGTGGGTAACGAGACAGGTTTGGCAGTCATTTCTAATACCCTCTCCAGCCCTGACATTCTCTGAAAGGTGTCCAGTAACACTGTGTCTACCAGGTGACACACGACTGCCAGGTGTGGGTGTTTTAATCAGTGCAATTTCAGGGCTCCTGGGTGGCTCAGTGGGTTAAAGCCTCTGCTTTCGGCTCAGGTCATGATCTCAGGGTCCTGGGATCGAGGCCCGCATCGGGCTCCCTGCTCAGCGGGGAGCCTGCTTCCTCCTCTCTCTCTGCCTGCCTCTCTGCCTACTTGTGATCTGATCTCTCTCTGTCAAATAAATAAATAAAATCTTTAAAAAAAAAATAAAAAAATAAAAATAAAAAAAATCAGTGCAATTTCAGAATACCGGAGCCGGTTCTCACCGAGGGTTCCTCGCTTTGTCAGTCCTGCAGTGCCTCGAACCTGAGTCGATGGCGGGTCTGTAGTGGCTTCAGTCTTCTTGGAGCTGTCTGTCCCTGATCAGGCACAGAGATATTCTCTTCAAAGCCGAAAATCATGGTTTTTGTTTGCTTGTTTGTTTGTTTTTGTTTTGGTTATGTTTTTTGAGATTATATTTGCCCGTTACGGTTATAAACTTTTGTAGCCCAATTGTTGCCCCTGGGAGCTTGGAGGGAACAGTTTGGAAAATGCATCTTTTTTTGGGATGGGATGCCATTGCCTGGAAGCCTAATTTAATAGCTGGCTCCTCTGTGAATAGATAGTAAATGTTTCTGGAACCTTCTAGGCCCTGCCACTACCCCATGAGGACCCCCAGGCTTTGGCCTGTTGGGACCTCACGGACCAGTGGTCAGGCTTGGCAGTTTGAATCCGCTTTGGCTAAGCTCCCAGGATAGGCCTGTCCCTCCTTCAGTAACTGCGGCCTTATTCTGGGTAAGAGATTGAGGCCCACGGGTGGTGGTTAATGTTTGCCCGAGGGGCTGTCTTATCTCCAACCACCCAAATGTGACCAGAAAGAGACAGCCATGACACATCTTTTGTTTGTCTCTAATTATGTTTAATAAGATGGGCAGCGGGGAGAAGGGCTTACACAAAAGATACTTCTTTTGTGGTAGTTCCGTGAAACCCCAGTTTCCCTTAAAATTAGAAACTTTAATTGAGTCAAATAGGAAAACCCAAATAATTTGCTGCCCTCTTTTCTCTGTTTTGTCCTGCCTTGCAGCTGATTGTAAGTCTTTGAAATTTGTCCCAGCCAGACTTCCTGGTCCCCTTTCCTCACACCCCTGGGCCCAGGGGAGGCCCTGGCACAGCGGGGCCTGTCTTGCTGGGCCTGTGGAGGACCAGGTCTGAAAGCAGGCACGCAGATTGGGACTTCCTGGATGCCATGGTAACCAGCAAGCGAGGCCTGGGGACCTCAGTTAATGATTAAGTCCTTCATGCCTTTTGCGATGAGGTCGTGGCCCTCAGCATTCCCAACCCCCAGCCAAACGTAGGGGCCTTTTCCTCCTGTTAGTCTTTCCAGCTGAGGGAAGATGAAAACTGTGTGTGGAGGTGGGGGACGTGGCTGTCTGGGGGGCTGGTGAATCTGCTGGAAGGCACAGCCCTGCCCTGTCCTCTTGGGGTGAGGATGCTTGAGCGCCCCGACCTACCCTACAATTCTGCTTCTGTCCAGTTTTAAAAGCCCATATTTGTTTTCATTGTTATGTAAACAGGAAGCGTCAGATCCTCGCCTTCTGGTATTTTCTCTGGGGCCAGCAGTAAGTGGTCTTTTCCTCCCTTGGGTGGGGGAGAAGGGGATGCTGGGAGAGAGGGAAGTGGAGCCGCTCACTGAGGTGGGCAGGCGGGCCGATGTTTGGTCCTCTGCTCTCACTTGCACCTCCGTTTCAACGTGGGGACCGCGGCTGTGCCTCGGCTCGTCGTGGGCCTTCTCCATCATCCCACCCCACCCCTACCCATCTGCGTGAAGGTGGAGGGCTGGAGAGCCCCTGCACAGACAGACTCTGAAGCTGGGGTTGGTTGAATACCCAGCACAGGGATGGGCATGGGCTGCTGTGACCTTGGGCGGGATTTGACCTCTTTCCAACATGGGGTGGGCAATCCCAGTATCTTTCACTTCTCCGTATTGCCGTCCTTTCTGGAAGACGTGGCTAGGGACAAAGGGCAGGGTGGGCACCCAGGACCATTTTAGGGGGTGCCCAGGTGTGGCATAGTTACCTTAAGTCCCATGAGAAGCCCTTCTGTGGCCTCGAGGAGAAGGTCTGAAGCCATCTCCCTTTTGAAGAAGCAGGGAGCACAGGACCTGGAAGAAATGGGCCTCAGGATCCCCGAGTTCCACCGAGAACAGGGTCCGCTAAATTTAATAACATTGTTTTGTTCCAGTTATCCTTGTTTTTCTGGAAATCTTCTCTGTNGGATCCCCGAGTTCCACCGAGAACAGGGTCCGCTAAATTTAATAACATTGTTTTGTTCCAGTTATCCTTGTTTTTCTGGAAATCCTGGCACAGGTAAGCGTCCCCTTTGTAGCAGTTATGTTAATTTTTTTGAAAAGTGAGTAGATTTAAGAAAAAACAAATACTAGCACTGGTGGCATATGCCAACATGAAAACCACCGTTTGTGAAACCGCTCGGCCTCGGGAGGCTCAGCAGGTGCCCGAGAGGGAAAGACCTTCTGGGAAGTGTGGGAGCATCGGCGCCTAGCCCGGGCACACACCAGACTTTCTTTCTGGGATGGGCGGGCGGGTTTGAACAGGTATTGTCGCGGAGATGGGGAGAGTGTGTACATGTGGGTACACGTACGTGGAGGTACGTGTGTGTACAAGTGTCCTCTGAACGTGTGCGTGCATGTGTTTGTGTGCAAGCGTGTGTGTGTTTTTTTTCAGCAGCCGTGGTACTGGGCCCTTAGAGGTACCTCCTGGTTGACTCTACTTACGCCCAGCCTGTGGGACAATCCTATTTGGGTGATTTTAAGCAGAGGGAAGCAGCCAGGAGTTTCCAAGGAAAAAGCCCATTGGCCATCTCCCCCTTTTTAAAAAAAAAACCGTGTCTGAGGTCCTGTTTTCCGGGGCTTCCAAACTTGAGTCATTCCCAGAATCGCCCGGGAACCTTCAGTGGGGACAAAGGCATAGGACCTGCCCCGCCTGGCCCCACCCCGTGGGACCTCTGTGTGCCCCAAGGTGATCCCATACACACCAGTGAGCAGCTCGTGGGCTAGGTTGCGGGCAGCTCTGGCTGCCCATTAGAATAAGCAGTGGGGGATTTTGAGGCCTGAAGCCCACCCCAGAGAAGCCCAGCCAGAATCTGTGGGGTGGGGCCTAGCACTGGGACTTAAAAACCACTGTCGGGTCCTGGGGAAACTTTACTCACATCAGGAGTGCTCACAATGGAGCAGAGGGACACATGAGGTGTTTAAAAAAAATTAGTGTGGCTACATAGGACACATCCGGTCTGAGTTCATCTAGTTTTCGGAGGACTTCTGCGGGAAAGTGGAGACAGGTGAACAGCCCAGGGTGAGGGGGAGAGTGGTGCCAAGGTCAGGAGGGTTAAGTTTGCAGGAATGCTAAGGGGTTGGGGGGCTCAGGCCTCTCGGCAAAGTAGTTGGCAAAGCACTCGTGAAGCCTTCTCCCTGGTCTGGCTCGGGTAGGCACTCAGTAATACCTCTGTGAAAATCCTCGGGCCAAGATTCAGAAATAGGGATCGGATGGGATACTGCTGTGTGGCTCTGGGGTAAATTTATCAGGTCCTCCAAAGCAGATGGGTCCCCTGAAACGTGATGCAGAAGGCCTCTGGCGAGGCTTTCTGCTTGGAAGGGGGGCAAAGGGGATTTGACGGTTTGGCAGAGGTCCACACAGCCCGAGGAGCCCGGGAGGGGAGAGGGGAGCTCAGAGGGGCCGAAGTCCTTTGCTGTGTCTGTGCCACCTCTACCCTCTGACCCCTCCAGGCCTGGCACCAGCCCCTTCATGAGTATTAACCCTGCATCCTGGGCACAGCCTTACCAGGAGATCATGCTTGGGTGAGACTCCAGGATGCAGAATTAATTAATTATTTTATTTTATTATTTATGTATTTGACAGAAAGATAGAGAGGGAACACAAGCAGGGGGAGTGGGAGAGGGAGAAGCAGGCTCCCACTGAGCAGGGAGCCTGATACGGGGCTCAATCCCAGGACCCAGTGAGCATGACTTAGGCAGACTGAGCCACCCAGGTGTCCCTGGGCTGCAGAATTTAGACCAAAGGCTGGGCAAGTCTGTAATAATAATTGTTGGCACTTATCGAACCATTCCTATACTATGCTGCTCTCCTACATTAGCTCCTTTAATCCTCACAGCAGCCCCACGAGGCAGCATTCAGTTTGTTCTAGTTGCTTTGGCAGCAGGACATTGACCAAGGCTATAAATTAAGTCGTCATCATCACCGTTGGGATTTATCATAATTATCATCACAGCGATCACCGAGCACGTCCTGTGTGCCAGCCACTACTAATCACTTTGCATGCGTTGCTGTTAATCTTCATAATAACCCTATGGAGATTTGGGGACGATTCTCTGTATTTAGGGGTGGAGGAACTGAAGATCGGCGGGGCTGCTGTGACCTGTGCGTGCAGATGTCTTCTTTTTTTTCTCAGGCATATAATACAGTGATTCAATGCTTCTGTACGTCACCCCATGCTCATCACAATAGATGCGCTCCTTAATCACCGTCACCTGTCCCCATCACCTATTTTCCCCATCCCCCCACCAACCACCCCTCTGGTAACCGTCCTTCTATTTCTTGGTTTGTCCCTCTNCTCTCTTCACCCTCTCTCTATTTCTTTTTTTTTCTCTCTCTCTCTCTCTCTCTCTCTCTCTCTCTCTCTCTCTCTCTCTCTCTCTTCATCCTTTTTAACGGCTAAATAATATTCCAGTGTATATATCTACCACATGTTCTTTATCCATTCATCAGTCGGCGGACACTTGGGCTGCTTCCCTGTCTTGGCTATTGTAGATAATGCTGCCATAAACATAGGGGTGCATGTATCCTTTTGAGTTAGTGTTCTTGTATTTTTTGGGTAAATACCTAGTAGTGTGTTTGCTGGATCGTAGCATAGTTCTATTTTTAACTTTTTGAGGAACCTCCGTACCGTTTTTCCAGAGTGGCTACACCAGTTTGTGTTCCCCCCAACAGTGCACGAGGGCTCCTTTCTCTCCACATCCTCGAAAACACCTGTTGTTCCTTGTGTTGTTGATTTGAGCTATTCTGACAGATGTGTGTGACTATGCATGCAAATTTCATGCAAATTCCTAAAGGGTGTCCAAGGGGTTGGAATGTGTTCCGGGGCACTGGGTTTGGGGAGGGTTATGGGCTGGATTCGTGCCGCCATGCCTCCCTCCTGGCCTGGCGCCTTAGTGCGGGGTACAGACCCCACCGTGGTAGGTGAGGGCCCTGAAGATGAGCTTGGCTGAGGAGCTTGTCAAAGCTGCACAGCGGGGAAATGGCAGAGTTGAAATTCCAAGCCCGGTCTGCTGATCTGGGACTGTTGCTCCTAACCAGCACCAAGGGGAGAGAACTGTGTGCCCATCAGAGCCTTCCAGTGTGGCCTGGACTGTCCCAGGCCTGGCCCTTGGAAGAGGTCCTGTGAGACAAGGTGGCTGTCATCGAAGGGCCTTTCTGCCTATTCTGAGAGCCTGTAACCCAAGTAAGGCATGTATGAAAACTTAATGTCTTAGACTCTGACGTTTCTCCTCCACATTCCTTCTCTTTCCCTTTTGCTGACTTTAAGTCAGCTGTGCCCTCTGCTCCCTTCCCTGCCCCCTAGCCCTGGGGAAAAGGGCTGCTTGACTCGTGGGGGCTGGGGTGTAGATGCTGGGAGGGGCGGGCTGGCTTCCAGCCTTGGGCCGAGGACCATCTCACAGATGGTCATAGTAGCTGGCAGCGTGACTGTGTCACTGGTCACGGCCTTCTTCTGGGCACACGCTCATTTATCATCCATCGCTTGCCCTCGCTGGAGCACCAACACATTCTACCCGACTGTCAGTTGGTATTATCATGATAGAGATGTCTGACTCTAGGCCTTGGGGGCTGGAGAACAAACGGCAAGAACTGCAGCAGCAGCAGCGGGGCTGTGGTCGCCCGGCCTTGAACTTGGAGGTGGGGGCGGGGCGGGCAGCAGTGACCTTGGGCTGAGTGAGGGGCTGTGCTACTGTCTTAGGGAGAGATCTGTGCCTGGCCCTTCCCATGTCGTCTCCAGGCCTGCACTGCCAGCCCAGCTCTGGTGGGGATGGTAACAATGAGTCCATGTTACTTGGAGGGGGCATCACGTGGGCTCACCCTCCCTGGGTGCCAGGCCCCGTGCTGAGCGCTTCATGAGCATTCGCTGGTTTCATCCTCATAGCGACCCTTTGAGGTGGGTATCGATGATTATTCCTATACTGCAAATGAGAAAAACTGTCTCTCAGGGTAGTTCTGAGTAAGATATCTGGACGGAGGAGGATGCTGTTATTTTGTTTAGGAGAGATTATGCAGTCTTCTAAGTTTAAAACAGAGGTTCTCACCTGGGGCCATCTCGTCTTCCAGGGGACGTTTGTTTGGTTGCCACGGTTTGGGTTTGCCACTGTCCTCTTGTGGGTAGAGGCCAGGGATGCTGCTACGCACATGTAATGCACAGGCCAGCCCCTTAAACACAGAAGAGTCCAAATCAGGTGTCAGTAGTGGGAGGTTGGGAAATGGTCCTCAGGAGAGTTAGAAACAGTCAGTATTCAGCCTTTCACCCAGTTTGATATCATTAACTTCTTTTAAGAATATTAATTAATTGATTGATTTGTCAGAGAGAGGGAGAGGGAGCACAAGCAGGGGGAGCGGCAGGCAGAGGGAGAGGGAGAAGCAGGCTCTCGCCTGAGCAGGGAGCCCAATGCAGGGCTCGATCCCAGGACCCTGGGATCATGACCTGAGCTGAAGGCAGACGCTCAGCGGACTGAGCCACCCCAGGCGTCCCTGATAACATTAACTTCTGCTCGAACCCTGCCTGCGGTCACTGGTTCAGTTCCCCATCTACTTCTGCTTGTCCCACTGACCACGAGGTAGGATCACACCTGCTGCCTTCGTAGAGCTGGGTGGAGATGTGAGTTGTGCCGACCATAACACGTGAGCAGGAAGTAACGTGACACGGCAAAGTGGAAACCTTTAAGAGCTCAGGTGCAATTTACCACATTGCTTCCTCCTTCCTCTGGCAACCGTCAGAGCTCCCAGATGGTGGAGGCGCCAGCAGCCCGCGTCCTGGAGTAAGGAGGACCAGGGCAGAGCTCTGGGTCCACTCTTGCACCCATATAGTGTGAATGAGAGCCAGCCTTTGTTATTTACACCACTGAGATGTTGGGGTAGTTGGTTGCGGCCTAGCCTCTCCGATGCTGACTGGTGTATTCTCAATAGAACACGAATAAGCTAGGATTTGAATTAGGCTGGTGGCATGTGTTTTCCACCTGGGTACTGTGGACAAAGGCTCAAGTATCCAGTGTTGGAGGATTACATACTCCAAAGATGTTGTGCTCAACCCGAGGGAGGTCTAGATATGCTGGCAGATTGCTTCATAGATCAATGGGAGTTTAGTAGATCTGTCAGGCCCATCCGGACCTTTCTGAGATCTAAAGAGGTCAAGTGTCATTGCCAGCCATCTGTGAGTCCCTGTCTGGGATGCTCCCCCAACCCAGGGAAGGATCTTGTCCATTCCTGGCCTGGGAATGCCCCAAGGGTAAAGTCCATCTTTACCTGCCTGGGGCTTCTTGCAGCATCTGGAAGAGTATTGTTTGTTAAGTTGGGTGAGGAGACAGGGTAGAAAGTGCCAGATGGTGTGCAGCTGGAGGGCCTGGAGGGTTCTGGGGGAAGAGGTGATCTGAGGGCCCGCAGGGCCTGCTTTCGGGGGTGGGGTGTGGGCTGGGTGTTTCTCACTTTCTCTGGGGTTCAGAAGTGCCCGAAGCACCCCAACCCCAGGGTCTCCATGTAAAAGGGATAATGCAGGGCAGGGTGTCTCGCTGCAGCGGGCCCTGGAGAGGACCTCTGGCCCCCCGGGGTTGCCCAAGCAGGTACTGCCTTACCTGAACAGCGCATGTGGCCTCAGAGAGGGTGTCGCTGTGCAGGAACTGATCCAGAGGCTCACTGGGGGTGCTCCTCTGCCTCGGAGGCTCGGGCACTGATCGTGTCGTGCCAGGAGCAGGCTTCCCCTGGCGCAGAGCCAGCACCCTTCCCCGCCGCACAGAACAAAGTCAGCTTGACTCACGCTCCCAGGTGCCCCGGTGTTCCCACCGAGAGAAGGGGCCTAATCAGGAGAGCCTGCCCCATCAGCCTTTCACCGGAGTGGTCCCGTAAAGCCAGGGACGGACGCCCTCACAAGTCAGAAAGGGAGGAACGACATACGGGGTCTCTTGCCATTCTGTTCGTGGTTTCAAAGGAACTCTTACCAGGAAGGGACAGAGTGGGAGTCTTGGGACGGCTCTGACAGTGCTGCCGAATGGGCACCTGCTGGCTGGGGACAGGGTCTGAGCTGGGAACTCTCGTCCATGGGGCTGTCTGTGTAAATCCTCAGGTTGCTGGCTGGAGGGGGTCTCTTGTTGCCCCCCCCCGCCTCCCCGTTCGAGGTGCTCCTGGTCTCAGGAGTTGGTTCTTACTCTGTGGGCTCCACAGTGACCCCACCTGGCCAGCAACACTACCTTTCCCACAATGCCTGCAGGGCTGTGGGGGCGTGGGGGTGCTTCCTATTAGTCTGCTCCTTTCCCGTTGCACTGCCTTCATTAATGAAGGAGGGATTGGTTCTTCATCCTAGAAGGTGCCAGCGGTGTCCACCTCGGCTGGATGATTCATTTAGATTCAGGCCGAAGAGGTTTAGTATTGTTATGACAGGTAACTTGGCATCGAGGCCAAGAGCCGTGCTGCCTGGGTATGAATCCCAGCCTTGCCATGCCCTAGCTGTGTGATCTTGAGTGAGTGACTGCTGTGCCTGTGACTCCGTTGCCTAATCAGCAGTACCTGCCTCCGGAGCAATGTGGTGCGGTTCGAATGAGCTGGTGTACTTGGTATGGGCAGAGTGCTTGCGGCCGTGCCAGTAGACCATGAACATGGCAGCCTCCATACTGTTTTATTGGTCTTTCCCTCATTTTGTGCCAGGTCATGGCGTGACCAACAGGTTGCCGTCAGCCGTGCTTCTCCCCAGTTCTTTGCCGTAACTATTGTGTCCTCACCGTCACTGGAAGCACCAAGCACAACATAGCTCAAGTCTCATCCCCGCCTCTGAGGGGTGTGGGACTCCAGACCTTGGGGACAGCTTTGTGTATGCTTGGTTTTCTTGGTATTTCTCTCATTTTTTCTCTTCCCAGCAGAAGATAGCTGCCTTTAAAAAATGATGCATTGTTTCAACAGTGTAATGATGTTAAAAAAAACATTGGCTGACTGCCCATGACCTAACTTAGGCTTCGATGATCTCCATGCCTCCTCCCTGTCCTTGTCTGCAAGCAGGCGGGCATCTAGTAGGGAAAGAGCAGACATACGTTCAGACAGTGCTGTTCCCCCTCCCCTGCCACCCCAAATACAACACACCGGAAGGTGGTAGAAGAGTAGTAGATTTGAGGTCTGGGGTCTGGTGGGCTTTGGCTCAGGGTGGCCTTGACCCTTGCTGACCGGGCCATCTTGGGGAAGTTTATTGGACTCTGTGGAGCCTTGCTCTCTCCCTCACATAGCATGGGAAGAAGACTCTCATGACTCCTGACTTTGTAATAATAAAAAGAGGTAGGATAAATATTCTAGCTTCGTGTGGTAGTTGAACAAAGTATATATATTGTGTGTGTGTGTGTAAGCTCCATGCCCAGCGTGGAGCCCAACTTGGGATTTGAACTCACAACCCTTAGCTGAGAGGCTGCCCAGAGCCCTGCTGTGGGGGTCAGCTTTAACTCTTGGGGGCAGGGAGGGAGGGAGGGGGTGCCCCAAAGCTGGATTTTTCTCTAATGTGGTCTGGGTGTAGGTTCAGCTCCCTGGGGGATGGTGGTGCCACAGGCTTTGAGTTCTGCAGGTGTCATGGAAACCCCCCAGCTGGGCTTGGCCTGAGGAGGAAGGAGGGGAAAACTTTTTCACAGCTGACAAACAGGTATTTCCTGTCGGCCCCAGCTGTCAGAGAAGTCAGCCCCCTTGGTAATTCAGAAAGAGGAGCCCCACCCATGCCACTCCCCACCCGCCGGGGGTCAGAAACTCCCGGGGTTTAATAAACGGGGACAGCTGAACTGCCCAGTGGAACTTTATGTAATAGTGGAAATGTTCATTCTGCTCTTTTCCTGAACAGCAGCCATTCGCCACACGTGGCTCTTGAGCCCCTAAAAATGTGGCTGGTCCATCCCGGGACGAAATGCGTGCAGACTTAGAAGACAGTGGGAACCAAAGAATGTAAAAGATCTCTTTCCTTTTAATATTTTGCATGTTTTTTTTTATTATACTTTGAAATGATTTGGGGGATATGATTGGTTAAATTGATATCATTGCAATTGATATCTTCTGTTTCTTTTTATAACGTGGCCACTAGAAAATATAAAGATCCGTGGGAGCTAACATTATACTTTTGTTGGGCAGCTCTGTCCTAGAATTAGGCTGCAGCTGCCATCCTGCCCCACGAGGGGCTGACTTGGCTGGGAGAGGGGACAAGTGAAACCCACCTGGGCGGCCCCCCCAGTCATTGGGTAGATATTGGTTGAAGAGACTGCAGCCCTCTATTAGTTGTGTGTTGGGCTCCACCCCCTTGTCCAGGGGCCAGGGTCGGGGTTGGGGGGGCAGATTTAGTTCACAGGTAGTGGTGGGGGGGTCACTGTATGATCCTAGCTTGGGAGCCTGAGCTACAGCACCTGCCCCCCGCTTCCGCACCTCATCCCAAGTGTCCAGGGCATTGGCCAGTCCCTATCTCCACCCAGATCCACCTGGGCCACTTCCGCACTGCTTGCTCCGCCCTGACCTGAGATAACACGGTGGTTTTCTCTTTTCCTGTATGTTCCTTCTGAGGGCCGTGAGTCGTGGTGGAGCCAAGTTGGGCACTGAGTCAGGAACTGCTTGCTGTTCCTGACTAGCCTGTGGAGGTGGCAGGGGCTGTCCTCTCCCTGTGCTCTCCTGGGTCTCCATGACCTCATGCAAGTCGCTTTGCCTCCCTGAGCCTCCATTGCCTCGTCTGTAGAAGGGGAATGTTGGTCATGAGAAAACACGCCCTGAAGAGAGGTGGGGGTTGAGAACGTGTGGGAGGGCTTGGTGACGTGTGTGGTGCCAGCATGAGTGGTCATTTGTATCGTTTGATGGCCGTTTTGCGGACACAAAGGAATTGGAAAGAACACCAGAGCCAGAGGGGGCTTGGGTGGCTCAGTCGGTTAAGCATCTGGCTTCGGCTCAGGTCATGATCTCAGGGTCCAGGAATCGAGTTCCACATCGGGCTCCCTGCTCTGCGGAGAGCCTGCTTCTCCCTCTGCTTCTCCCTCTGCTTCTCCCTCTGCCTGCTGCTCCCCCTGCTTGTGATCACTCTCTCTCTGCTAAATAAATAAATAAAATCTTAAACAAACAAACAAAAAAGAACACCAGAGCTAGAGAAATCGGAGCCTGAACACCGAATAGTGGAGTGGACTTAGATTTGGGTAACCCATCTAAAAACGTACCCTCCAAGCCTCAGTGGCCTGGTCTGCAAAGTGGGGCTGCTGGAAAGGGTGTAAAGTAGATGACATATGCCTGGCTTGTGTGTAGCAATGCTTAGTCGCCTCTCTTCTCCTGAACACTCGGGCCACGCTATGTTCTGCTGAGCTGAAGGCTCTCAGGGGGGATGCTCGTCTAGCTCCTTTTTAGGGTGTGATACCACTTCCTGGCTCGGTTCTCAGCAGTGGAGGAGTTGTGATCCTTGGAGCATCCTGCAGCCTCCCAGGCCCGCTTTGGGGCCGGCATTAGCTCAGTCCTGGCATGTGCTCCATTGCAGAAACCATGTGCTGTCTTAGCAGATCCTGGAGACCCTTCCTGTCTCCCGTCCTCACAGCTGTCCTGGCAGCGGGCTGGACGGCCATTGCCCCATCTTAGAACAGGTTTCCAGAAGGTGGGGGGAGCATACCTGTGCACATAGTCCTTGGAAGAACAATCTAGAAACTCCCAAAGAAACCCTTGCTGTCTTGCTGTTCACTTCTTGGGAAAAAAGTTAGGAGGGTGGGTTGGAGGTTTTACAGCATGCGTGGCTCTTGCAGAAAGGTTGTCTGGGAAGAGGTGGACAAAAAGCGTGTTGTGGGGGCAGCTGGCAGCTTGCCATTGCTAAATCCCTTGCTGACTGTTGGGTGTAGACACCATCACGAGGACTTCGAGCCAGGAAGGGTCTCTGCTTTTACTTCCCTCCCGGTCTGAGTGCTTTGGGGATTCCAGGCTGGTCAAGGGGGCCCATGGGTAGTTTTGCTCGCCTGGGGGTGAGGGGGTGTGCGGGCTGCCTGAAGTCTGCTGGAAGAGGTTTTAGCACCCATGAATATGTGGGGGCATCGGTGGGCACTGGGGGACTAGAACTCAGAATGGAAGGGCAACAGCCTGCC
This sequence comes from Ailurus styani, assembly GCA_002007465.1. Lineage (NCBI taxonomy): Eukaryota > Metazoa > Chordata > Mammalia > Carnivora > Ailuridae > Ailurus > Ailurus styani. The sequence continues at coordinate 6,112,430 of LNAC01000022.1, forward strand.
ACCTCGATCTGTCAGGTTCTACTCGTGAGGGACCTGTGGACGGCTGGGCGGTTTCCTGTAAGACCCTGGCAGAGGGCTGGGCTGGGAGGAATTGGCTGTGGCTTGGTTGAGGCATCTCTACAGAGAGATTGTGTGCTTTAAAGGCAGCTTTGGTCAGCCACGAAAGTTTAGGAAAGGGGAGGGGTCCCAAGTGAGCCTTGGCCGGACCCAAGCTGGGTTGCCCAGGGCACCGGACACCCTAGCCATTAACCTGTGCCTTCCATCACTGTGGTTAACTGCAAGTTTCCAGGTTTTTTGTGTTTTCTGTGTTTGTTTGTTTTTTTTCCCCTTCAGTGCCCCCAAATGTGGCAGTTTGCAAGCTAGGTGTTAGGTAAGGACAAGCTCACCAAGCTTGTCTGCTTAAGTGTAAACCTGCTTGCCAGCAGGGAATATACGGATTTATACAGCCTTGTAGGAGAGCAGAACCCGAGACAGCAAGTTTTTGGCATAAGACGATAAAGTGGCTCTGTGCGGTCTCTTGCTGTCTTGTGTTTGTTCAGTTAGCTTGGGCCCATTGTCAGGGCTGGGACTGGGCTAAACCCCAGATCCGCTGTCTCCTCACTGAGGTCCTGGCGGTGGACTGGGCCCTTAGCTTTTGCTCAGATAGCTCAGCAAAACGTCCACCTCTTTCTGCTGTATTGACTTCTCTAGTACTTTCTGAGCTTCTCCTATTTCAGGTCTTCGTCACTAATCTGTGGAGTAAATGTGTATGTCCCAAACTATTTCCTTCCTCCAAGGAGCTTACAGTTCTGGTTGTGGGAGATAGAGACGAGTATACTAGAAGCATCTAAGGAAGAATGTAATGCACTACCTCGGCCAGTTTCTGGCTGAACACAAAGGTGAGCACCCCCCTCCCCACAAAGAGAAGGGTGAGGTGGGGTGGTAATAAGGTCGCAGGAGATTCAGATTCAGTTCAGATGTGTTGAGTACCCACAGTGGGCTGGGTTTGTTAGCCAGCCATCGTTCTTCTTCGTTTTTTATTTTTAACTGTTTCTATTGTAAAATAGGAGTCAAAGAAGTACCCAGAACATAACAGTGCAGCTCAGGGAATGATCACAGAGTGAACACCCTTAGAACTGCTGTTCAGATTGAGAACTGGAACCTTCCCAGGTCCCCAGAGGTCTCCCTGATCACAACCCCTTCCCCTTACTCCCCAAAGTAACATTGGCTGACTTTTCTCTTTTTTTTTTTAAAGATTTTATTTATTTATTTGACAGACACACACACACACACACACACACACACACACACACACACACACAC
>LNAC01000022.1:6113760-6130810 GCA_002007465.1 Ailurus styani
TATTTATTTATTTGACACACACACACACACACACACACACACACACACACACACACACACACACACACACACAGAGGGGGAGGATACGCAGGCAGGGGGAGTGGGAGAGGGAGAAGCAAGCTTCCCGCTGAGCAAGGAGCCTGATGCAGGGCCTGATCCCAGGACCCCGGGATCATGACCTGAGCCGAAGGCAGACGCTTAACAACTGAGCCACCCAGGCCCCACTGGCCTGACTTTTATGGTTGTCACTGCCTTGCTTCTAAAAACGATTATTTTACCATTCATAGGCATCCCTAAGCACTGTCCTTTAGATTGGCCTGTTTTTTGGACTTTCTATAGGGAGAATCAGACTGTAGGTGTTCTTTAGTATTTGGCTTTTTTCACTCAGTGTCGTATTTGTGAAATGTAGGCATTTTTGGCGCATGTAGCTGTTACTCATTTTCATTGCAGTGTACTACTATTCCAGCAAGCGATCGGCACAGTTTCTGTTCTCCTGTTGATGGACATTTGGTTTGTTTACAGTTTGGGAATGTTACCCAGAACCCCACTGTGATCGCCATTGGACATACCTTTGGGACACACCTGTGTGTGTGCACATGTGTGCACACACCCTCCTGCTTTCTGTGGGGCGTACCTGGTGGTGTAGCCGTGTCCTCTTGTTCCTTCTTTACATCGGCCCCGGTCAGCAGACTGGGGAGGGTTGGCTCATCTCAGCAAGTGGGAATCTCGGCTGCTGTCCTGCTTCTGTACTCCTTGCGTTGCCTCTGAGCACCTAGTGGGGCCACATCACCTTTCCAGACGTTGCGGGAGTTCCTGCTGGTAAGGCCTGTGTTCCATGCCTGGGTAATTCTCCAGGTGGACTATGTGTCATGTGACAGACCGGTCAGGAGGGCGGGTGGACAGTGCCAGGGTCCATCACAGTCCTCCAGGTGGGCTCGAACACCCAGCCCCTCGAAGCTTCGGTGTCTGCCTGCAGTGTTTGCTCCTGAGTGGCGTTGGCCCCCCTCCAGCATCCCCAGTGGAGAATGGTCAGGAAGGCTGAGGCCTCAACCGAGTCTCCCGGCCACTGCTTGTGGTGCAGCTAAGCTTTTAATGTGTTTTCATAATCAAAGCAGAAAGGTCCCATTGTGGCACTAATGCCTTTGCCATAAAGCTCTTTTTGTTTCCTAGCAAAATTCCAAGTTGCAAAAACGAGTCAGCTTAGCAAAGACACAATACCAATGAATGGCCACTTGCCACTCGCAGCAGCTAGGCAAAGCTCCTGGTAAATCATGGGGGCCCGGCCTCTGGTTTATTGAGATACCCCAAAGGTGCCAAGATCCTTTGCAGGCCACTTGGAGGAACACAGTAAGATATTTAGGAGTCGTTCTGATCATCCTGGAATTATAATCTGATATTCATGTGTCAGGGTTCACTTGGATCTGTGGTTCGAAAATCCAGATGTCACTGGGTTAAACAAGTAAGGGGGTTAGTTTTCTTATGAAACAAGAAGTCCAAAAGCAGGCAGGCAGTCCTGGGGCTTTGTGTTGACTCCTTGTGTCTCCTGGCTGTATCTTCCTTAGCGCCTAAACTTTCCCCTCAGGCTCATGGTGGCTGCTGCAGCTCCAGGCTTCACAGCTGCAGTCTAGGCAGGAGGAAGGTGAGAGAGAGGCTGGAAGCTGGTTTTTGCCAACTGACTCTTTTTTTTTTTTTTAATTCTTTGCCCCAGGGGTACAGGTCTGTGAATCATCCGGCTTACATCTTTCACAGCATTTACCAAAGCACAAACCCTCCCCAACTTCCATAACCCATCCACCCTATCCCTACCCTTCCACCCCCCAGTAACCCTCAGTTTGTCTTCTGAGATTAGGAGTCTCTTATGGTTTTTCTCCTTCCCCATCCCATCTTGTTTCATTATTTTTCCCTCCCTACCCCCCACAACCCCCCACCCTGACTCTCAAGTTCCTCATATCAGAGAAATCATATGATAGTTGTCTTTCTCTGATTGACTTATTTCGCTCAGCATAATACCCTCCAGTTCCATCCACGTCGTTGCAAACGGCAAGATTTCGTTTCTTTTGATAGCTGCATAATATTCCATTGTATATATATACCACATCTTCTTTATCCATTCATCTGTTGATGGACATTTAGGTTCTTTCCCTAGTTTGGCTATTGTGGACATTCCTGCTATAAACATTCGGGTGCATGTGCCCCTGAGGATCACTACCTTTGTATCTTTAGGGTAAATACCCAGGAGTGCGATTGCTGGGTCGTAGGGTAGCTCCATTTTCAACTTTTTGAGGAATCACCATACTGTTTTCCAGAGTTTGCCAACTGACTCTTACCCATTTGAATGAGGAAAACGAGCTTCCCTGAAGTACCAAGCAGTAGGCTTCCCTGTATGTTTCAGTGGCTAGAGCTGGGTTACCGGGCAACCACTGACTGCAAGGGAGCCCGGGAGCCACGTGCTGTCTACAAAATCAGGGGTCCCCGAAGTTCCGGAAGAGGGGAGAATGGATACGGAAAGGCTGTTCACGGCAAGTGCCAGATGTGCTGGATAGCGTAGGGAACGTGTGCACGTTATGGAAAGTCCATTTCCTTGGTAACACACTTATTCCTGTGAGCACCAGAGTGTATTTTAATCATTTTAAATGGTGCCGGAAGGCACAGACATGGTTTTTGAAACGATCTAACGGCATCAGATTTTTCACCGTGGCTGGAGAGCCTCAGTCCCTGTACTGGGGTGTGGTCTGAAGGGCTGCTTGGCCTGAGACAAGCCTGCCTTTTTGACTCTTGGGGCTGCTTTGTGGCTTCTCCCACTTGTTCCGTCATTGTTGTCACATCTTGTGGTCTCTGTGCGCTCGCCTCTAGATGTCATGGTTCTTCTCACCATCAAATTGTCTGCTTTCTATATTCTGTGGACGGGAGACCCGGGTATGAAATGCGACGGAAGCACGTGCGGATGGAGGCCGCGGCTCTGGGGAGACCCGAAAGGACAGGTTAGCTCGAACCTTCCTTTGGAGTCTGTTTTGTCCGGTCTGAGGCCTTTGCTTTCTTCTGGCCTACCAGATAAGAGAACTGATGATTACACTTCAAAACAAAAACAAAACAAAACAAGGGCAGTTTCCAGTCCTATCCTTCCATCAGGGTGAGACTAAGTAACCGGTTTTATGTGGCTAACTTAAGGCTGATTTTCCCATCACCACTCAGATAACTTCCTCCTTGCCTCATCTGTCCCTTGGAATGTAAAACCCCATTTTATAAGCACAGCATCTATAAAACCTATATTTTCCTCCCTGATTGAGAGACCTATCACATTCAGGCAATAAAAGGAGAAAATCAAGAATATGTGGTTGTATGACTTCAGACAAGTTACGCGGCCCCTCTGGGTCTATTTCCTTATCTGTAAAAGGAGGATAAGTATTAATTGCGTATGTGTCATTTAAAGAAGTAAATTAGAACTAGTTAAAAAATGGTATCGTTGCCTAGCACATAGTAAGTGCTCAATAAAAACTATTATTGATACTGTGGTCATTATTATAGAAGGGGCATGTTCAGTGTGGGATCAGGCCTCCCGGGAAAGTATTTGACAGACAGCGGTCTCAGCCGTATTTACCTGATGAGAGAGATAAGTTCATTGTTTGGACAACACTGGGGAACCAACAACAGATATCTCAGCATGTCTTTGCCTTTGCTCCCTTCCCATGACAGTGCAGAGCAGCGTTTCTTTCTCTTCCTTCCCTCCAATAATTTTATATCTGATTATAAAACCAGGTATGTGTTCCTTGTGCAGAATTGGAGAAATGCAAAAACGTAAATGAGAATTTTAAAATCACTCTTAAAACACATGTGTGTGTGTGTGTGTGTGTGTGTGTGTAGAGAGAGAGAAAAAGAACTTTATTTTTTTCTTTTTTACAAGATTTTATTTATTTATTTGACAGCACAAGCAGCGGGAGGGGCAGAGGGAGAGGGAGCCTCAGGTGCCCGGCTGAGCAGGGCGTCTGATGCTGGACTTGATCCTGGGACTCCAGGATCATGACCTGAGCCGAAGGCAGGCACTTAACCAACTGAGCTATTCAGGTGGCCGAGACAGAACTTTAAAAAGTGGGGCCAACCTGTGCTCTCTGCTCTGTGCCCTCCCATTTTCATGGCACAGTGAAGCGGGGGTGGATGCTGGTTGTGTTAAGTACAGCTTTCTGTCAGGTGGGTTTTTACCCAGAGTAGGAAGAGACCCTGAGGATTCAGACTGACTCGCTTTCCTAGGGGGTTGTCAGGAACAGTTCCCTTGGCCCCCGTCCATACTGTAGAAGCTGCTTTCGTCCAGCCGTGAGACCGAGTGAACTGCGATCAGGTCCCCGGGTTCTGTAACCAGGGATGTTGGAAGCTGGGATTGTGAATAGAAGATTGGGGGTCCGGAATGATTTCAGACACAGGCAGGTGCATAAGTGAGGCAGAGGGACGCTTGTGTGCTAAAGGAGTCGGACGATTCAAGCTGTGTATTCATTCACTCATTACTGAGGACCTGCAATAGTCCACAACATCAAAGGCTTTGCATGGGGAAGGGCATTCCAGGGAGGGGGCCTGCCTTGCAAGGTTCTCGAGGTGTGGAACGGCTTGAATGGATTAGCTTAGCAGCAAGGTGAGGCAATGGCCCTTACCTTTTCATTTCCAAAGCATTTCATGCTGGGTGGGGAAGCTGCACTTGTGAAATTTGGCATGGACTTTAATATTCTTAAAGTGAAAAGAAAAGGCTGAAGATGCTTGCTTTGAAAGCACTTTCTCTGGGAAGTGTAGACGTTACCCGGAATAGCACAGAAGTAGCTTCTAGTGATCCTGGTGTTTGCAGTCTGTCCACCTGTCAGTCTGCCTTCCCAGTGCCTGCTCCTCACCAGGCACTGGGCTGGGGGCTGGGGGCCTGCCCTTGCCAGGCCCTCACGGCGTGTCAAGGGAGGCGGTCATCTGCGTTAATCACTGATGTTCTGTGTTGACAAGTCCTGTGGGAAAGTGGAAGTGGGAGCAGGAACCTGTTGGCAAGAGTGGGGAGAGCTTAATTAAGGCTGTGATGTTAAAATGGGAGAGAAGGTGTATCAGGCCCCCGCCCCCAGGCCAAGGACACTGTTTCATTATTGCGGAAGGTTCCACTCCCCCCAGTTGTGGCTTCAGTGGCTGAAGACTGCAGACAGCCTTCAAGGGAGCAGACATTCGCCGGTGCCAGCCTCTGTGCTAGGACGCATGGGTCAGTCACCCTGCGTCGTGTTTTAGAGCTTTAGATATTATGGCTTGGACGTTGGGTGATTCTGTCCAGGTCACGCTGCCCCTGGGCCTTAGTCCCAGGCTGCCTTGACCCTGAACTCCCTGCAGGGCCTTGCAGGTTGCTGCTGCTGCTGCTGCTGGGCAGGTAACGGCCGGCCAGAGGCCTGCACATGTAGTGGCTTGTGGTCAGCAGATGGAAAGCCTGGCCGCAGTTCCTGTGCAGAGGGGCGGTCCTGCTGATGGGAAATGAGGCTTTGGACTAAGCAAAATAGTAAATTACCTGGACGGCCCCCACCCCTTAACAACCCCTAGTGACTCCACAGCCCCCAGATAGGGGAGATCTGGGAGCCTCTGCCTGTCTACACCTTGGTTGCCCACTGTCCAGACTCGGGTCCCAGCCTGCCCTGGGGCTCAAGCGTGGGGCACTGTTGGGGCTGACTCCCAGAGGCAGGAGGCCAGGAAATCCCCTCAGGGTTGTTTCGTTCAGCAGTGCTCTTCTCCATGCCCATTTTACAGCAGAGGAAAGTGAGGCTGGCTTCGCCCTCAGCATTTGGTGCTTCTGGGGTGTCAGCACGGTTCTCTCTCTGATCTCCTGGCCAAGGGAGGTTTAATGCCAGGAATGAGGAGCCAGATGGCGGTGGCTAATAGCCTGTGCCACGCTGAAAGTCACGGGACTCTAGCTGTCCCTGGAGTGTGATGTCCCCTCACTGTACAGCCTTCCCTCGGGCATCCGACTGAGGCCAGAATGGAGGGCCCTGCTCTGCGGGGTCAGTGTTGTGAGCACCTTGCGTGGCCAGGTTGTTGTGTGGGGATTTGGGGAACAGTTAGACTAAATGAAAAAGCAGAAGGGCTCCTGCGTTTTATGATCGTGCAAACCCTGGACATGGGTGAGGAGTAGGTGCCGCAGAGGTGAGGGACCTGAGCCAGCACCACAGGGAAGCCCATGGCACAGGCTTTGAACCTGGGCCCCGGATATGGGTCAATGTTTCGGGGCTGCCTCCAGATACTGGGGAGATGGAGGTTCAGGAACGGGGCCGATGGGGAAGGGGAAGGGGACGAACCCACAGGCCATGTCGGGTGCTCTGCGGAGCTCCTTGTAGCTAATTATTCCATGTCACCCCAACACTCCTCTGAGGTGGGCAGCACTGTCCCCACGTTGCATACGTGAAGGGGTTCTGGGAAGTTACAGACCTTGCCCAAGTTCACGTAGCACATGGAGTTTGACTCCCAGGTCCTTCCTACCTTGCCACAAGATGCTTGTCCTATTTGGGTTGCAAGCCTAGATCCGAGTGGTTTCTGGAACTTTCCACCGGCTGGGCAGAGGAGCAGAGCTTAGGAGGTAGACTCTACCCTTAGGTGGTGGTTTGGGTGCCCCTGCAAGGAGGGCGGGTTATGTTTGGCAAGCTTAAACCCCCAAGTTTGTAGCCCAGAAACAGAACGAGTTAATATTTGGAAGCGCTTTGTTTGGACTGTGCCTGGTCCTTGCTGAGCGCTGTGCCCACCAAGTGTTTGTTCAATAAAATGAAGGCAAATAAATAAATAAATAAATAAATAAATAAATAAATAAATAAAATGCTAATAACACCCCCATTGGCCCCGAAGTCTCCTTGTCTCGGCCAGCTTCTCCATGCAAAGCGGGCACAATGGAGCTTTGTTCTTCCGCCCCTTTTGTCTGCAGGAGGCCTCTGCGAGGCTGACTCACAGGCAGGAGGCCAGGCTGTGCTTGCCTGTGTTTCCCAGGCCCCGGCCGGCCGCCTCCAGCTCCTGCTGTTCTCCTCCGGGGGCGCCCGGGCAGGGAGGTGACCCTCCGATCCATGGACGGCAGGGGATGCCGCCTTCAGCCTGTGGTTGCCTGTTTCCCCAACAGACAGAAGGAGAGGGTGAGACCCACCCCCACGAGGGGGCATCCAGCCGGCTGAGAGCTGGTAGAGAGAAGGTGAGCTTCGGAGACGGTGGGATATTTTCCGTTCGCCTGTCTGCCTAACTGGATTTTTGGAGAACTGGGCCTTAAATCATTACATCTCTGTAGGAAGGGAGCCAGTACGGAGGTGCTGTTGGCCTGTCTGCTTTGTGGCTTGGGAAGTTCCGTGGATAAATCAGCCTTGTGAAATGGGATTCCCGGCGTTCCCAGCACTGGTGGCTGCTGCCGCCCAGAACTGTGGTCCTTAACCCTGTCTGCACATCGCCTGGGCTGCTTTTATTGTATTTTATTTTGTTTTTTAAAAAGATTTCCATTTATTTTAGGCAGGGAAGAGGGCAGAGGGAAAGAGAGAGGGAAACCCAAGCAGATTCTGTGCTCAGTGTGGAGTCCGACACAGGGGCTTGATCTCACGACTCGGAGATCATGACCTGAGCCAAAATCAAGAGTCAGATGCTTAATCCACTGAGCCCCCCAGGGGCGCAGCCTCAGCCCGATTGACTTCATACCTCTGGGGTGGGTCCAGGGCACCCCTCTCCCTATTCTCTCTCCTGGTGATCCTGTACACAGTGAGGGTCTGGAACGTCCGTTGGAATGCTAGAGCTGAAAAGACCATTCCAGTCGCTCATCCCTTCCTCGAGTTTACCCACGAGAAGGACGATGAGTTGGCAAAGGCTGCATTGGTAGGGGCAGACCAGAGTCGAACCGGGTCTCTGTTACGGGACTCAGGCTTCCCCCCAAGTGCTGACTGCCGCCTCATTACTCCTCGTGCTCCTGGTTATGGGAAAGGAGGGCAGTTGTTCGGCATCGCGTGGATAATAAATTGTCCACTTGTCACCCACGCTGGTAGGGAGACCAGGCTCAGCGTCACGTTGTCCGGGAAGGCTTGCCTGTGGCTCCCGGCGCGTGTTTAGTCTTCCCGTCCTTCTCCGTGCTCCCTTTATCTCACGTATTGTTGACATTGCGTCCTTTCACGGAGCATTGCAGTTATTTATTTTGTGGGCTGTGAGCCTCCTGGGGTTGTAGCTTTCGTTGTAAACCTGTGCCTGGATGGGCAGGCATCCAGGAAGTGTCGGTGGGGTGGGAGGGTGGGTACCTATCCGGAGCATTCTGACGTTCTTCTGAGCCACTGGGTTAAGTGGGTCAAGGCATTTACCCTTCTGTATCTGAATCGAGTCCAGACGAAAAACGCTCGGCCAGGCAGAGTCAGGAAAAACAAGACTGGGAAGGGGCTGTGTACTTGATCTCGGGAAGACTGGCTTACCTAAAATAACAACCGCAGCTCCTCCCCAGCCATCCCTGCCCCTGGCTCTCCTGCCCAGTGCCCTTTTGCAGTGGGCAGATCCAGGGTAAGTGTCGCAGCTGGAATCCTTGGCTGGTGTTTGGAAATAAACAAGTTGGCCCCTCTCTCTGTCTGGGACTCTCCTTTATCAGGAGATACTCACAAGCCACCACCTGAGATGTGAGGTTTCTTTCCAGCAGCTGGAGGACACTGGGGAAAACAGGGAGGGCTCGTAATGGGTCAGATACCCCCAAACTGAGCTCTTCTGTGTTCATGTTGGTTTCTGGGGAGGCTTGAGGGGATGTGGATGCAGAGGACTCCCCCTGCTCACCTCCCTTTTGCAGGGTGGCCCATCCCCACAAAGCAGCCAGGCAGTCTTCTGGGGAGAGGAGCTCAGGCTGAGGGTATTCCTCTCTGTCTGCTGTAGCTAATTCACAGTATTCAGGGGCATGTGCATGCTGGGTGGGGGGATGGACGTGGAGGCCAGTGACATCAGCAAAATAAAATAACAGTGATTCAAACAAGTTAATTTTTCTTACATATAAAAGAGGTCTGGAGGTAGGTAGCCCTGGGTTGGTGTAGTGGATCCACAAAGACATAGGGAAGTCACATTCCTTCCCATTCACCCGTTCTGTCATTTCTTGTCCTCATGTTCCAAGATAGCTGCTAGAGCTCCAGCTATCACATCATCTTTCCAGTCAGTGGGATGGATGAGAGACTGGGGGAAGGATGTGTTCTTTAAATATGCTTTTTGAGATTGCCACATGATGCTTGCATTGACATGTTGGCCAGAGGTTAGTCATATAGCAACACCTAGCTACAAGAGAGGATGGAAATGGGCCAACTAAAAATCAGCATTCTGTAAGGAAGAGTGGAGAATGAGAAGTGGGAGACAACTAGATGATGAAAAGGCAAGAGAGAATGAGGTTCGCTCAGACCTGCTGAGGTCGAGGTGCCTCTGGGCCATGCAGGCAAGCCATCCCTTTGGGAGTTGAATGGATGGGTCTGGAGTTTGAGAGAGGGGTCGGGCCCAGAGTGTCTGGTTAAGGAGGCATCAGTATACAGATGGTGGTGGGGGTCCTGGGGAGGAAGGTCCTGTGCCGGCAGAAGTAGAAGGACAACAGGAAGCCAGGGGCAGGCAGGAGGAGGAGAGGATCCCTGTCCCATCTGCCCTAGCGAGGTCAAGCAGATGTATGTGGAAATAAGAAGACAAGTCTGCGGCCTTCTGCAAGAGCAGTCCCAGTGAAGTGGAGGGACTGAGACCTTTGGGCCTGAAGGAAGTGGAGGGAAGGTGGACGCTGGAGGGAAGGTGTTTCCTTAAGATCTGAAAGACTTGAGTGAGGGGTTAGAGGCTGCGGGACAGCTCGACCCTGCTTCTCCAATCCCCACTGCCTTCAGAGGGAGGGAGGTGACCTTGGAAGATGATGAGTTTCAAGGGGTGAGGAGAGGCACGCAGAGGGAGTTCCAGGCCAGACTGACCCTGCATGGGGGCTCCTTTGGCAGGAAGACCCGGGAGCTGGAAAAGAATGAGCAGTTAGGTAGAAGCAAGTGAAAGAACTGCTAAGCCACAGGAAGGAGGTTCAAACTCACAACTCGGAGACGATTCAACCCACCTGCATATTCAGTTTTCGCCAGTAGCAGTTAAAGAAGCAGAGAAGGATTCATCCCCCCCAGGATTAGGAAGAGGCAGGAGGCTGCGGGGTCCTGGGCGGGGGTGACGGTGGAGTTCAGGCAAGGTTCGATTGTATTTGGTGCTCGCTTTCCTAAGTGGCAGAGAAGGATGGGATGTGTTTAAAAAGTCTTGGCCTGCAAAGTTGTGAACGTCAGGGCATTTTCCTATCATTACTGAAAATCTGATCATCCTCGATACACAGAATTGAGTGCTCTCAGTCACCCAAATCAGTGCTTCAGAAATCTTGGCTTGCGTTAATTTGTAGGCCACTTATTTAATATCAGACTGTACCCACTTGTTCCTTTGGATGGGACAGCGTACCTTCAAGCAGGTTGTGGACTGCACAAGAGGCTGAGAGATGCTGAAATCCAGACTGCCCCCATTTGCCAGGCATGTCCCCTGTGCATGACTGTGCTGCGTCTCCATAAAGGCAGGGGCACCCTCTTTCGACGTGGATCAGGGGCTAGTTCTGGCCCTGACCTTGGGTTACCTAACCTCTCTATGCACATTTCTTCTGTGTCAAGGATAACTGAGCTGGCACTTGTTAGGCACCATGGAAGAATTGGCTGCTGTGATTATATTGGGGAGTGATTTGAGCCTCCTGGGTCTCCTTTTCTGAAGGCTTATCTTGTTGGGTTTGTCAAAACCTGGCATTTGGAAGGTCTTTGGGGCTCTGGATGGCTTACAGTTTAGTCACCGAGCTTGCATTTTCCTCCAAGGGTTCTTTCCAAACGTTACACTTTCCCAGAGTACATCTGCTTTACTCTTAAGGCACCTGACCTTGGCATTGCTGGCTCCTTCTCCACCTGAAAGGTGATGGAGTGGTTGCGGCCAAGGACACACCCCAGGTAGGCTGGTGGAACTTGCTGTTCTGAGTTTTGCCTAAATTCTCTTCCAAAAGCTAACACTGGAGAGCTAGAGGCAGGTTCCAGGGAGAATGAGAGCAGCGCTCTCTGATCCAGAACTGTTCTGTGGAGGGTGGGGCCTCACCCCTACCCCATCCAGGTCTGCTTTGGGACTGGAAGCTCACTTCTGGTCCATTTCCTCATTTTGAACACAGCTCAGGCCACACAGTTGCATGAGAACAACATTAATGCCTTGGGCTATGACCAACAGCCTAATCCTGGTCATCACCATCTTTAGAAGAAATTTTCACATTTTCTAGATTTTTAGGACAGATACCTTTTCAGAGTGTAATCTTTCTGGAATTGAGATGCATCGTACACTGGTCTAATGTGATGCTCTCTGTTTTCGCAAATTCTCTAATTATATCGGTGGTGTGTTTTATAAATGTTTTATAAATTCCTGCCTCGGAATTCACACCCGTGTGCATCCAGAATGAATTTAGTTTGGTCCCTAGACAGGGATCTGACTTGGTTGACTTGTGAGAGAGAGCTGATGGGGGCCACCCCCACCAGAGGGTCAAGTAGGTGCTCGGTGTAAGTGACCACAGTTAGTCTTGAAGGGACCTGAAGCTCCAGAGTGGTTTGGTCATTTGTTGAAGGTCACACAGCTAGAAAAGAATGGGTCCAGGATCTGAGCCCTGCTCTGTGGGACTCTAAAGTGTGGCCCTTTCTCTTCTGCGGACACACCTGTTCTTTACTTCTGCCTTCTGGTGCTTTCTGTCTGCAGGGTCCCCTTCTCCCGGTGAAATCCCACCTATTACTCTTTCATTTTGAATCACATTATGTGTTTATAGGGAGAGCACATGTTCTTAGAGAAAATACAAAAAGCCTCAAAATAAGAGTCTTTATTTCCAGTGTTTACATTTTGATGTGCTTATTTTGCTATAAATCATACAGTGACCTCAGTGAAACTGAAAAAAGAAAAATCCTGCTTTAAAAATTGCTTAAGGAGGGCGCCTGGGTGGCTCAGTGGTTTAAAGCCTCTGCCTTCGGCTCAGGTCCTGATCTCGGGGTCCTGGGATCGAGGCCCACGTCTGGCTCCCTGCTCAGCGGGGAGCCTGCTTCCTCCTCTCTCTTTGCCTGCCTCTCTGCCTACTTGTGATCTGATCTCTCTCTGTGTGTGTCAAATAAATAAATAAAAAAAATATTTAAAAAAAATTGCTTAAGGATCAATTGGGATTATATCGCAAGTGTAGTTCTCTTATCTTGCGTCGTTACCTTGCTGTAATATCCTGGGCATCGCCCATGTCATTAAATATTCTTTGAAAATGGGATTTGTTTTTTTGTTGCTGCAGCTTTCTGCTATATAAACACACCAAAGCATGGTTACCTACTTCCCCATGGTTGGCTATTTTAAGTTGCATTTCTGTGAATAGCCCTGCGTGCATGCTTAATTGTTCCTGTAGGATGTATTCGTAGAAGTGGAATTGCTCTGCGTCCCCAAGTAAAGAGAACCACTGGCTGGTTCTCGGCGACCCTCCCCACCCACCCCCTCGGAAGGCTGGCGGGGCTGCTCCGTGCTGCCACCGCAGCCCACACCCGACACTGTTTGGAGTGGCTCGTGGCATTGCCACAACCCGGTTTGCTTTCTTTTCAAATTTCCTTGCTCATGACTAAGGTGGCAGGGTTTGTTACCGTGGCACAGGTCTGTAACTTTCCTTTGAGCTGTGCGCGTATGTTTCCTTAGCCTGTTTTACTGACCCTGTCATGGGTTGCTCCTTGTTCTTCAAGACCCAATTCAAAGCCCACTTTTTTCATGACCTCTTTCCTGCTACTACCTGCCATTGCTCTGAAGCTGGAAGTTATTTTTCTTTTTTTGAAGATTTATTTATTTATTTATGAGAGAGAGAGCACAAGGAGGGGCAAAGGGAGAGGGAGAGAGAATCCCAAGCTGAGCGCAGAGGCCGATGCAGGACTTCCATCTCACGACCCTGAGATCACAGCCTGACCTGAAACCAAGAGTCAGACGCTCAACCGACTGAGCCACCCAGGCGCCCCGGAAAGTTATATTTATTTTCAACTTGGAATTCTCATAGCAGCTTGTATCTCAAAACAACTTGTCAGATACCCGTTTGTATTATAACTTGGTATCTTTGGCCCTGACTAGATACCTTGGGTCCCTACTTGAGGATGGGGAAACGGGACTTACTCATTTCTGTACGACTTGGAGGCCCTGGCACAGTGCTAGGTAACTAGCATGTGCTTGGTATTCTTAAATGGATGGGTGGATGGATACACACAGTTTTTAAAAATTAAAAAAAAGCGGGGGCTGGTTCCGTCGGTAGAGCATGTGACTCACTTCTTTTTTAAAAGATATTTCATTTATTTATTTATTTGAGAAAGAGAGCACAAGAGTAGGGTGAGGGCAGAGGGAGAATAGATTCCCCATGGAGCAGGGAGCCCCATGTGGGACTCAATCCCACGACCCTGGGATCATGACCTGAGCCAAAGGCAGATGCTCAACTGACTGAGCCACCCAGGCACCTCAGTGCATATGACTCTTGATTTCGGGGTTGTGAGTTTGAGCCCCATGTTGGGTATAGAGAAGACATAAAAATAAAAAATCTTAAAAAAAATCAGCAAAATGAATCTAATGCCATCTTGTCACATTGTTTTCTTCCTTTCTTCCTCTTTGCTTTCTGAATCAGTGAGGTTTTGCCTCATCTGACAACCTGTCAGGGCTTGCGAGGGAAGGCCGGGCACGGCGGCCCTGGCGGGGCTCTGCGTCAGGTAGGACGCCCACAGTCGGCTGCCCACCCAGACTTGTCTCCCCATCAGCTTCCGTTTTCCTCTTAAGAGGTAATATTCTCACAAATCATCTTATGCCATCCGTGCGTGGTACTTCTAGAACCTTTGGAGGACGGAAAAGTAGGAGTAAGGAAGTGATTACTTGCGGCCTTCCTGCCCAGACTCGGCGGGCACGTGGTCGGCATCTCCGCCATGTTTTCTGGGAGCTGCAGTTTCCAGGCACACGGGTTGGTAACCACCTATTGGGCAGGAGACTCGCCCAAGTAAACCTCCCCGTGTTTCTGTAGAATTGTTCAGCGGTTTTGTGCTATTGTAAGTGGTTTTCCCATCGCCGCCTCAGGCCCTTCTTCCGTTGGTGGGTCTTTGGGGTGCTCCCCCTGTGTCCCCCTCATGAACAGGGTGCCTCGTTGCTGCTTCAGCCACCCTGCCCCGGGGGACAGACCCGTACCAGCCCTCCCTCTCACTCTCCTCCCTTTGTGGCTGGTGCCCCATGTACCTCTCGGTTTGTGTTTCTCAGTATCCGTGTGTAGCAACGTATTGAGAAATGGCTTCCTTTTCAGGAGGAAAACTCGAGTGCTTGAGCCTCAAGGAGGCCACACAGGAAAGCAGAATCATGGCCTGTGGGTGTTGGGGCCTTGGTATTGCCTAGCCAGCCACCCCCTCCTGCCCGCCAAGGCTCAGGGGTGCACAGGGATGCAGGGGAGGGAAGGCCTAGCTTCTGGAGGGGCCGTAGGCCTCAGGCCTTGCAAAGCTGCCCTCCCCCATAGTAAGCTCTGGTCACTCTCCCAGGTCCCCATAGGAGTTTATAGCGAACACCTGGGTCTGCTTTCTGGCTGGTCCCAGATGTGGAACCTGTGTGGCAGATCAGTCCTGGGTGAGTACCAGGGAGCTGTGGGGATGGGAGCAGTTCTGGAATGATCTTCAGCCCCGCTCCTCTGAAGAGCTGCTCAGGGCATGCCGTGGAGCTCCTGATGCGGTTACAAAGGAAGCATAGCTCAGAAGTCCAGGGCTGGGCTGTGGAGGAGCACGGCCTGGGTTCACAGCCCACCTGATGGTTACCTTATCTCTGTGGCGTACTTTCATCCCCAGTTTCATACCCAGGTGGGTATAATAACACCTCCTCCAAGGAAATCAGTTAGCACTTATTAACTTCTTTAAATAGTCCCTAATTTGCTAAGTAAAAATAGGGCACCAGAGGCCTGGCTAAGCTTCTTGCTCTAGCAGCAGGTGGAATCCGTGCCCTCTGCCTTCCAGCGGCAAGGGAAGAGACCCGGGAGGTCTGTCCTGGCACCTGCCTTTTGACTTTCCATGGGACTAGGTCACCGCCCTGTGTTCACTGGTTATTCGTTACATATAGGAGATGACCTTGAAGACCTTTCTCATCTTAGAACACTCTAGGATTTTTGTGGTTGCAAGGTATGTCCAATATCTCAAGAAGGGGCCAGTCCTGCTGGTGGCCCCTCCTGGTTGACGTGGTGTCCTTGGTCAGGCCCAACTGCAAAGACCGGTGGTCAGGAGGAGATCCAGAACCCTTTGGGGTTTGTCTGGAGTTTTCTCAGCATGGGCAAGCTTGCCTCCATCTGGAGGGTGAATTCAAGTGTTTGGGTCACCGGGGCAGGGGTCATGGGAGAACCGGCCTCCTTGGGGACGTGGGGCAGGTGCTGTCCTGCATGGGGAGTGGGGCCGAGGTGTGGGCTGCCCGCGCCTCTGCTCTGTGGGGCTGCAGCGTACCCGTGCCCGCAGAGCTCACCGCTCGCCCTCAGGTCTGCATGTGGACGAAATCGGGTCTTATGCAAGAGCTGGTGTGGATCTCTCTGCCTCAGTCTGTGCTGTCAGATGCTAAGTCTGCAGAGCTTTCAGCAGAGTTCTCCCAATCAGGGGAGCTAGCAGGAGGCTCTTGCTTGTCTCTTTCCACGGACAGGTAGGAAGGAGGAGAATGTGGATTGCACGCCTCTGAGAAGGGAAGGACTATGTGCTCTTCCTGGCTTCTGCTGGTCCTCCAGGCCTTCTAGAAGTTTCTGGCCTCCTACTGGCCAGGTGGCAGAGCCTCGCCTGGGTTTGTGCATCATGTGATGTGTCTGCCCCAATGCTGGTGGGGCACAGTGGGTAGGGTTTGGTGTGGGGTGGCCTACAATAAAATGAAAACAGTGCACTGAGTCAGGAAGGGCAGCCTGGGGCAATAGTCTGCCTGGGTTTCAGTGGTTGGTTCTTGAACCTCTGAGTCCTTGTTGATAATGAGGATCCTCACGCTGAGATGTCCAACCCTGGCCTGGCTCACAGTAGGTGCCCCAAACACCGGTCGATCAAGGAGGTGATCTAGTCTGTGCTTGGAGCACGGACTTAGCAGGTAAACTGCCTAGGTTCAGATTTTTATTCTGCCGCTCAATAGCCTTGTGACTTGGAACTACTCCTCGGTCTCAGTTTACCCCTCTGTGAAATGGGAATAGCCTTAGGGCCTCTCTCACAGCTTTGTTATGAGGCATCAGTGACAATACATATGAAGTACCTAACGTGGTGCCTGGCTCCCAGTAAGCACCTCGTCAGTGTTACGATCTAATTTCTTTTTTTTTTTTTTTAAAGATTTTATTTATTTATTTGACACAGAGAGAGAGATCAGATCACAGCTAGGCAGAGAGGCAGGCAGAGAGAGAGGAGGAAGCAGGCTCCCTGCCGAGCAGAGAGCCCNGATGCGGGCCTCGATCCCAGGACCCTGGGATCATGACCCGAGCCGAAGGCAGCGGCTTCAACCCACTGAGCCACCCAGGCGCCCATGATCTAATTT
Source organism: Ailurus styani (assembly GCA_002007465.1). Taxonomy (NCBI): domain Eukaryota; kingdom Metazoa; phylum Chordata; class Mammalia; order Carnivora; family Ailuridae; genus Ailurus; species Ailurus styani. The sequence continues at coordinate 6,130,303 of LNAC01000022.1, forward strand.
CTTCATGAAGTCGTGGTCAGTTGATTTTGAGGAGGTTGGCAGCGTGCCTGCTCTGTTTGGAAATGGGTCCTCTCTCTGTTCAGCTGGAGCTTGTCCAGGGTGGCAGGTATGCATGCGTATGTGCGTTCTTGCGTGTCGTCGTCTCCAGGCGGTGTCAGAACAGCTCCTGTTAACAGCCTGTGTGCCAGGCCCGGACGCTGCTCTGCCCACCCCTCCCATGCTCCCCTCAGCTTGCTTCCTCAGGTTGTATGCATCTCTTAAAAAAAAAAAAAAAGACTTAATTTTTAAAAATTTTAAAGTAGTCTCTATACCTAGTGTGGGGCTTGAACTCATGACCCTGCGATCAGAAGTTGTATGGTCCGTCGACTAAGCCAGCCACGTGCCCCTGGTTATCTGCATTTTTTTAAAAAAGTTTTTATTTATTTATTAGAGCATGCATGTGTGTGCAGCCCTTTCTCACTCCCTGCTAGTGATTGTGTGGATGACGGGAGCCCAGCTAGTGCTGTGT